>JASVER010000063.1:4702665-4866233 GCA_030449065.1 Oceanodroma leucorhoa
CTTTTTTCTGCTATTGATTTTTTTTTTTTTTTTTTTAAATTCCTGATGCAGAGAGAAACTGCCTGCAGGCTGGTACATTACCACCACATCATGAGGTCTATGGATCAAGGTAGGGTCTTACTCCTGCGCGGTGTGTTTGTGTGCTGTGTGTGTGCCCTCCTGCGCGTTTCCCTTACCCGGGGGTCTCTGCAGGTCATTGCTCGGGCCAGGTGGTTTATCCTGCCGGTTTTACCTCGCTCGCAGGCAGCTCGGCTGGGTAGGCAGGAAGGGTTTAATGGCGAGAAGGTCCCTCGGGGAAGGGACTGGGCCGGCTTTGGGTTTGGTTTGAAGCGCTCCGCGAAGGCGATACAAATCTGTCTGGAGAAACCTCCTTTAAACTTCAGCCAGAGGGACCCTCCTCTTCCAAGCCATCACCCCAGGAGTCTCGCTGACTAACCTCCCGGCCGCTTAACCCTTCCGCCGCCTGCCCAGGTCGGGGGCTCGGGGCGTCGCAGGCGGCTTCCCCGGGCCCGGCAGCCTGCGGCAGCGCTGGGCTGGGGCCAGCGGCTCCGCGGCCGCGCTGCCCTCGGGGATGCCCGCGGCTCCCGTCGGGGTCGGCACCCCCGCGGGGCGTGCGGGGGGGACCAGCCGTGCCGCGGGGCCGAGGGGCTCGGGGCGGCCGCCGCGCTCCYCTCTCTCCGCCGTGGTGTCCCGGTGCCGGTGGAGGCAAGAGTTAAGCGCGGCGAGAGGAGGAGTCTGCCCCGCTGTCAGCGCTCCGTGCGCGCCCCCTGCGCGGCCGCTCCGCGCCGCCCGCCCGAGGGTCCGCTCCGACCCGCACCGTCACCCCCCTTCYGCAGCCGAGGTCTCCCCGCTACCGCCCCGGCCCCACCGAGGCGGGGGGCAGCCGTCTAAGAGGGGCCGCAGCATCCTCCGTCCTCCCCCCGCGGTGGCGAGCGAGGCTGTGGGCCCCGGGGGAGGGCGCGGCGCCGGGAGCGGCCCTGCGTGGGGACGCGGAGGGGGCTGCAGGCACGGGGGCGGCTGTGCAATGCTGGCGCGGAGCCGGGGGAAGGGGCATCCCTCCGAGCGATGTTAGCGGACAGGGAGGGGGTCTCCGGGCACAGCCGTGCCTGGGGCTCTCGGGGTCGGCGTGGCCAGCAGCCGCGGATCCAGGCGGAGGATGCTCCGCGCGAGGAAACCGCTCGCCGCCCGCAGCCCGGCTCTTGTAAAGCACCCGTGGACCAGCGAGCCCGGCTGCTCCCGCCGGGCCCTGCAGCCCCCTGCCCGGGCGGCCTGCCCGCTCCCCCGGGGTGCTCGGCGCTGCACCCCGCGGGCCGGGCGGGAACCGCAGGTGAGTTGCAATATTTACAGGTCCGGGGAGCGGCGTGGAGAGGGGGCAGGAGGTGACGAAGAGAAGCGCTCTTCCATCGACTCGCTCCATTTTAGATTCCCCCCGCCCTCCGGCCGGCCAGCGCCGAGCGGCCGCCGAGCCTGCCCGCCGCGCTCCCCTCCCCGCCCCGCCGCCAGCGCCGGCCCCGCCGCCCGGCCGCTGACTCAGAGCCGCCCCGAGCGCTCCCGGGGCCGGCGGAGGGGGCATGCGGGCTACGAGGAGGGGGGGGATGAGGCGGGTATCGCAGGGCTTCGTTTGAAGGGCCCTTAGTAGCGACTATTTGTTTTCTCCCGCCGTAGCAAGCTCCCCAGGCACCTGCCAAAACACACTCATTAACACGTACACCCGAAAGGGATCATCCGAGAGGTCCAATTCTCGGACAAGCCAATGGAAAGACTCTGAGTGGCTTTATACCGCCTTAGGATCAGGCCATTGCCCTGCCTCGTGTATCCTCGGCTTCCTCCAGACAAAACTCCCTCTCTCCTGAGCGCTTCAGCTGCTCTTAGTCACTCTCACAACACCCCGGAGAAGTTAGTTTGCTGCAGAGAGAGCAGGAAAGGGAAAGATAGACTTCTTGCTCTTCTCAGTGCTGGCAAGGTCCCCTCTCACCTGCTATAGGATAGTGGTGGATCAAAGCACAAGGCAGCACTCCAATGGCAGCTACCACAACTCCTTCCATTGCCATGCAGCTCTGCTTTCCCCAGAGTAGATGTTCCCCAGAGCCCTGCAGTCACAGACCAAAATGAAAGGCACTGATTTTTTTTTTTCATATCAAATATTTGAGACTACAGTAGCCAGATGAGCAGTACAGTCAGTTGCACGACAGAGCCCAGAGATGCTCCAGAAAGAACATGTTCCCGGGCCCCAGTGTGTGTTTTTCCCTTATGCAAAATGCTTGCTCCTGCCAGTGGCATAGAGGTGATGGGAGCAGACCCTGGCACAGACTCGCCTTCATGTCAGTAGTTTGTCCCAACCTTTCCACAAAGAAAAAGCTGCATGAAACTGGTAGGGGTTAATAGCACATGGCACTTTYGGATCAGTCTCTGGCTTTGGAGGATTTCTGCACCCACAACAAAGTGCAAGAGTCTCATTAATGTAGGATGTGTAAACAACAATGTGTTAATAATTTTAGGCCCTAGCCCCCTTCTATGATTTGAGCAGGCTCAGAATGGGGAATGAAGACTTTGCRTAGCCTAACACCCTGCTAGCAAAAGGATGCTTCAGTAGCGTTGCCCCCTGAGCTGTGCTTCTGCAAGTGTCAGCAAGACACTRGCCACGGCAGAGATTTTCATCAGGTGACCAGGAGTCCCTGTGTCATCTTGTTGTCTCACATCTGTTAACGCTCCATCATCGAGGTAGCCCCTTTCTATCTGTAAGCCTGCCCTGCGGGACACAGTTACACCAGCTAACAGTCAGCAAATGATTTCAGAGTCTTTCGTACAGGGCAGGAATCACATTCACAGATGGGACACTGACATAATTGGAGCGCTCTTTTATGACATTCCAATAGGTATTCTAACTGAAATGTTTCATCATTCATTTTTTGAAAATAGCCAACGATAATAATATCCTAAACTTCTTTTCCACTACTGGCTTAATCTATTTTTTTAAACTATGATATGTGCATTCCTTTGGTTTGCACAGCAGACTTCAGAACTTAATGGGAACATGGAGATACAAGCAATTTTTCCATTGTCCTTTCTTGCCAAACCACTTTAAGCCTGAAATTGGGGGTAATATCTCTGACTCAACCTGACCCCAAAATTGAATAGTAGTGTGTGTGCATGTGTGCCTCTCAAAGGAAGTACCAGAATATTTCTCCCCTCTCTCTCTCTTCTTTTTTCCTCTAATAGCACTCCCCACACTCCAGACCAAGCAACTAGTCACTCACAGTCTGAGCTCATTTTAAAGAGCTTGGATTAAGTCCATGTGCAAGTTTTAGTYGCCTGTTAAATTTCTAATGCCTGCCACATACACCATTAGAACACTTAGATTTTTAAGACAGCATTGACTCATATTTTCTTTGGGTTTTAGCTGCTAAATAGACGTGCAGCATTTTTAATCCACCTTTCTCTACCTCTTTTTCTTTTAAAAAGTTTAGTAGAGTATTACAGTATTACAGATCCAGTGTAAATTACATGTCATGTGGGCCACATAATAATTAGCACAGTCACTGTATTTCTGAGAAGATCGTCTAAAACTTTCTTCAGCTTGGAGCATCAYCTGATCACTTGCATTAGTGAAGTTATTGGTACAGGGAATACAATGGGACTGTGTAAGTAGAAACTGAAAATAGTAAATGATAAATTATATTTGCAGTAAATTTAAACACCGAGAAATATGTTAAGTACTTTTAAAATCATAGTGTGTATTACACTAGAAACTACTCTTTCGCAGCTTTGATTTTGGATTCCTTGTCCCCTAGTACCTAGGTAGTCCAGTATTCGCATACTTTTAAAGTTTATTAAAGCAAAGCCCTGCCAAAGGCAAGCGCTGATCCAACTATGTGGAAAAGGACTCCTTCCATTCTCCAGTTCCCTGAAATGGCAGCACAATGTATTTCCAGTTCTGCTCTCTGTAGAGCCTGCTGCAAGTATACGTGGCTGCAATTTTTGTTAATGCTGCCAAGGACAGACTTTGCTTAAGTTCTTGAAACACCTTTTTGGCTCGTCAAAACAGCTTTACAGAAAAAAAAAAATAGGAGTTAATGCTGACTCCCGGATCTCTAATGTGGGTGCTGTGAGCCCAAGCGGAGTTGTGAYCAGCGGCCGGGGGCTGTGGCCATGTCAGCCTATTGATAGTGGTAACAGGAGAAATAAATGGAAGATCCCTGTAGAAAGGAAGTATTTCTGATATGAAAAAGATTGAGATTTAGGGAAACCAACTAGTATTTCCGGTCTTTGGATACTGTATTCCAGCCTTTCACTCCAGCCCTAATGGAAAACAAGCATTGGGAACTGTTTGTCACGTTGTTTGGGTTTTTCCTTTGATTTGGAGTGGCTGGATGCCTTTTCTGAGTGTACGTATTGAGCTGAAGAGTCCGCAGTCTATTTAAGTCTAGTAGTTTCCCTGCCTTTTCTTCATCGCTAATTATTAATGACAGACTGTGGGCAGTATTTTTCAGTTATGTAGTTATAACAGCTAAAACTTAAACAATTTATAATGTTTTATCCTCATTGTTGGCTCRAGAGCATGTTTTGGGTCTAAGCTAAACTACGCTCAGCCTCTGGAGGACTCCAAAAACTACAGCTGTCCCTTGAGCTGAATTCTGCAGCTGCTTGCACCTAGTAATGGTTTCATGCATCTCTAATATTTAGGCCAGATCTATATTTTGTGCATTTGCACCATTTCTGCTCAAAATAACACACTGGTAGGTTCCAATACAGCACACAGAGTATAGCATTATAACTCACACCTCTGTGCACTCAAAGCCTGTGGAAACTGTTATTCCTATACATTATGCCATAGCGGTCATATGGGACCAATGTCCTTATGTGCCCTGTGAGCTGCAGAAGGGAGCAGGGGGAATCCAGTCGATTGTATGCCTGGTGGCTATTGCTCCTTGACATCTGTCAAGTTGTCCACTGGGCAAAAGAGTTGAATCCTATAAGCTGAGCTAATTCCTACGTTTCTCTAACACTTTTCTCATTGCTGTCTTGTCACCCTAATTCCTTGCCAGTGTCAGAATTTATGATTACATGTATTAGCGGCRAAACTATTTCGGATGACATGGTCATCTTGGAAAGCAAAAGGTACATTTTCCATTTGTGGAGTATTACTAATTCTAGGAGTAGCTGAGGGTAAGTTTGAAACTTCACATGCTTAATGGATTGCAGGCGAGCTAGGAAATAAAGGATAAAGGATCGGACAAAGATTTAGCAGAAGTTGGGGTCGTTTCCCCATGCTTTCCTGCCAATCACCCATATCTTACTTAAAAAGGTCAATGTTATWGTTCATGTCTTTTCTTTTTGTGGCTAATACAAATGATGCTCTCCAATTGTGCTCCATGTGTTGTTAGCTGCAAGGATGACAGCTCTCTTTAGTGCTAAGCCAAAATCAGCAAGTATATTTGGTTTTTCTAATGAATTTTAAATAGAAGGGCCAATGATAAAAGGCCAGCACTCCAGCAAACGGTAAGCATCATTTTAGAACAGATATATAAATAGGCCAATTCAATATATGTTTTCTTCACATTTAAACAATTGAGAACAAATCAAGCCCTCAGACAGAGCAGCACATGTTCCCCAAGGGCCGGCAGCCTCCATTCCCCACGCACGTTCCTGAGGGTAAGAGCTCGACCCCATCTGCAGCTTTCTGGGGTGGCCTCATTTCTGAATGCTGGTAGCCAAGACCGCTAATCACCGGCTGCTCCGGCTTCCCCATCTGTGCCCGGCGGCCGCAGAGCCCTGTCTCTGGCCGAACCAGACACTATGAAACTACAGCGAGCGAGCGCCTCGTGTAGTATTAAGAATGGCTGCAGCAGATGAGGTAGACTTTAACTGTGGTCTCCAGCTCAACCACAGAGYGAGCACTGGATCCTTTTCAAAATAGGCTCCAACAGTCCCTGCACCGAGCAAGGAGCCACATCAGGTCAGGCAGCAGCATCGTGTTGCACAAGAGGAGACAGACACAGCCTATGACCTTTTCACATCGCTTACACACGTGCGTGCACATGCACATAGGGCTGTGTGCTGACCACGTGGAAACCCAGCAAAGCACCATTCCTGGTTGTTTTGGCAGCGTGTGCAGGAGAAAGTTCAAACGGTTAAGTCCAAGGAAGCTATTGTGTTACTATGTGTGTTATGCATTAATGAGAAAAAATATTGTCCTTTTAGTCTCTGGTGAGTTAAAGTATGGCATTGACTGCAGTGAAATCACTCATTAATCTAGTGGCTGTGAACACGGAATAATGGCTTTTCCTAAATTGTGCTCCAGCGGGAAATACATATAGAGAATATACCAGTAAGGGTTCCTGGTATTTCCAGCTAACCATCTCCTTCTCCGAATACCTCAGTAAAAACCCCAGCACGTCCTGTCTGCGGGACCACCTGCCCTTTCTGCGACTCTGGTTTCCCTATCCCTTGGCACTTTCCAGTAACAAATGAAAGCCATAAAGGCCTCATTCCAGTCTGATTGTTCCCTCCTGCCTTCATGCAGCCACAACAGCAGTTTTTGCCGTTCCCCTTGCTCCCCTTTCACACCCCAAAACGCTGTGCAGTGTTTCTGCTCACCAATAGGTGCCTCTAACGCCTCCCAGTAGCTTCTGCGGYGTGACCGGCTGGTACAAAGCTCGCTGCTGGAGTTCTTCAGAAGCTCAATGTAGAAACTCATTTCAAAGTACAGGAAAAGTCTGAGTTCTTGCACTCTGGGCTGGCAAAGGATGGAGCAAAAGGGTGTGATGAGAAGGTGATTTGTCATTACTTGGCTAGCCACATTAACGATAAAGGTGGCAGGGTATAAGCCTAAATGTAGAGATTCTGGTTCATGTGTGCTATGAAACAGACTTTCTGTGACCTTAGACAAGTAACTGAGGGTCAGATTTGTAATGTAGTTAATGCTGTCGTGCTAACAGGCTTAGCAAATAAAAACAAGTCGAAGTAAACACCAAAATACTTTTTAAATGATCTTGGTCCCTCGGCCTTTGCCTCCCTTCCCTGTCTACAGACTAAGAGCATTTTTTAAACTCACAGACCCGGTGACAGCCATCTGTACACTAATAAAGGGGACCATACAAACAGGTAAGCGAGGGAACAGAGTCTTCTGACCACAGATGTTCTAAACACACAAATTTAGGATCTCCAGTTACCCACGAGTGAAGTCATTGCTGGTTGTAGCAGCCATCGGAGGGGTAGAAGGCTGTTGGGAGGCAGCGACCAGCACCCCGCGAAGGGCCTGGGGAAGATGTTGATGAATAGAGTCAATGTGGCGAAGTGGCCGAGGGTACCTGCGGAAGCTGGCAGCACTGGCAGTGTGGTCAGCAGGGAACAGGGCAAGAGCCCATTCTGTGAAACACCGTTTGTGAGCAAGGCGGGAGGAGAACAGAGGCCTTGTGCATGATGGACTTGATGTTTCTAAAGGTGCTCCAGTTAAGAGAGGTTGGCCTGTGATTGCAGAACGAGATGCACCCAGAAACCTGCCTGCTGCTGCCTTAGCAGCAGCCTGCGATGGGAGGCAGGAGCACGTGGTGCGGGGTGCATGAAGCCTGGAGAAGGCAAGGGCAGCATCTGGGCTGTCTGGAGCTGCCGGAGACCCTGGAAACCTCAACAGAAAGTGGCCCAGCTGCTGGGGAGGTGAAGGCTGCGTTCAAGACTCAACCTAGGGTAACAGGGCAGAGACGGCCCACCGAATGGGGGCTGAATGGGGTTTCTGGAGGCTCCCACCCCTGTGCAAGGCCACTACTCTCCTCGCAGCCCTGCTTTTCTCTTGTCCGTTCCACTTGGCCTCCTCCCCAGGCCCCTCTCCTCCGCTCTCCCACCACGACCCCTACAGGCATCCCTCCCCCGGAGGGACCCCCTTCTCCCCCGGGGCCGGTGCGGTGCGGGCCGGGCTCCTCCTCCCCGGGGGCGGCCCCGGCGGCAGGTGGCGGCTCGGGAGCAGGAAGCTGCCACCGCTCGTCGCGCCAATCCCCCTCGTGTGCCGCCGCCGGGGCTCCGCGCCCGCACCCCCCGCCGTCGGGGGCAGCCGCGCCCGCCTCAGCGACCCCCGGGAGATCTTTTTGCTTGTTTTCTCCCCTTTTTTCCCCCTCTTTTTTCCTTCCCTCAACTCCTCTCCACTTGCACTTGGAAGGATACCGACGGGTTTCGCGGCGGCTGTCGCCCTTCGGGCTCCTTTCGGCAGCCGGCCAGCCCCGGGCGAGCCTCCCCTCCCGCCCCGCCGCTGCCAGGCGGGCTCTGGCCGCGATGAGCGCCGCCGCCCAGGCTCCGGAGCCCGACCCGCAGGAGGGGGGGCCCGGGCATGGCCCCGGCCCGGCCCGGGAGGGCAGCCCGCAGGAGGAGTTTGACTTCTCCATCCTCTTCGACTACGACTACCTGAAGCCGATTGAAGGTTGGTGAGGAGCCGCCGCAGGAGCAGCCGCTGCCGCGCCCCGACGGGGCGGCCGGGCCGCCTCGGCCGGACCGAGCGGCTCCGGGGGCCGGGCCGGGCGCGGTCTGCGCCCTCCGGCAGCCCCTCGGAGGGCGGTGGAGACCCGGGGTGCTGCGGACCCCTGCCCTGCCCGGGGCCAGCGCCGCCGGGGCCCCTCGCTGGGTCTGCAGCCGGGCATGTGCCCCGGTCTGACGGCCCGGGGCCGGCGCGGTGGTGGATGCCGAGCGGTGTGCTGCCTGACGGGCTGTGCTCAGGCTGGGCTTTTCGGGTTTTGCGGTGCTGCTTTGGACAGCAAGTGTTTGCGAGCGGTCACTGTCACTGGCGGCAAGTCCCTGTCTGGTGRTGGGGGACCGTGGGACCTTCCTATTATTTACRAAGTTGTGCGCCCGGGTGTGAGAGYGCAGCTGTGAAGGATGAAGCAGAAGAGTTCAGCTCGGTTGGTCTCCTTGTGACCATCATCATCATGGTAGAGGGTGTTCTGGAAACTCAAAAAGGCAGCTTGAGCACCGGGTATAGGAGCCCCAATGAGTCTGACCATCCTGCTTGGATGACAAGGAGCTGGGGAGATCTAGTTTCCAGTTTGGGTCCAAACACCATAAGCTTAAGTTAAAATAAAAAAAAAAAAAAAAAAATTTGCAGACTGTTCTCCTACTTTTCTGAGTTTATGCAAGTCTGTGATACTGAAAGCACTGTGACAAGTGTTCCCTGACTTTCTAAATGATAATTCTATCTGTTGATGATACCGCTAAAAGGCGGTACGTCCTATCCCATAAAATACAGATTTGTGTAAACCAGACAAAGCCAAAAGAGACAGGACCCAGAGGAAAGAATTGCTGGGATATTGTTTCTAAGATACATTTGTTTTGATTCTGCACAGTTGAGAGGTGGCATTTCTCTAGGGCACTTGAAGAAAGATGTTGTGTTCCTAGGGGACAGTGCAGGAGGAGTCCTACTAGGCCTGAATCATGGTATCATTAGCAAAATGGAGAGTTCTGAGTTTTATTCTTTGTATACTTGTTTAAATATACAGATGTGCACCAGCATCAAAGCTGAGTGAGGATGGTTAATGTCATCAAATGTACAAAGCTGAATTTTCTTTCAAGGTTTAATGTAGATCAAACCATGCTAAAATAAATCCACGATGGGGAGAGGTCGGTGATTTTGATGAAAATACATTAAATCTCAGTGAAGGCTTCAGATGCTGGKTTTTTTCCACATCTTTATAGTAGAGAGTACTGCTGTGAAGCCTTAAGTRGGAAGTTCCACAGAATATAATAGTACATAGGTGGGGGGTAGAAAGTTTAATCTTCAAACCGCATAAATGCAGAGCAGTGTATGCTTGTAGTAGAAGTAACTTCCTTCTTCAGACTGCTTTCTCCACATTTGAATGACTGGAAACCATAATTAGTAGTAATTTTGTTTGTTCCAAAGATGGAAATCATTAGCATAAAAAAAAAAGATCACAACCATATATACTAGTATTGTAATCTGGAGAACATTCTCCCTCGCTTTGAAAAGGCACCAGCTAGAGTCTGTAAGCAATCCAGTATACATCCGTGACCTTTAATGTACAAAAGATTAAAGCATGTTTACACGAGGACAGAAAATGTTCAAATTTTGAGAAAGGGCTTTATCCACATGCTGGTGGTAAATGATGCTTGTTGTTCATTTGCGATTCTGGCCTCGTCTGAACTGCAGTTGGGAAAACAAGTCCTTTTCAGTGGAGGATTCAAAATGGAACCAAAACCATAGGAGTGTCTGTGGATCTCAGCACTTCAGTCTGGTTCCTACATTCAAAGCCTGTTTGAAAGAGGCTGTGGTTTCCTCAGAGTCTGGCTTGCTCCACCCACCGCTCACGACAAGTCCTATAATAACAAATCTCTGTAAACATGCTAAAAGTGATTTAAAAAAAATTTTTTTAGGGGAAAAAAAAAGTAAATTTGGGGCTCTAGGAATGGATTGGGATGAAATCTTATTTCTGATAAACAATTTTTTAAAAAGTTGAGATTTGACAGTATCCACTTAAGCTTGTTTTAAAAGTAGGATCTATATCACAACTTGTTGCCATGGAAATGCCAGAAATATCCTTACTGAAAGCGGTTGGCATTCAGTAGTACTTATGTGTGCCTGAGACAACAGGAACATGGACTGCTATAAAAGCAACAGGGGAAAAAAGGGTAAATAAAAATCCTACGGTCAATATTATTAATATTAGATATTCCTCTCTAAGCCAACCATTTCCAAAAGCAKGAGTGCTGTACAAAGTGCCATTTTCCATGTGCCTTTTACTTTTGCCCTCACTTGCCAGACTTTAATTAGCTATCTTCTTCTCAGCATTCGCAAACCAGAAACATCTGCCTTCAGCAGGCTGAACTCAGAGATGTGCTCAGGTGAACAGTCTTTGGGAAGTTTGGGTAAAGCCAGTGTCCTGTGCTGTTAGGTTGAAATTGTGATTTCACTTGGGCATTGAAGATGTTTTCTGTCTGCTTTTAAAAAAACGTGTTAGATGCATTCCCTTGAGAGATACTTGTGGAGGTATTGTTAGTGGTATCCCAAGTTTCAGCTTATTTCAAACTTGAAAGGTGCTGAATATCCTTCTCAGTGGAGAAGATTGACAGAAAGTCAATGAGCATTTRAACTAGCTCCTACAAATAGGACTCCCAGATGAGTTAGCTCTGATAACTGCTTTGTGTATTATTCCGTAATACCTGTTGTTGGCCACTATGAGAGACGAAATACTGAAAAGCCAGACAACTGCTCTGTTTCAACAGCTCACTTAATGTATTTTTGTTCTGTGTTCACTGTGAGATGATCCACTGATAGGTAAAGCTGCCACATAATTTTTAATATTTGAGGTTTAGCCCTTCTGAGAACTGATCCTCTGGGGGGTGTTCTGAAGCTTAAAATCCAAACAAAACCCATCTTTAAATAAGATTCCAGACAAAATCCTGCCCTAAGACAACAGGTGAGAATGCAAATGGGAAGGAAAGAGTATTTTCTTGTAGGCTCAAGCCTTTGCTGTAGCTCAGCAGACTCTTACATCGCACCTGGTGATATGAATCTACAAGGTCTATKTATGTATAATATAGAGAGGGGAAGCAGGGAGCATCTATAAATATTAATATTCCTCTAAATGCTTGTTTGTATGTAGACAGGCTTTCAGGGACATGGCCACGTCTTGTAGGTGTCAAGCCCTGTATAATTTGCCTCGTTCCTTCTTTTTCTCCCCAATACAAAGCTGTTAAAAGGGGAAAAAACCTGCTTGCAGCTCAGCCCTGGTGACTGGCCCAGGAACACAGGAGGCAGTGTTCAGCGGCAGCCCTGCAGTGAAGAAACAAATATGCACATGTAACAGAGAATACCAGATTTCACTCAGGAAACCAACTTTCATTTTGAGCTTCCAAGCAGCTAGTGTAAACAACAGACGCCTCGGCTTTTAAAAAATGCAAAAAAGCTCTGGACTGGCCCCTTCAAATGACAATAAGCAAATTAATTAAAAAAATTTGGACTCTTACTTATGCAAATAAGGAACTCCATTTAAATCCCAGGAGCTGCAGTGCAGCAAAGGGATGTGAGGTCAAAACCGAACTTCTCCCCCTGCCCTCCCTTGGCTCCCTTGTCCCACACGAGCCTCTTTAGCTTTTCCGAGATGATTTGTATAAACCCTTTGTGGAATGCAGTTGCTCGGGTGATCTCTTATTCCCTAATTTCATGCTAATTGGCAAGGTCACATTTGGCTGACTGAATGGCTTTGAAGTTACTGCCTTGTTTAAAAAACAGCGGAGGGTGGGCCCTTGCAAAGCCACGTGTGCACACACTGGTGTGCGTCCCGTCCGGCTTGGGAAATCCCTGGAGCCCAGCAGGACCCGGCGTGGGTTTTCCTTTCTGCCTTTCAGAGGTGTGTGAAAAGGAGGTTTTTAAATCAAGGGTTAAGTCCTTTGAAATTTAAATCCCTTGATCTTTTTCACCTGTGTTTTAACTCTTCTAGCTAATCAGTACTAAGGGCAGTCCTGAAGGTTCCCACCTGGGGAGGCTGCCCAGCCACCCGATGGTCGGTGGAGCTGCCTGCAGCATTCCTGAGTCTATAGGAGCTGGTTTGCTGCTTGTTTACAACACGGTAGGACGTAGAGCCCTGCTTCCATTCCCTGTTGTGGGAAAAGGAGAGGTGGTCTTGTGAACTAGTAACTGGGTAAACGCTATGGAAAAAAAGGGGGAATAAGAGCTGGCAGCTTGGAGGGAGTTTGGGTGGGATCCTTGTGGGCTTGGAGGTAGGACTTCCCCAGTCGTGAGGCTTGGGTGACGCAGGGGAGTAGGCTGTTTGCTGAAAGTGAAGCTGACTGAGAACTTGAGGAGGTGCCAGTGTTGTCTGGGTGTGAAGCTCGCTTTCTTTTAACCCCCTTTCAAACGAGAAGGATCTTTTGGTACTGAATCAGAGGATGATTCAGCAGTGAAACCTCAGGCTGGGAAATGCCTGAGTGAAGGGAGGTGGGGAAGCACTGTAACTGCACATGCAGAGGGGTGTCAGAGGAGCTGTGCCGAAGCTGCTGTGCTGAAGCTGCGGTGCTGCTCGCCGAGATGTCCATCAGAAAAGCAGTGGAGAGGACAGTCCTTTGCCGGAGTACTTCAGTCTGTGTGCTGGGATGCAATRTGCAGGGACAGATAAACCCTTGAAGGTGGCACAACCTTCGGTACAAAGCTGTACCTCTGGGGCACCTGCACAAAGGATTCAAAGCTGCTTCAGTTCTTGAAAAACACCTTCGCTAGGCTGATCCGTCACATAATTATTCTCTTGCAAGGGGGTGCAATGGCCTCTCACCTCCTTGGGGAGCCCAGCTGGTGGGCGGCAGGGCTGCTTCCTGCCATCTCCAGTGTGGCAGAGGGCCAGCAGCGTGAGGTTTGCTGTCCTCAGCTCCTGCCACCCTAACCAAGCTCGCCTTGGCAGGTCAGGGAGAAGCATGGGTGTTGCTGGGGCCATCTGTGCCCTGGGCTGCTCCACGTTCCCGCTGGTCTCTGCAAATGCAGAGAGAAAGCCGCTGGGCTGCTGGGCAGCAACCTCTCCCTGTAGCCTGCTGCCCCTCTCAAAGGCAGGAGCTTGATGCTGTTTACAAAACCAAACTCCCGTGGTGCTCGCCTGGGGAAGCTGGGATGTTGGCTCGGGTCTGTCCCTTCCTTGAGTGGATTCCAAACCCCAGCCTGCCTTAGCCAAGTTGGCCAGGAGCAGGGTAGCCAGTCCCCTCCTACTGAAGCAAAAAGCAGAATTTCTCCTGATTTYGATGGAAGAGACGTTTACTTCTAGAGAGCAGCACTTGCTGCTTCACTCAGCCRCCCCTTTGCCTTCCCCCGGTGAGGTCAGAGCCTTACGCTGTAGCATCACCGATGTTTCCATGGCGACAGACCGTGACGTCACAGGCGTGGGCAATAGCACCCGGGACAGTGATTTCATTGTACCTTTGAAGTTATGCAGGGCTGGGACTTGGTCAGGAGATCTCCCCAACCCCCCAAGCCCCGGTTCTGACGAAGCCGTGCCGATGAGTCAGGGCCGGCAGCCTCCCCCCTGCCCGAGACACAGCCTCAGCCTCTGGGCATCTCTGCCTGGCGCGGTTCCCCAGGCACTCTTCAAACGAGCCGAGGTTTTCTCGTCTGCAGTCTTGCCCGCATTCCTCTGCTGCTGCCGGCTTTATTGATAATTTGCCATGTGGGGGGAAACGAAATATTTTTGCTCTACAGAAGGCTGTGGGTGTTGCCTGCTTGGCGGAGGGCGCCTGCCTCGCTAGCTGCCTGCGAGCGCGGGGTGAGCCATCCGGGTTTGCACGGCCCGTACAGCTCTGCGGAGCGGTGCTCTGCGGGAGTGCTGTATGAAGGCAAGGGCATGTTGCAGCTTGTTGTTGTGYGTAAGCGTTGTTATTAATATCTGGAACATGGATTCTCTTGGAGGGTGAATGCCMAGCATGAAAGTGCTCATTTAAACACAATATTTCAGAGAAAAGCAAAGAAAACTTGGGTTATCTAAAGCACAATTTTTAATAGGCAGAATGGGTGGGTGGTGGTGGTGTGTTTGTTATTCAGAAAACTTTAAAAATTACACATCCACATGCAAATATGTGTTTGCTTTCCCCATACCCCTCGACACAAATCCATACATGCCAGTTTTGCTGCTCAACATGTGYCAGGAGGAGTTGTAATTTTTTTTACCTGTTGTCTGTGTATCTGGCACAGATAATGCGGTTTAATGTGTATGGTGGGGGCACCTCTCACTGTAGGTGTGCTGAATGGGGAACTGAAACGGTTGCCTGTTCCTTGGTGTGAAGCTGTTCAGCCCGGAGAGCTTTTCTGCGATTGCTGATCACTGTATGAATCCTGCCTGAAGTCCTGGCGTCAAGCCTTGCTCTGCTTGGTGCTGATTTTGCTCTTTTGCACCAATTTAAATGGGAGTGATTCTTCTGAAAGCGGTGGGAGTGATGTTCTGTGTGACTGCCGAAGGGTGTGTTGTTCTGTTGAGTCCGAAGGAGTGATGAGTTTTATTGAAAGTGAATCGTAGCATCAATATCTAGGCTTGATGCATCAGAGTTTGAGTGATGTGAACGACACACTAATCCTGTGAATGCCAAAGCTCTGATATCCGAGATCAATGATGCTAAAAATATGTTCGACTCAAAAATTAGTTACTCGCTGTTTTCCCATCCCCAAAACAGCTGTGTGCTGGGATTAAAAGCCAGAGTGAACCTTAAGAAATCTGCAAGCTGGACTCTCCCAGTCATCTCCCATCCCGTCACATAGACTTTCTGTGTGCTGGTTTGTTTGGTYGGCTGGTTGGGGTTTCCCACTAAACACGAAGGCTCAGCAGTTCCTGCTACATTTTTTCTTTTTGTGGAGTTTTCTCCAGGTTGTGAAAAACATTGAGCACAAAAAGTAGTAGTCAAAAATCAGTGGAGGGTTTTGCTTTCACACTAAGAAGCGTTTAAAACTGAAAATGAACAGAAACCCCTGAAATTAAATCACAATCTCCCTGTGTGCAAAAGTTTCAATACGATCTYTTGCTACTTTTGCAGAAAGCACAGTCAGCTCCTACCTGGCTTTATGTACAATGTTATTTGCTCGTGGGAAATGCTGTCTCATGCAGTGTAGGAGTTGGAGAAAATGCTGGAACAGTTATTTAAATATTTAAATGAAACCCTCTTTGCCTATGACACATACTGCTCTGTGCCTGAGGGTTAGCAGATAGTGTGAATTAATCTCAAACTGTGGAGCTGTTTCAGATATTTCCTGCTGGATACATTGAAATCTTTGAAAACGTATAAAAATCCTGATCACATTTTGCATGCTTTTGGGTAATGACAAATATTATGCAGCTCCCAGGCTGGGGAAGCTGCAGGAGCTGATGTATGTCGAGGGATCTGTCTCAGGGATRCGTGGCATGACTCTGCTGTCTCGGATGCCGCTGGCATTAAGCACCCGATGGGTTGCTGKGACGAGACCAGAACTGCCCTCAGCGATGCCAGTGGGAATTCTGTATTGCCTAGAAGCATCTCTATGCTCTGCAACCTGGGGACAGTTTGCAAGACTGAGAATCTCCGAAAATTGAGGATTTTTTGCACCAGGAGAGAGGGTTGCACTGAACACTTAACTATTACTGTGTATTTTATAATCCCTCTCTGGCCAGAACATTCCTTGAGCTGAAATTGGAAAGTGATTCCCTGTAAACGTGGAGCTGGATCCTTTCTCTCTCTCTCTTTCTTTTCTAACAAATATTTGTGAATGTGTTTTCTGATCATCTGGTGCTTTCTCATGTGAAACCTGTCACCAAAACTTGTTGACATGATATGGAGCCAAACAAATCATCACACAGAACTGACTTTTTAATTTAAGAGCTTGAACTCAGCTTTGGTTTCATGAAGCCTTTTCTGGCCGGACTTTGCTGTGTGAGAAGGGTTTTTCTCCCTTCACCGAAAGCTGTTCCTCAACCTCTTGGTTTTACGTAGACCTATTTCGAAGCGGTTTTGTGACGTGATGGTCTCAGTCCAGCTCCTGGTTGACAAAAGCTGACCAAAGTCACAACACCCCAGCTGGCGCTAAGGGGTAGGAAGGGGACGTGGGCAGGGAGGCTGACGTGTCGCCCACCCTTCCAGGTGATCCCTCCAGCTCAGGGCTCAGGTAGAGGGAGGCCGGCCGGGCGGCGTGGAGGTGTTTGCAGTGCTTCTGTCCGTGCTGCATCCGCTCTGAGCACTTGAGCTTCCCTGGCTGTTAATCCAGTACTTTTCACAGGCATTAATCGCAGTTAAAAAGAATTAAACGAGTATTTACCTAATATCAGATCACAACCAGTTTATAAATATGCATTTTTTTAAATCCATGATTGCTCACCTTCTGTAATAATATTTATAGTCTTAAAGAGACCCTTCTTTTTCCAGAAGAACCGACTCCACATAAAACCAACAGCCCACCCTCTGGAGTTACATACGCTCATGATGTCTTGGACTGTGGCCTCAAGCCATGCCCCCTGCCTTTTTCTAGCCTTTCTGCAGATCCCATGGGCAGATATGGACAGCCAGATAGCATAGGGACAGCACCTACACACCCTGCCAACGCTGCAGGGGCCTCTGCTCCGAGCCCTAGGATTGAAATTACTCCATATCATGAACTGATTCATTCAGGGGGTCCCTTCCGCAGCAGAGACACAGATGTTCTTTTGGTAGAACATCAGTCAAACTCAGCTACCACTAGCCCAAGGGTTACCCTGCCTGTCCCTGGCTTTGAGGGCTACAGAGAACCACTGTGTTTGAGCCCAGCTAGTAGCGGCTCCTCTGCAAGTTTCATTTCAGAGACAAATGTATCTCCTTGCACATCACCATGTGTTTCACCAAATAATGGTCCTAGTGATGACCTTTGTCCACAGTTTCAAAACATCCATACTCATTATTCTCCTAGAACCTCTCCAATAATGTCACCACGAACAAGCATCACGGAGGAAACCTGCTTGGGACGACATTCACCATCACCCTGTCCCAACTCAAGGTCTTCATCACCAGGTGCAAAACGGAGGTACTCTTGCACTGAGCTCTACAGTACTCAGCTGCCTTCCACTTCTCCACGACAGTCAAGGACCCCCTCTCCACAATCCTCTCCTCGCATCCCCTTGAGAGAAGACAACTCTTCAGTTACTTACACGCAGTTGCCCAGCGCTTCTCTTTCCATGGATGCTATGAGCAGCCTTCCTACAGATCCTTCCTGTGGTGTTCCCACGAAAATTTGGAAAACCAGCCCTGATCCTTCATCAATGCCTTCCCACAAAAACAGCATTCCATGTCACGTCTTCCAGACTGTTGACTTCCATGGGCCTTGCGAGCAGGAGGACAGGAGAAACTCAGCCCCAGAATCAATTTTGTTGGTACCTCCATCCTGGACAAAGCAACTGGTGCCTGCGATACCTATCTGCAGGTATGTGATGCTTCTTGTGGTTGTGTGTTTTCTCATGGCGTGATGTCCTCTGTCATGCATAGTGATCCCTAGGGAGTGTTTCCTTGGGCAGATCCTGCTGCAGACCAGAGCTAAGTGCTCAGGGACAGCGCTGGTTAATGGGAGCCCAATCCATTATGATTCTGAGAGAAGAAAAAATCAGGGTTTGGAAGAAACATCACTAAAGTGGTTCATTGATAGCACAGCATACGACAAATTCAAATTTCCAAATTATTTGTCTAAAAAGCAGATTGCAGACAGCCTTTGACAAAGGCTAAACACTCTCGTTCCATCCTGCTGCTTTTAAATTAAAGAGAATGGTTTGATTGCTTTTCTAAATTCAGAGAATGTCTCGCTTACAAATTTCCATCAAGGATGAAAATACTTTAAATGTTTCCTGATTCAAAATCGAGCACGCTGCTCCAAGTCAGACTGAGCATTCAGTCAACCCCAAGTGACTTATTGTTGGCTGTTAATTTGTTAATTGTCGTTTAACCCAAATCTCAGTCGTTGGCACTCTCCTCATCAACTCCCTCCATTGTCTGGCGCTGGCGACGCGCAGGTCTGGACCCCGAGCCGTGCGTATCTGCCAGGACGGAGGTTGCCAGATGTGTGACTCCACTTGCAGTCACCACTGGCACCCTGTCAGCCCTGCCATCCCGCTCGGCAGCAGGGTTGTCCCCACGCTGACGGTATCCCGTGCTGCYCCCGACCTGCTAAACACAAATTGCGAGTGGAAGAACAGGGGCTGTGACTTTCCTTGGCTTGTTAGATCGGTCCTGGCAGCAGTTTGTACTAACGAAATAAGAGTTGTTTAAAATCCAGTGCAAGYTCTAGTTGTACGTTCCAGTGCATTAATTTCATGTTATAAACCCTTGTGTATTTTGGTAACAGGAAAACTAGTATCAGGTAAGAATATTTAGCATTTTATTTGTGTGCATTTTAATATTTATGGAAATAATAAATATTATTAATTTACGCAGCTGGTAAGTAATGGTAAATGGAGTTAATATTTCACAATGTATGTTCTGTGATCAAAGTTTAAGACGCACAGCAAAAGCTAGATAGAAGAGGAGGCTCTTTGAAAAAATGTAACTGCTACAGATATTTCTATTTAAGAAATAGAAATATTCTATTCTCTTCTGCAAGGAGATGGGCCCACAGAAATTATTGTGTTCGTCCTGAAGTTCAGCAGAGTTTGTAATCAAACATGAGCAGGACAGCATATTCTCATTGAAATTAATAGCAGACTCCTAAACGTTTCAGCGAGAGCAGCCCTGGTGGGGTACTTGGAGGAAGAAGGGATCAGGGCTTTGAGAAACAAAGGRCTAAAGAGTTTCAGCCGGTGTGGTCTCTCTCTGCCCAGTTTGCCCGTCCAGTCGCTCCCGCCCCTCGAGTGGCCGCTCTCCAGCCAGTCTGGCTCCTACGAGCTGCGGATCGAGGTGCAGCCGAAGCCCCACCACCGGGCGCACTACGAGACGGAGGGAAGCCGAGGGGCCGTCAAGGCGCCGACCGGAGGCCACCCCGTCGTCCAGGTAAGGGACGGGAGAACAACTCCGCAGAGGAACAGTGGGGGGTGAGTTCATTTTTGAAAGTCTTGCTGGGGGCTGACCCTGAAAGAGGAGGACCATGGGAACCTGGGTGAGCTTGTAGRTGTGCATGAAGTGTCTGAAGTTGAACTGTGGAGAAGTCCTAGACGTTTGTAAAGTTGGTTTGGATTAGCTTGTGAAAGCTCAGAAACCTGGGCAAAATATTTGCCACCTTTTCTGGGCTATATGTTAAACCTCCTGTGACCCATCTCTGTCATAAGATGTCCAGCTGTCCTGAATTCCAGCTGAGCCCGTTTTATCTTGAGGACAGACTGGTCTGTGTCAGCTAGGGCTTTTTGTGAGGTTCAAAAGGTACAAACATCAAGCCTGGCTTTCAAATTCAGTGTAGCTCAGTGACCTACCAAACTCAGATTTAAAATAACTAGCAGATTGCGTCAGATCTGCAGTACCACGTCCTCCTGCCAGCAGTGAGTGAGGGTTTTGGAGCCGAGCTCACCTCGGTTCCCGCGGAGCAGGTCCGTGYGGCAGAGCTGCTACCTTTGCTTCTGGCTGTGTCTAACCTTGGCTCCTCTCCRTACAGCCAAACTGTATGTGACTCCTACACATTCACTTGAGATTTAAAGGGCAAAGCAACCTTCACTAACCTCGATGGGAGTTGGATTAGGAAGGTATGGATGTTAAACTGGAGTTTCCCCAGAGTTAACAACTGCCTTTTGCTAGAAATGGCTTTCATGCATTTCCTTTTTCCTTAGCAATTTTACTCTTTTTTTTCTGTCCGCTGTTTACGTGGTAGAACTTCTAATTTTAAGCCCATTTAAACTTAGGTCAGAGAATTTCACCCATGTGTAATTCAAGCACTCAGTACATCCATTTTAGTCTAGCGCTTGGTTTATAGGTAACTTGCTGATGCCGTGTCCCACCTTGCATACAGTTCTGCTTGTCATCTGTGGTAACCCTGCCGCCTTTTTGTCCTGGATGTACACCACCACGGGGAAACCCGTACTAGCTGTAGTAGCYGTGTGATAAGGAGGCAGCAGGGCAAGATAATTACAAAGCAGCRGGGATGATTTCAAGAAAAAGTTTGGCCTCTATAAAGCTGTAAATATAGAGAGGACATGTTTATCRGCTTTGTAATTTTATAGAGAATGGGTGAATGAGTTTAGGCAGGAGCTCCCTCGTGATTTGGGTTGATGTCACTACAGAAACAAAATTTCACATTTTGCAGTATCATTTCTGTTGCTCTAAAGGATCCAGTTCTGGTCCTAGCTATGCTTGTGAGACGGGAAGTCACCCTGCTGAAATCAGTGAACRAAATCCAAGCTGACAGTGATGGAGGTAACAAAATTTGGCCCTTTGCTGACCTGGAAGGTGGATGAGCTGAACCCTTATTCTGTTGTGGAGGGTGAAGCGCTTTTCCTTCCCTTTTCAAAGGGTAATGTAAAATAACGGCTGAGGAGCTGCACTGGAGCCATTCGGGGCCACATCAGTCTTCTCACTCATTTCCTCCCAATTTCAGGCAGTGCTGTTCCGGAAGGAAAGCCAGGCTTTTGSTCGGGGTTGCAGGGTGTCGGGGCGGTGCTGCTGGTGGTGAGGTATGGCGGCTGCACGGCTCAGCCGCAGCCACAGCTTCCATTAGGCAAAGTGGGGGTGCGTCCCCCAGGTGCTCCTGTCACACTCGGCACCGGCTGCGGCAAGCATGGACCAGGAAAATGTTGAAGTTTACGCTTAATTTTGAGCATGTGATCAATACCACTAATTTCACTGGRTTGGCTCGTGCTTAACTTCAAACATATGTTAGATATTCTCCTGCAGGCTCAGCCCCTTTTAAAATCAAGCCATAAATTGTTAAATCAATGAATTTGTTTACTTTGGTTGAGCTGACCTTACGTGTATGGACTGGATATTTGAGTAAAGGGTGCAGGATAATAATAAATAGCAATCACATTTGACATACCTTAATATATGCAATCTTTTTAGTTTATGAATCTGACAAACTCATAGCCTGCTGTGGTGTGTTTGAAGCTACATGGATGTATGAACTATATGGCCAATCAGCACTTGCCCTTTTCTCAGTTTGCTTACAAATMTAGTATCATTTACCTTCCCAAGATATTCCTATCAACCGGATGTTTATTGCAATGAAGGAGTTTCTCGTGACATGGGGAAATATAAGTGTTTTGTTTCCTTCCTGTAATCAATATCAATCAAAGAGGGATTTATATTTTCTGTTGGAGACAGGAACTGATACTCCTAGTTTTATCATAATTTGCCATCAAGCTTAAGGATCTTAAACTATAAATTCAAAGATCCATGTTAGTTTCCCGAGCAGATGTGCCTTTGCACAGCTGTGCCTGCATATGGGGAAAATATGGACAGTTTCTTTATGAAGGTTTGTTATAAACCTGRAAATATTCGTTGGATTTGTGTTCACTTTAACGTAACAAGGTTCATATGAGTGCAGAGCAATGAGATAGTTGCATCTGTATGGTTTATGACAGCTGAAACTCGGGAACGCTAGTAAAATCCAAAGCTTTCATGTCACAAGTTATTTGGCTTCAAGGTGTTTGTTTTTTTTTTTTCCCCTCAGTGAATTTTAACTTTTGTGTTCTTGTCAGATGCAAACAGTACAGAAACAGAAAAAGAAACAGGAGAGATTTTTAAAAGGTAGATGCTGTGTTGAGGAAAGTTTGCATGAGTTAGAGGCAACTGCTTGTAAGGAAATTAAATTAAATTAGTTTTCAACAAGTGCTATCTGTGTTTGGCCCCAGAGCAGGAATGGCAGCGTTGACCCAGGGGGGACAGGGCTGGGGTTCTCGGGCTGGCCGCAGACCTGGCGCTGGGGACCCACAGCACTTTTCAAATGACAGACTGGAACACACCGCCCTYGGGATTTTTCTGGAGCACTAGGACCTCTCCATAGCAACTTTTTTGAATCCGGTGCTGTCTCTCAAACACTTGGACTTAAATACTGGAAGCCAAGTTTGCCCTGAGTGGGAGTGGCCCACCAAAGTGGTGGGATTTATACTGAGGCTGAATGTCCCATTAATGTCCCATGCCTTTTACAACCACTTTCAATAGACTGCTATTCCACTATTTTGGTTACGTTTTCTAAAATATAATGTGGTTTAAATTTTTTTTCTGAATTTTCTAATTTCCCGTTAAATTAACCCTCCACATGACTAATTATCCAGCTGAACTTTCTGGAGGAAGAGGTGTTGGCTAGTTTTTGCAACATGGTGTTGGCCTGCAATATTTATTTTTTGAGAACTGCAAGTTTCTTCTTTTGGGTGCTCTGAAGCTACAGACCAGCAGATCTCATATCCTCCAGGCCTTATCTTGTGGTTTATCTTTCTGATGCTGCTTCCTCTTCTTCACGTGTCTAGCCTCGAGAGTCTGTGCACAAGACTCTGCACCAGTTGTGCGCTCCCAGTATGGCAGGAGAAGAGTCTGGTTAATCAAAACCTCTGGCTAGATGGGCCACACGGAAGAGGGCATTTACTTCTTTTGCCTGGGGGAGGAAGAGAGAAGCCATGCAGCTCATGTAACGTTTGCACCGTCTAACTTTAGAGACCATCTAGAGTCACATGGAGAAGCGTAGGCTCCCAGGTTAGGTGTTCTGAGTCACTCTTGGGAGGAAACTGCAGCTTGCTATTAACTGTAGAGAAACTCGGGCTTCTATTTTAGGGATGTAAGTTGAATRCCAGTGTGAGTATCCTCTAGATATTAAGTCACCAAGAACAGCGAGGAAATCCTGCGTGGCAAGGACAAAGCTGAAGGTTGTACACACCTACCATCTTGCAGGTCCATCTGGTCACTGAGACYGCAGAGGAGGGGTAGGCATGATTGTTTTCCTCCTTTCCAACTYTTTTTCACTGATGTTCAGGGACAGCTGCTTATTTGTACCCAACTGCTCCAGTCAAGGCTTTGGAAGAGACTGTCCATTAGGAAAGACAGTGACTGCTCCCATGCAAAGAGCTTATGGATGTGATTAGGATAGAGGTRACAATCCAAACACAAACCTAACTCTGTCCAAATTCACCCCGCGGCAGCCCGCCCTGCCCAGAGGGGTAAAAATCGCCATCTTTGCATGCTTTTAGGCAAACATCTGCTAGGAAGGACATGGATATATTTGAGTTCTGCTTGGGACAGGAGAGATGAACTAGATGATTCCTTGAGATCTCTCCCAGCAATGTTTTCAATAGTCCTTCTAGGAACTCCCACCTCTTAGAGGAAATTAATTTTTTKGGGTTGTTGGCGTTGCTTGCTATCGTGTTGTTAAGGGGAAACAGGGCTTGAGTAGCACTGGATGCTGGCATAGGTGTCTTTCACCTACTGTCCACAGTGGCAATAAGAACCTCTCTGCTTTGGGAAGAGACAKATTTTCAGTTCTTCAGTAAAGGTTGTCCTGTCTTTGAACTGTTTAAGGCAGTAATGGGAAGGAAAGGCCTTTTCAGTAGCAAAGGTTGGGTTTGGATGAGCTTCACCCCATGATCGAGCAGAGTCTATGATCTCTTAAAAGCCATAAAAATATTATTTTGAAGATATTTGTTAAACTTAGTGGTTCTGGTTTTGTCCTACTGCTTTGCATGAAGCCAGATTTTTTTTCAAGATGGAAATGATATTTCACACCATTGTGTGATATTTCAGGGAGTCCTAAGCAGAACCCTGGTCCTTCCTTCAAGGGAGGTGGAAGGGAAAGGAAAAGCTTTTAGGGAAGGTGAGCAGTTGATTTATGTAAATGATTGTCCATATACTCTGGATAGCTGATCTGTACTTGTTTCATTAGAAGTGGTTTCATTTACATGTATTGCAGCCCATSGGTATAAATGAGACAAACCCATTTCACATCATCATCTTCCCACCTTCTGAAGTCCTCTGGGATCCTTGGAGGTAATCGGTGCTAGATAAATGGGTGATGTACTGCTGCATTCACCTCATATARCTGAGAGCAGTGACACAGGGCATCAATTTCAGGTGTGCATCTGCCATGGACTGTAGAGAGGCTGAGGTATAGTATTTTGTTAAAAAAATCTGTTTATGAGAACTCAGCTAAGTCTTGGGGTCAAAGAGTAAATAYAAGCCTTTTTCCTTCTTTTTTTTTCTTTTCTCCTTACTATTTCTATTTTTTTCCCAAGTACCTGTGTGTTTTGGACTTACCTTGCTGTAAACAGTTCTTTGAGGAACCTGTTTTTTTTACGTGGCTCTTCAGCTCTTCAGCACAGTCATTTGTAGTCATTTTCTCAAAGGAGTGTGCCTAACTGGCATTTTCTTTTTTTTTTTTTTTTTTTTATTGCCATGTTAGCAAATCCTTCCCCTGATGTATTGCTTCTCTAATTTGTCTTTACAAAAGGCACAAATACTTCTGAATGAAAACCAACCCATAAGTCATCAGTAACTCATTTGCATGTCTCACTTTGTTTTTCTGACTTCCACCGCGTTATTAACTCTGTTCATCAGCAAACCTGCTTTTTTCCACTGCTTGTGTCAGCTAATCGAACCCATTCGGCACAGCCTGAGGCTGCAGTGGTCGAAAGCAGATGGGGATGTTGATCACCCAGGTCCCAGTTTTCCAAGGCAGCACCTTACCCAGAGCACACCCTGCATCAGTGGTCCCCGACTCGGGGGGATTAAAACCCACTCTTCAGCCAGAAAGTTTACAAGGTTTCGGATGCTCGGGCAGACGGGCAGCGAGCCGGCTGAGCCTGCGTCCAGGGTGAGCGTTGTTCGGGACCTTTGCAGAGAGCAGCCCGGGTGGCTGGGGTGGCTGGCGGGGCCGCTGCCGCCCGCCTTTAGGTGACAGCTCGGCGGTTTGGGCACGTCCCCAGGAAGCGGGAGCCCGGTGCTCGGGCCCTCCTCCGCCGGCGGGGCTCAGCCCGCGGCTCCGCACAGGCTCCCCAGCCACAGTGTGCTGATGGACGGCAGCGTCCTCTGCCCCTGCCAGAGCCCTGGTCCCCTGCGGACGGGAGGGCAACGTCCCTGCGACCTGCTTCGGCTGCTGCTGCATGCTGGGGTCTTCRTTTAGTCAAACGCAGTGGGTTAAAATGAGTAACAGGGCTGGGAGAGAGGAGGGAATAGTTCTTTCAAGTCAGAGCGTCGGGGACACGTCCTTCCCCGTCTCCCCCYGCAGCAGGAGGGGGAGAGATCTCAAGTGGGCTGAGACTTGAGTCCCTGCCTGCTGCCGCTATCCTAAAATCAGCAGGGAAGTCCACAGGGTACCCCCGACCCATCACAGCTCGCCCTGCACGCCTGCGTGTGCTGGTCTCCTCCTCGCTTCTCCTCTTTGATGCAGGAAAGCTGTACGGAGAGGGGCTCCTGTTCAGCACAGCCGACCCAACTTTCCCCTGGGTTTTAACTGTTAAAATTTGGGTGACTTTCACTGCCTTTTTTTTTTTTTTAATTAAAAAGAAGCTGGAATGGTAGAGTTGTTAATGGAGCACACAGGAGCTGCTTTACAATAACAAACGTATGTTCCACTTTCTTTTTATATCTGAATTTTGCCGTATGTGTTTTCTTGTGGTTTCTAAGTCAAAGGAGACATTGTTTTCTAGCCTAGGCTTCCCATGGGGCCCTGACTTTTAGCTGTGTGTGACTTCCAACATTCAACTAATTCCTTTGTGTATTAGTGAAACCAGAACCTTTGATGGAAACTCAAAACCAAGTCACAGCTTGACACCRTGATTCACACTCTCACAAGTCGGGCTAGGTTGGAGATGTGCTCCTGCAGAAACCCAAACCGGCCTGCCCGGGAAGATTTACTCTTGAGGGCACGTCAGAGGAGTTGAGTTTGTCCTTTTCTGCCCATCTTCCCAACTCCGCCCGTTCAGCGAAGGGGAAGCCCGAGGTTTGGGATGAAGCTCTGCGTGTTTGCATTTCCGTGGGCAGGCCGTGCTGGACTCGTGCTGTGCGACATCTTTGTACCATTCTCGTGGCCTTCGCTTCCCTTTTCTAGCGAGCGGGAGCCCCGGGCAGGCTCTCGGCTGCTTTTGGCTCTCGCAGGGATTTCTGCCCCCAACTCGAGAACAGCGTATGACAGACTGACTGCACGTTCCATGCCTGGTTTACCTGCAGGACTACTGGGCTTSTTTGCACAACTGTGATGATTGTAGGTGCCTCTTGAGCTCTGTTGGGTCATGGATGTATTTACTGGGGTTACGTGTGTCATTGCAGGGATAAATGTGCAATTCTGAAAATGCAGATTTTAGGTACATCTGGGAAATTCTCTTCAAAACTAATATCCCATCACATGTAAAGGTAGGTCAGTCAGTACCTCACGCTGCACTGCTAGTGTACTGGTAGTGTGGCCATACCTTGAGATCTATCKGAAAGCTCAGTGGAGC
The DNA here is from genome assembly GCA_030449065.1 of Oceanodroma leucorhoa. Classification (NCBI taxonomy): domain Eukaryota; kingdom Metazoa; phylum Chordata; class Aves; order Procellariiformes; genus Oceanodroma; species Oceanodroma leucorhoa. The sequence continues at coordinate 4,729,455 of JASVER010000063.1, forward strand.
CACTGAGGAAATGAAATTGCTAGATAAATCAAAAGTAGTGTAGGAAAACATGGATGAGCCTGAAATTTGCTTTTGTTTAGATGCGAGACTGGACTGAAAAACAGGGRATATCAAATATGATATCTAATAAAACAAGATTAGAGGAATAGCTGACCTGCATGCTTTCTCTAACTAAAGCAAGAAGAGAACTGCTGGATAACAGTGAGGATAATTAGCTACTGGGAGAATTTAACCAGAAGTAAGTTGCATCCTCTGTTGCTTAAAGTCTTTAAACTGGGTCTGCATCCCCCTGKGTGGAAGGGACGCTGTCACCCAGATGTTACGGCTGAGCGAGGACAGGCAGGGTCGCTCCATGGTACAGTTGGGGTGCAGCTGGGGTGCAGAGATGCAGGGCAGATGATCAGTGAACCACGTACCTCGAGGGAGCTGGGGGATTATCCCATGGGCCAACCTGCTTTGAGTTAGAGATGAATGAAAAGTTCTCATTGAAACTTCTGAGCCCAATTCAAAATACATTGCTTTTGATGGAAAGTAATTTTGGCAGAGGTGAGGAGAAGGACAGTGTACCAACTGGTTTGAGTGTGATGCCTKTGAGATGCAGGCAGCCTGGGTTATTCCTTGGATTAGGAATATGCCTGGATTAGGCAGATGCAAGATTTAGGCTACTCATTCATGTGTGATCTCCCTGCAGGACYGTACATGGGGGAGTCAGTGCGCAGTAAACCAGAGTTCAAATTTATGGCTGTTTGCCATGAATGTGGACGCTTCCAGCGCAGCAGTAACGCCTACATAACTCATCCTGTTCAGGGCGCGCTCGAGTGTCCGCAGGAGAAGTTCGTGCAGGGTGGATAGCGTCCTGTAAACTCATATCTGAGCTCTCTGTTCACAGGCTTCACCATCCAGCCTAAGCCCCTAGTTCCTCCCTTCCTCTCTCAAGACCAAAGTCTATTTAATTGGAAGAGCCTCGTGCCAAGCGAGGACTCGCACCTGGGTCTCCCGCATCCCGGGGGAGCGTYGTGCTCGCCAGGCTAATGGCTGTTCAGGGGGAAAGGGACTGGACTCCTCCTGCCTGCTGCTGCTCGGTGAAAATTTTCTAGGGTCTTTATTTCATTCTGAGACAACTGTTGAAACCCTGATGCTTCCAGCAGAACTGAGTTATTCTCTCTCTGAGCATGCCTCGTGTTGTGGGTTTCAGCATGAGAAAGAAATTGGGGAGTAGAGAGGCTCCTGGGGCTTGCTTTTATTTCTTCTTTTTTTTTTTTTTTTTCCTTTTTTTTTTTTCTTTTTCCCAGAAATGCTTTTTGGCCAAGATCCTTTCCAAAATCTGGCTGACGTTCAGTCAAATAGCCAGTGCCTGAGCAAAGGCCATGGTATGGTTCCTGGACCCCAAACCTGCCTCGCAGGAGGCCCAGCACTAAGCCCTGGCAGAGGGCTCAGGTCTGGGGATTCGCTTCAAGGCTGTCAAATGAATCATCTCGGGCTGAACTGAGTAACTCCAAGATGCTCTTGCTGCTACCGCTGTCCCATCTTTCCCCTTCTCAGCACGGTTGCTCTCCAGCTTTGTGCCACATCTCGGTTGCACAGTGTGATGCTCCCGGGGCTGCACGTGAAGCATCGCTGCCTCACCTGTCTGCGGGAAGGATGAACTGCCGGTGGCAGAGGGAGCTGCGAGGTTGGGTGATAAGAAACCAGCTCTGCTTGCCACCCTCCGTTCTGCTCCAGCTGGGCTGAGGCGGGTTCCCACAGTGCCTCCGACAGCTGGCAAGGGAACGGCTTTGCTCACTGGTGGCAGAGCCCCGGGCCGAGAAACTCCCCCAGTGCGATTCTGTCAAAATCAGCAAATTTGCAACCTCTGATGTACTTGTGGCAGAGAGAGTTTTGTCATGCTGGGGGAGGTTTAAATCTTTTGTCATGAATGTGCATGGAAGCTCTTCAATTACACAGCTGGTTTTCTTAGTAGGAAAAAATTCATATTTTCACCCAGCTATGAAAATTTATCTCCAAATCCCCATATCTGTACATGGGCAATAGATGCTGCTTCTTTTAAACTTTCAGCCAAGATAGACAAAACATCTTGAAAACGGGATCAGCTTTTCATAGGGGTAGGGAAACTGAGGCACAGAGAGGAAACAACTTGCTTACATTGCAATGTAAGGTCAGTGTCAGGAACAAAACCCCCCAGCTGCTTTCTCCCAAGAGCTGCCGTCTGTCCCAGACCTGTATTTTAACCCCATGTGAAAGCAGAAATCCCAGTTAGACACTGGGAGTCTGGTTGTCATTTACCGTAAGGAGCAGCAGAGCAAATGAGATTCAGTCCTTGGAATTTTGACAAAATTGTCACCAAAATAAGAAACACTTAAAATTGAGTATAATAAAAACTCATCATTTAGCAGAATCAGATGTTCAAAGGATTATCTTCGGAGGCCTTTTTAGACTGCTTCGGTAAGGAGCAGAAAGAACCAAGGCAGAGATTTCCTTCTGGTTTGCGTTCTTTCGCTACGTCCCAAGTACATTAAATTGAACAAAAACATGTGACAAGATTCAACTTTGTTGCTCAATGTCAGCTGTAACTGAAGCAGGCAGGCAAGCCGCTACATGATACGGGGTCTGGATGGGGTCTTTGTCTTAGTTACTGACAGCTATTGATATGCCACTCTCCCCGAGACAATACGGTGAAATTTTCCATCTTGGTAGGAGTATTGTTGAGTAAAGATCCCCCTGCCCCAAATCCTTGAAATTGTTGCAGTCAAAGGGTATTAATGATGAGAATTAATTATCAAATCCAAGATGCAAAGTTGCTTCCACCGGAAGGGAGCGGAATAGGCATGACAAAGCTGTGCAAGCAGGGGCTATTCCGACAAACACATCTTCTTCTTGTCCGCTGCGGAGTGTCTGAAAGCGCTTGCTGGCACGGAAGGCAGCCTCGGGGCTGATGAAGAGTCTGAACAGCGGAATAGTTTGTGGTGTCAAAAGCTTTGAGACTCGGCTTTAACTCTGCAGCCTCTCGCTGTTTCTAGAGGAAGGTGGGCGTTGGGCGAGCTGGGGCTCCGTCCTAGGGCAGCCGGTGCCGCAACCGCGTGCCGCTCCTGGCAAGCCTTTTGGTGCTTTCTTATCTTCTTGTGTACAGCAGGAAAAAGGAAGCAGTAGGAGGAAGCGATTTCTCACGCGGCTTTGTATTTGCTTCTAATTAAACGTTGCCAGTCGAGCTCTGTTTTCCCACTTTGCACTACCGGCCGGGGATGGTCTATCTGAATCACCCCGGTGCTGTTCTCAAAGCTGACCACACACATGCACGCCCCGTTCGGGGGGAAGCTGGAGTGACTTCCATRGGGAGATAGCAAGTAATATGCAGCGGTTAATGGACTAAGCCTCATTTTACAGTGAGCTGAAATAAGCAGGAGAGCTAATTACTTTCAAGCAAATGAAATCACCAAGACTAGTGAATTCATTCCCCAATTTTATCCTTTCCTTCTGGCAGTAGCTTACGTTGTCTAGACAGGAAGATGTGTGCAATCAGCTTTAAAGATGCAGCTTTATACCTCCCAGGAGAGAAAGACCTAAATTCCTGACAAGCAAAACTCTGTTGGGATGAATGGAAAACAAATTATTCCCTTCTACTCTCTAAGGCAATCAGCATCTGTATCGCACAGGGCAACGTTCTCGCTGGGGCTCTTCAAAGGTGTCCGTAAGATTTGCAGGTGCTCCTGCTTTTGTCTCGCAAAGCCCGTCACTGTTTGCATGCAGACTTTCGGATGTGCAACCCAAACTAGAAATCCCTAAGAAAATTTGTCTCCGAAACCCGTCAATTAAAAAGGCAAAGGGAGAAGCTTGCAATACTAGTGGAAACTGAGGTGCAGCGGCCGGTGAGCGGCATTACTGCATGTTTGTGCCATTTGCAGAACGAGGTCGGCAACCCCTGCAGCACGGCAGAGAGCAGGGGGACAGGGACCTGGGGCTTCTCACTGCGCTTTGGCTGCTCGTCCCCTGCGGGACCCGGCAAATCACTGCTCCTCTCTGCCCCGGCTTCCCCGTTTAAGAATAAAAAAGTTATCTTGCTTATCTCTTGTGAATCCTCCTTCCTCTTGCTAATAATGTAATTCTATATAAAATATAATAATATTTAGACTCAAGTAAATGTGCCCAAGATTCAAAGATCTAAATTCCAGAGGTTTCACTAAATTCCCTCTGTATATGCATATGTTGTATCTATAGGTGACCACCTACAGAATCTTTAAGGAATTCGCCTTTCTTTCTCACTCTGCTGTCAATTTGTCACTCAGTTATCAGACAGCATAACTAAGCAGTGTTGCAGGCTTCACTTGTGCAAAGAGATTTGCTATTCATGCAGCACAGCAAAGGTGAACCTGTGTTTTTAAATCCCCACAGCCAGAGGCGATGTCAGCTGCGCAGATGCAGGGTTTGCTTCGTCTGAACACTGGGATAGGGACTGATTTAGATTTGAATTTCAAACTCCTGCTTTAAGTGCTTGTATATTTGGAGCTGGGGGCTCAGTTTGTAAGAAGACCTGAGTTTTGAAACAGTGCAGGAAAAAAAAAGGTGTTGTTTCATATGCCTAATATGTGGTCTCGATGGCTGCGGTTRTCGGTACTGTCACAGGAGTGTGTTCAGGCGGGTAACTGGGCTGCTGATACACAGCAGCTAAAGGCACATCTGCTCATTTTTTGCATGCAGAATTATACACGTGCCTTCCTGAACATGGCATTTAAATACCCCCCTCTCCCAAATTTGACTGGTATTGATCCACAGATGGAGTGCAGAATGAATTAATTTTATTTATGCAGAGGTCAGCCGATGATTTTAATCATGCCACACATTTCCATTTTGTTTAGAAACCCAATCGTAACAGCAAACCAAACAAGAAAAGTCTCCTTGTTTTCTGAATGATGTTATTTGTTTATCTGCCGAAGTGCTTTGCATTTCCTCAGGTCACAGACCAGCCCATGTCTGGCTATGTTAATATTATAAGAGTTATGCAAAGGCAAAGTTTAAGAAAAATCTTTCAACTGAAAGAAATAGGATCTTAAAATCCCAAAATAGAGTATGGAAAGGTACACATCATGTCTGGCTTCTCTTTCCCCTTGTGGCAAATGTGACTCAAAGGAGTTGGGTTTTTTCCAGCTCGATCTGTATACAGTTTGGGGGAGTTTTATTGTGAATAGGTCACCTCATAATGCACAAAAATATTTCCTTCCAGAGTTCTGTATTCATAAATCTTTCTCGATTCTCACTCTCTTGAAACTGAAATCTAGATGATTTCGTTTTCTTCGYGGAAAGAAGAGTAAGGGAACACCTTGGCGCGGGGCTGGTCCCCGGCTCCCGTCGCTGCTGAAACGCCCGTTGCAGGGCATTGCGCCCTCCCCTCGGGCAGCTGCAGGGCCAGCCGCCGTCTGCCTTCCCTCGTGGTGAGCGGAAGAGTAGGGCTGRAAAACTGAGACTTTCGAGCAGCTTGGTTGTTGCTAAGGGAGGAAAAAAATTAATTTCAAAGTTCTTACTTAAAAAATGTTTTAAGTCTTCACTTCTCTGTAGGGTTCTTTAAGGGTCGCTTTTACACCTTCCTAGCTCCGCCAAAGAAGAGATCAGCGTTATGGTTAAATACTAAAGCAGCTGCCTAGCATAGTGGAGATGAGTGTTTATTGAGAGTAGCAGTCTCTCGTAGTTCAATTTTGAGGAGGGACGTATATCTGAAACATAGCTTTAATGTGTTCTTTCATTCTAGCTCACAATGAATTTTTCTGTATAAAAATGCAGCACAAAATATTAACTCATTTCTGTCCCTGAAAAGTGGGGCTAGCATCACTGTTCCCCTGTTACAGATAAACAGAGAGGTTATATGACATGACCGAAGCTATGTAGTAAAAAAACTCTACTTTTAAAGTTCCTGGAGCATTTCTGTGGGCTGTCCGTCTTCATTTTTTGTTCCTAACTCATCCTGATGTATTTGTAGCAAGTGAAAGGTAGATGGAAATGCTTATGGTAAATGATCACCTATATTATCCTTTAAAACGTAATCAATTAACTCAACATAAGGACACACCCTTTTAAACAGGGATACTTGACTCTCTTACATATATTTTTCTCTTTGTATTTGCATTTTATAGTGCTGTTTTGATTTTACAGTGATGTCATCCCAAAGCATCGCCATCATGCCATAAATTACCAAATAATTATGTTACTTTCTTCCACTGATCAAACAACTGATTTAAAATCTGGTCCTGTGGAGGACCARAAGGCCTTTTACTATGTGTTTTATACCCCCTCATCCAGCAGATGATACAAACATTGCCATATGAACAGGCAATGAATTCCTCTCTTCTTTAAGTATGTGTACATTTATACAGACACACACCCACAGACATACATGTTATTAGAAGACCATGAATAGTTTTGCCTTGGGAACTCATTCTGTGCATGAGCAAACACCACTTAAAATTACTTTTAAAGGTGGCCAGTCTTAAAAACTGTGTATGTAGCCAGTTCTGTTACAGCTGCTACTGACTGTGCTCACTGGGGGCAAATTTTCTTCTGTAATTTATTATCTGTTTTCTTCCGTTCCAGTCTCCCACCTATAACTCTGGGATTTTGTTCTGCCAGGACAGAGGGTAGAGCGAAAGCTGCTTTGCTGTCACTGTAATAACTGTTCCAGTCCAAAGGATCCTCTCATCATCTTAGCTGGATCCACAAAAAATTACTCCATCAGGCATGACAATAAATGTGCTTAGTGCTTAAAAACTACTCTTCTCCCTCTCCCCTTGTAAAGACAAGATGGCTTTTGGTCATACAGTGGCTTTTCACTGAAGGCCAGGAAATCTTGGCTTTTGAAAGTACCGTACTTAGGATGAGTTTCAGTACGGCTCCCAGAGGACCCGGGGCTTAATGGGCCTCCGTGGATAAACAGGGGGTGATTCCTGCATTCATGCCTGTTCCCAGTTGATCTATCATTTTGACCTCTGTCGCCTTTAATCTTCCATACACTCTATACATTTCTAAATCTTCCCAAGGCTGCCATCGTATTTATCGCATTCTTGGCAACGCTGCTTCTCCAGTGCCAACCCTTGTGCTTGGAGTCCAGCTCCACTCCTCCTCCACCTCGCTCCCAGAGCCAATTGGCAAGTTTGCACAAAGCCTCGTACCCTATTTTCCTTCCCTGCAATCTCCCGAAGCGCTCGTGCGAGTGAGCTATCGTAGGTGTCTGAGCTGCAGCTGGGCTGGATTCTGTAATTCTGTCTTGCACAACCCCTACTTAAGGCCTGTTGACTTCAATGGAGCTATTCATGTAAGTGGAGGCTGCAAATTCGGGCCCTTGGGTTGTAAGGTCTCTGGGGCATAGACCCTGTCTTTGTATGCCTTGCAAATATGTGCTAGATGAGTAATGATAGCTCAGAAGAGTGAGTGTCGCTTTACATTTGCCATACTGGAGGAAGGTTGCCAGGATTGCATTGATGCTGCATGTGGTCCCCTTCCAGGGGGCAATTAATCCTTCTATGCAAAGATACCCCCCGCTGACTGGTGAAAAGAAAAAAAGAAAAAAAAAAAGGTTTGGCCATGAATACCATTAGCTTAATCTTCCTTTTCTCTGATCTTCCAGTACTATTTGCTTTGTATGGCTTCATCAAGGTTTTGTATGTGGACAGAGTAATTGAAAACAAATTTAGCATGTCTCAGACCATAAAGTTCCCTTTCAGCTAGATCACTGGCTATGCGGTAGATAAAAGTCTGGTTTTCATTTTTGGTTATGTGAGAAATTTAGAATGGTTTGATTTGTAATTTTGAATGTTAATAAAGAAGGAGAAATTTCCTCGTCTCCTGGCCTATGGAGGCATTCTGGCTTTCTTGCTGCTTCTGCAGCAAATACTGTTTATAAAAATGTTATTTAGTACAGAGGAGTCTGTTTATATCCTTGAACCCTAGAGGCCCCAGTCTCTAAGGTCAACTAAGACCTCCTTGTGCCAAGTACTGTACAGTCACAGGCCAAAAATGCCATCTCTACCTGTACAGGTAGTATTTTAATGCAATGCAAGAGGAACAGCTGAAGGTRAACTAACAGCTGGGGGAAGGATGAGTTTCAAAGAGCAGTGAATCAGTGGCGGTCCACAGACGTGATTTCAGGAGAACAAGARCATATTTCCTTTTAAGACTATTTAAGAATTTTGCAGACAGGGAGATTTGTAGGGTGGAGATGTAGATATTAAAAGCGAAATCCTCCCTGGGCGAAGAGRCTGATGGGCAGAAAATGCAATTCTGTGAGTGTTTAAACAATTGATGCTGGTGTTTGGGGCTGGATTTGGGAAGTTTGGGAATAGATGTTGATAACTGGGTAGAAAATGAGAGGTCAGAGGTCAAAGAGAAGAGCAGAGCTTTGAAGATGAAGGCAGGCAGCTTATGTCTGGTATGAGGGAGATGGGGAAGCTGGAGAGATGTGATGCTCAGGGTGACTTGAGCAGGGTGAGRGGTTGGAAGGACAGTCCTTCCAGCTGGGTTTGAAATGGATGTKAGCTGGGGCAAGACTGCATGTGCCAAGGCCAGAGAAAGGGATGTGGCAGGAGTCATTAATTTCTGAAATGTTTATACATTGTTTAACGTTTCAGTTCTCAAAATCACAGACACATTTGCTAGATACTTCCTGTTTAGGGGGGGAAAAAACTTATTTTTTAACTGCAGTTGAAGGAGGAATCACAAGCCAAGCTGAGGCAAAGTCATTTTACTGAATGTTAGGCTGGACAGAAACTAGGGTTTGCAAGTTGGAYGTCACATAGGGACTGATTTAAAGCCCCCTATGTCAATGGGGGCATCCATATATGTAAGAGTCATATATGACATCCATATATGTCAATGGGCATCTTCCATTAGTTTTGATAAGGTCTGGAGAAGGTGCATATGGGAGTACCACTTACATACCACGCGTATAAATGCAAGCGAGATACTTTCTCCTGTCCTTACTGTGTTCCCTGCTGATACGAAGCGCTGCCCAAGGCTGSAGGTGCGGGGGGTCAGCTCCGCTTTGCAGCTTTATCCACCCCACAGAGAAAAATCTTTTGAACCTCTTTTAGGAGTCAGTCACTGCAAATTAAACAAATGTACTCAAAAATATACCTTTTGAGGGGATTTATCAGTCTGTTTTGGAGACAACCAACAAATTTCTGGTAATGGAGAATGGAGAATTGTCTGGAATTTTTCTTCTTGATATATTCTTTTTTCTTCTTGATATATTTAATATTATAWCGATTAATTACATATTTTCCATTAGCTCCCTTTCCTGTCTATCATGGACTCCAGCAAATACTCTTAAGAGGCTGTCTATGTCTCTGAGAGTAGGAAAGAGTCTGTACTACACATATCTTTATGTCTATATATCTCCATATCTGTATATATGTCTGTAGATCTATTTGGTTTCCTGACATGAAGGTATTGCAAGCCTTGTGTGTGATAATAGATTTTTAATGTCTTCCCAGCTTCACGGTTACATGGAGAACAAACCCTTGGGTCTTCAGATCTTCATTGGGACAGCAGACGAACGGATACTTAAACCTCACGCTTTCTATCAAGTCCATCGCATTACGGGAAAAACTGTCACCACCACCAGCTATGAAAAAATCATTGGCAACACCAAAGTTTTAGAGATCCCATTGGAACCCAAAAACAACATGAAAGCAACGTAAGCATATTTCTTTTTATTAGCAAAGTTGAGGAGGATTAAATTGGCATGTGAAGTTCTTTCTCCTGTGGAAAGGAGTCACTTAAATGAATAATGATGTCTGCTCTGGAGGGACTCGCCTTTCCAAAGCGTCAGGATGATATATGAGTGTAAGACCCTTTTTACGAAAGCATGAGCAGYAGTTACAAGCACCTGGGTTAAAGCTGCTTAAAGAGTTACCATTCACCAGCTGACGGTGCAGGCATTTTTGCTCTTTACCCCAATTGCCGTGGTGACTATATTATAATCATCTGTCATCTTCAAAGTCAGAATGGTTTTGTATGGTACGAAGGAAAACGAGACTCGAATCTCAAGTCCTTATGCTGCAGTGATGCAATGAGAAGCGAGGAGCGGTATACAGCGGAGGAAAGGTGTACGGTTCATTTTACAACATTTAATAGAATAGAAAACGTCTCTCCTGAACTCAGCCAAGTGCTCTGGCCATGAAATTGCACTCTCTTGTTGTAATAAGTTAACAGAGAAGCAAGTACAGACACATCTTTTCTGTATTACTCCTTCCAGTTTTATGGAGGCAGAGGGATGAAGTGGGCACCAGTCTGAAACTTCAGGCTTGAATGTGTGCCAGGCAGCATGAGAGTGATTGCTCTGCAGAGGGAAGAGCTGTATCTCCATCCTTCAGAGGATACTGACAAAATTGTAGAGCAGCTATGTTTTTAAGSCCCCCTACTTCATTGCAAAATCTACATTCTTTCTTTATGTATCTTTTTTCAGAAAATACACGTCATTCCTCTCTTTCCTTCAAGCCTCTCCTTCCCTCTGCACCCAAGGAGATAAATAAAAGTCTGCATCTCAAACTTAAGCAGCCAAGTGCTGAATGGAACATGACTGTCTGTTCCTAACGAGTAACTCTGGAGTAATAAACCCCTGCACACATGCAATGGCAAGGAACAGTGTGGGTGTAGGAAACAGCTTGGGGTTTATGCCTCCCAAAATGTGATTTTAATTCATATCAAAGGAAGAAAAATGGTGTGTCTTTAAAACTGATATCAAAATGGATTGGCAGTGCCTGTCTAATAACAGTGCACGCTCAGAGGACTATTGCCGAGCTGAAGATCTCAGATTCTGTAAATATTAATTGGCACATTCTCTTAATGTAGACAGGCATGTTTGCTAGGTTACACTGGACTCTTAAGAAGTTAACTTGCACTTACACCAATATTAAGTTGCAATGCTGGTTTAAGCAATCCTAATTCTTTCACTGCTGCTCAGCCCCATCCTGCTCCCTATATCCTCCCTTTGTGCAGGGAGGTGGTGAGTGGGAGCAGAGAACCATCTTCTGCACTGCCAGGCTATTGCCTTGGCTGGGAACAACATCCCGGGGCTTTGGAGGATGACACGGTGACCTGAGCCAGGGCTGGAGAGCCCAGTTCTAGCAGAAGCACCTACCTTGTCCAAAAGGAGGGGAGAACAGTTTGGTTCCTGCTTTGGAGTTAAATTCAATGCTTGCCTGTACAAACTGTAGGGAAAACGTGCCTGGATGGTGCATGCAATTAGCTGGTTCAACTGCTGTGATTCCCCATGGAGCTGAACTAATTTGCCCACGTGCAGGCAATAGCTGCTGTGCAGTCTCTGGGCACTGAGCTGTTCGGAGAGCTGGCGGCGGAGGCTTTAGTGCTCTCTAGCTCAGCTTATCGCCTGCCCCAGTGTGCACTTCTTGTTCTGGTTCACTCTCCCTGCCCCAGGGGGCTGGGGCAGGTGCTGCCGTGCGCACTCTTGTGCGTGGCACTGGAGGGAAATAAGATTCAGGGTTATAATATTTGGAGAGTGGCTTTGGCTGTCCCCTGAGTAAAGGCCACCCCTAGCCCTCGGCTGGGACGTGCCTGGGACACGCCGAGCCACCGGGCCCAGACTCTTCGGGGAGGGGTCCAGCAGCATCCCTCACTCGCTGCGTGTCTGCGATTTCTTCCCCTGTAACTGCTGAAATGGCAATATCTAGGTGCTAAGCAGAACAAGTATTTGGAGCCGCTCTTAACCCAGAGATTGAAGCAAAACAGCTTAATCCTCTTGCCTGTCACTTATTTCCAAGCTGTTTGAGAGCAGAAATGTTAARCTAAATGGCGTGTGTGTTTGGCAGCATTGACTGCGCGGGGATTTTGAAGCTGAGGAATGCAGACATTGAGCTGCGCAAGGGAGAGACGGACATCGGCAGGAAGAACACCCGTGTCCGGCTCGTCTTCCGTGTGCACATCCCCGAGTCCAACGGCAGGATCATTTCTCTGCAAGCAGCATCAAACCCCATCGAATGCTGTAAGTATCCCCTGAGATTTGCTCTTTCTCCGTCTCTTGCAACAACGATCGTCTTGTCCCTCTGCTCCAGGCTGGCACTGAGGGGAAAAAACCCGACGTGCTCAGATAGGCAAATGCAAGGTGCTCTGCTCTTCCTGCACTGGCTGGGTCTCTGCCGCCGTTTGAGTGACCTGCAGCTCTTACCTATATGCACTCCCTTTCCTGAAACAAGCTTTGGCAGCAGGTGGCTCTTCACGGTGCTTAGAGCTCGCGAGGACAGTGAGGGACTTTGGGGCTTTTGCAAATTTTATTTATTAGTGTGTTGCTGCTGGATCTTTCTGGCTAGCAGGTCTTTTCTGGGAGCAGGGAGCCAGTGTGGGTGTGCGTATAGGGGCGTATATACATTCTCCCTGTTTGTGCATGAGCGTGCAAGCTGTCTGCCTTCCTGGGAGTGGTTTTATTTTGAGTGGAGGCACAACCAGAACTTGTTATCCACAAGCTGGCAGGTGGTTGGAGGTTTTGAATTCAAACCTGGGTCAAATCCTAGCACTGTGGCCAGTCCTGTCTGCTGAAGAAGTGACTGCAGTCCTCTGATCTGAGCTGTGGCAGGAACACAACTGAAATGGAGAAACAGGTTTGATTTTGAGGCTTGGGTGCATCCTGGTTATTGTTTTTTCTAGATGTCGATGCTAGGGGATGTGCAGCTCAGGAGGCTGCAGCTGAAGCAGGGAAAGACCAGGTTGTTCTGGTATTCCCCTGAGGGACAGAAGACGACTTGCTGTTTTGATTTCTGGGGGACAAATCCTACAAGTGTGTTAGCTGAGAAACCTGCACCTCCCACTCATTTTAACGTACTGGATCCTGAGAAAGAGAGGCCTCGGAAGAGGCCCCCCATGTCGCAGTCATTTCTGGAAGGGCTCCACCCACTTTGCTGGTTCCTGTGCATCCTGTGATGCTTTTTGTTGGTAAATGGTGCCTTTTCAGTGGTTTGGGGATTTCACAAATACATAATGAAGAGTTTTCCTCTCCCTTTGCTGGATGACTCACCCCTTTAGCAGAACCTAACTTGCCATAAGTCATGTGAAGAAAGTCATTGAAGAGTTTCTCRTGTGTGAATTTTATTTATTGAGATGCAGGCTTTACTTAAATAATAACTGCTTAGAATAAGAGAGGAGCCAATTTTGGATGGGAAATAAAGAGAAATTGTGACTAGTGAATTATTGATGGCAGCTTTTTAAAAAACAGTAGAAATGAATAAACAAGGCAAGGCTAAGGAGAGGATGATGGGGACATATGATCTCTTGGCAATGTTTATGGGAAGATACCAACTATCGGAGCATTTCAGCAGCTGAGTGAAGTCTCCGCACCATGATGGGGAAGGGAGAATAGTGGGAGTAGCCACCACCTTTCTCCATAGGAAACGGTTACGATCCTTTACGGGACCAGATGGCTGAAACAATAGTGGCCTCCACCCCAAACGTGTCCCTGCTGAAACAAAGGCCCATTTGCTAAAGGAAATGTTCAGCAAACTGCAGCTTCTGTGGATAGGAAGGGAATTGTGGCAAAGGATCACCTGGCTTCTCCTTCGGTTCCTTTTCTGAGTGGGAACAGCCCATTCCTGCCTGCAACGGGGAGCTACTCGGGTGGGGAAACTCCAGGTGTAACTCGTACATCCACTGTACAGAAAAACAGCACAAGCCCAGAGCAGAGGGTGGATGGTCCCCGGGTCGTGCAAGGAGCCCCCCAGATCACACCCCACTTATKCAAATTCTCCTACAGGAAAGGAAAATACGAGTTAGCCAGGCATTTCTAAGACCCTTCCACAACTGCACTTGTATTTGTGCCCATCATCAAAGAGCGTTCAAGCAGAAATCCGGTCACAGTTTACAGAATAAGATCACATTTTTCTGAATTGTATGCACACACCTAATTTGCCTGTGCAATGACTGCTATTTGCAGTGGCTTAAGATGTCGAGGCATTTATACTGAGATGTGTTTGCTTTGATGAGTCTTAGGGGCATAAAAAAGCCAAGAGTGTAGATACCAGTATAAGTGGCTTATGTTTTTTGTAATTAAAATATGAAAATGTTGGCTGCATAGCAGACAGCAAAGGTCCTACAAGAAAAAGTGTATTTGTTCCCCCAGAGAGAAAAAAAAGTAAGTTTTATTTTTGGCATACTGGATATACTGGCAATTTGGAGAGATTATGTTAAGGACTGTGCTTTTCTGAACTCATGGAAATAGAGTATAAAGTGATCTGGAGTAATAAGCCTCTTCCATTTAGAACCTATGTTGCATATTTAGCAATGTTTTTGCATTTCAGTAGCACTTCCTGATCTCAGCCCAGTTCTGGGAAGATGGTTAAAAACATTAGTTGGTTCAGCCAGCGTTAGTAGTGCAGGCTAAATCACACWAGCGTTGATAATCTCAGTTTCTCCCAGACAATCTGCAGACGTTGCAKAGCTCACAGTCTCAGGTGAGCTCAGGTGACCTGCCGAGAAGGGGCACGCTGGGGCTTCGTGACATTTTCTCCTTGTGTCCCACCTCCCACCTTCGTGTGCTGCTGGGATTCTCTTTTTTTTTTCCTTTGTTTGCTTTTCATTTTTTTTGACATGGCCACCTGGGAACCCTTGTCCCCAGGGACTCTCCCGTAACATCTCTCCTGTCTGGTAGCTGTGAATAATATTCTGCTGGGAAAGCCTTAGTAAGTAGCGGCTTTAAGATAACTGGCCATTTCCCTACCAGTGGGGTTCCCCGGAGAGCACTGTTGCTAGCAACAGAATATCTGAGTGCTCTCCTCAGCAGAAGCTGATCCCGGCTAAAAACTCCCACCGGTGTCAGCAGATCATTAGCTGCAATGAAGCAAGAACTGTGAAGTATCTGCTTTTCACAGGRCGATTTGGTTCCACCTTGTCTGTGTCACATTCAGCACTTGACAGGTTTTAGGAGGGGATTTCACAGGTTCAAAGCATCATCCGGAGCAAGTTCCTCCCCAGGCAGCTGTGTGGGAGGACCTAGGAGGTGATACGCTGTTAAATGATCAGTTATGCCTTAAAATGGACCTCATATCCAGACAAGCCTGCACATTCAGCAGCTTGCAGCTTTTTTTCTCCTGTTGCCTGTCGATTTGTTCTGAAGCCACTGGGGAGGGAAAGGCATTTGAAAGCCCTCTGATAATTGTAGCAACAGGCCATCACTTAGTTAGGGATAAAAAGCCACTGTCTTGGAGGTGTAGTGCTGGAAAGGTGAGAAAATTCCCTTCTCCTGGGTGTTGCTCCACGCTGAATCCATGAAATGGCCGCAAGCCCCACTTGTGAGGCTATGTGAGATGTCCCCGGGACCGATGGGTCGATGGAGCAGCATGCCGCTTGGCCCGGCTCCCCGCCTGCGCACCTCCGCACGCCTCGGTGCCGTACTGCAGTAGTGCCTGCCCAAATGTCCATCCCTGCTTGTGCAGGTCTGTGCTTTAGGCACAGGCATAAACCAGCTCGTGTAGGGCCAGCTCTGGCTGGGCCAGGCAGGGCTATCACAGAGCTGCTGTCACAGAAGGTGGTGAAATCRCAGGCGTGAAGTTACTGAGTTAACTCGTCCCTTCAGATACAGCCTTAATAACAGCAAGCCACTCGGCAAATCGCCCGTGGAGGGCTTTGGTTATTGCAGACCTGATCATTATTTTCAAACCTTTAAGACATTTTCTGTAACATTAGTTCTATTCATTTGCTTTGATTTACCTTTCACTATGAGTTGAACTCATTTCTTGGTGAGTGATTGATCTCTGGAGTTGTTTCTACTCCTCGGCTGAAGCATCCATGGGGCAGAGAAGGAGCAGTATTGAAGGGAGTTCAGAGTAGCCACACAGGCACCTGCGAGGCAGCTTGTTTTACTCCATGCTGTCAGCAAMCAAAAACTGCTCTTTCTAAGTGTCTGCGAGATGTGACTGTAAGGCTGAGGAGTATCATCCACATTGTGTAACGGTTTTTATTCTAATGGATCCTGGTTAAACCTTCCCAAAGTGTCTCACAGTTCTTGTTTCGTATAATCCCTGTTTGCTGGTACTAAGCTGTGCAATGCAAATGATTGCACTTGGCACGAGAGGAGTCTAAAATCTTGTTCTTATAATAGATATTCCGAGGTGGTAAAAAACAAAACAAACAAAACTAACAAAACACTAAAGAACTGTGTGTCCATCTGAGGAATTTAAATAGTTTCTATTATTGACCGTATTTTGTTCCACTAAATTGGGTCAAATATCTTATTTCCCTTTAATCAATTTCCCTGGAAGTTTCCTTTATTTTTCTCTCCTTCTAGTAGATTTTCCCATAATATTAGACAATCTGAGCCTATGATATGTGACACATTAATAACTACAGAGGAAAGAGCTAGTCATGTAAAAGAATGTTGTCTTGGCAAACCAGCGAGCGCTTTTCCTCGGCTGGGAGCTGTGCTGSTTGGAATACAGTGGCAGGCAAGAAGGAGCCCTAGTTTAATGAGATAAAAAAGCAGAAACGAATGGTCTCTTTGCACTTGGGAGATACCCATTTGCAAGTTTAACCATAACTATGATTATTATGAGAGTAGCAGTTGACCTGAAGGAATTTTTCCCCCCTTTCATTTCAACTTCAAGACAGTCACATAGTTTGTCATAGAAACAGCTGACACAAAAACTGGTGCTGTTTCTAAAGTAAAATTTTTCTCTCTCCGAAAGCACAGAATTTAAAAGTTAATTCAGACAACATTTGCCCCTTTTAATATGCAACCAAAAGATTTCGCTCTGGAAAGTCTGAGTCAGAGAGAAGGAAAATGCCAGCCCTTTTTGCAGGCTGCAAGCCTTGCTATGAGGATAAACCCCTGTTTACTTTTTGCCTTTGCAATACTGCTGTTGGTAAAAGCAAGCGCCCCAGCGTATTACGCAGAGCATGGATTTCTGAGCATAATTTAAGCTCAGCAGATCTCCTCCACAAGGGATTAAAGGGAAGTGCTGTGCATACCCGCAGAGATGATTGACAGAGAAGTGAACCGAGGCCATGGTTTTCCTGTCATTAATCACACGCTGGTTTGGTGAGCTGGCTGCAGTTCACAGAAAGTATCATACTTATCTGACACTGCTGCCATCAGCACTTGTCACTCCTTCTTCGCAAGGACATCATAAAATAAATTATGTTYGGAGAAGAAGGTGGAGGAAAGCCCTCTATTTTTGGTGCTTTTTTCTTGGATGGCTCTGCACAAACTCCTGATTAAGGCTTGTTGGCAACAAATTGGAAACTGTTGTCATTCATACCCGGTTCTTCTTTTCATAGCATTTAGATTCCATTTTTAAGGTTTCCCATTTAATCATGAGGCTAGGAAATTTGCTTTATTTACTTGATTCTCACTTAAGCCTTCCACTGCCCCATGCTCCTACCAGGAGGTAATTCATCCCATCCCTCCGATTAGAAGATTGCTGCTCTCTGGGGTGCCTTACTGATGTCTACATGCCTGCTAGAGATGTCTTCTGCCCTTGGTCCTCCCCTGGCTCCCACACTGCAGCTCCCGAGCCTTTGCCTCTCCTCCCATGAGAGCTCAGGGTGCTTCAGTGTGTGATGGGTGGGATCAAAGTGTCTCAGGGCATTAATGCGTTGGATAAGCACTGGGCACAGGAGCTCTGCTCCTATCAATCCTACCTCAGGCAGGCAGCTCGTGGTAAATAAACACAGTGTGACAGGAGGAATGAGATATTGACTTTGGCTCATTAAGKTTTGCACTGAGGTGGAAGAATTAATCCCACAACAAATTACGCCTCTGCTATTGCTTCTAGGATTTGGGATTTTTTTTAGACAGACACCCAGCTTTATCCGCTCTTCTCAAATCCAATAGAAATCAGTGGCTGGAGCCAAGAGTCTTTGGGAGTTTGGAAAGACATGTCAGGAGTGGTGAGTCGCGGCTTGAAGGCTTCCAGCAAGGTGGGGTGAGCTGGGGCTGCCCTGGGCAGGATACGGACAGGGGAGTTCAAACAGGGACCTGGACATTTGGCCTGGGGAGACTGCTGCRCTGTGGGTGCAGGGTGTGACCCCATCTCTTTTAAGTAGCCACATTTTTTTGTTTACTTGGCTTGTGATAGCAATTAGAGGTAATTAGAGTTGATGCTAGCTGCARGTGAGCCTCAATCCTGCTCCGTGTCATTGCCCAGGATAAGATCTCTCCTGAACTGGTAACAGGGACAACAGGTAAACCTAAGCTCTGGATCCAGTGTTGCAGGTGGCAGAAAGATGGCATGGAGAAGATTTCACTCTAGCAGCTATTCTTTGGCCTCTGTTTACGCAGAGGTTTGCATGGAGGCCTCCAGCCACTCTGCAGAAGGCACTGAGATAGTGTGCTGATACACGGAGGCTGTGGAGTATCTTCGCTCTGGGCGCGATGGTCAGACCCGTGCTGCTCTGCGCRGAGTTCACAAGCCTGTTCCTCGCGAGAGGCAGATCACGTTAGTGTTTTTGCTTTGCCTACATTACCCGATCCAGTCCTCACTCTTACTGCACATGCAGGGAGAGAGATTGCCGAGACGGCCCCTCTCCAGAGGCTGCTAAGAGACATTTAGCTTCAGTTAAGACTCCTCATAAAACGAGTCAGCTTTTGGGCAAGACAAGGCAGTGCTTGGAAGCCCTCCAAGCCGGTGGAAGGGAACACGATGCTCAGGCAGGGCTAGACCGGCTCGTCCCAGGAGATGGGTGCAGAAGGAGTGCTGATGGGGAGAGCTGGGCGGTGTGGAGGGAAAGGGGCTCTCAGGTGGAGCTGGGATCACCTAAGGAGCACGTTAGGGAATACAACTGAGATTGTCACTTGGAACCTGCTAGCAGCAGGGGGCAACACTCTCCTGGGGGAGATTTGGAGCCGCAGCAGACTTATCCAGGTAATCAGTTGTCTCAAAATATCCCTTTTATCTCCTAGAAACCAAATAGCCGCTCTGCCAAAAAAGGGAACAGTTATGGATGCTGTGGGCAGGTGGGGAAGCAAGRAACACCTTCGCCCTGCCTTGGCACACTTCCTTTCGCTCCGCCTCCAGGCTTGTGCATCCCCTGCGAAGCATTCAGCCTGCCGGCCCAGAGGTTTAGGCCGTCCTAACCTTTCCTCCACCTGCTGGCATAGGGAAGGGGATAAACGCTCACCCCCCTCCCCGAGAAGCGCCCTGTGCCCCTGCGGCGGGTGCACGTGAGCCTGGGTGGGCTGTGGGCCGCAGCAGGCCGGCCGAGCGGCGYGGGCAGGGGGGAGCGGAGGGGCTGCTCCCCTCCCAGGCTGAGGCTCGCGGGAGGTGGTGCGGCGCTCCGAGACAGCAGCTCCCTTTCTCTCTTGTGTCACTGCGTGCATTGTATTTCTTGGCACCGTGCGTCCATGACATCTTGATTTGCAGACAGTCAAATAAAATAGAAAAATAATGTCCCCTGTTAATAGGTTGACACACTGCTTCAGGCCAAGTGTGAGTATTTCTATAGCATTTGCTTTGCTGCCTTATGTCAGTCACTGTTGCTATTGAAAGTAAACACCCCAACTGGTTAAATCAACAGTGTTTTGTTTATTCAAAGCCCATAAACTCCAGTAGCTGTAGGTCACTTTATGAAGTGCCAACCCCTGGGGGAAGAGAAGGAATAGTGTGAAATTATTGCATGCAGTCCACCCATCATGAGCCTTAGAGGAAGGGGATTTATTGGCAATTAATATTTCTTGCAGAGGAAAAAAAGTAATCCTATTGAGGCAGCTCCACACTGAACCTTCAGCCTTGTTACTGGTGGAAATGGGGAATGGGGTGAAACCTTCTTATAGGCCTGGGTAAAAAAAAAAAGATCTTGGAAAAYGAAAAGTGGAGTTTTTTTAGAAAAGGGTTTGCAAACCACCTAGTGGGAGGAGAAGAGTGCAGGCAAAATGGGGCAGAGGAAACCCGGCGCTCAGTAGATACTTGTATTTCTCCACCTTTCCCTTTAGCATGATATCTGCATTGAGAAACTCAACTGAAACACTTCCAAATGGTATTATTCCGCTGCACATATAAAGCACACACGGGTTTTGTACACCCACAGGCGTAATCAAGTCTGGGTCAGGGCGAAAGCTGTTTTGGAGATGCTGGTAGCTTGCTCGTGCTGTAGCCACGCCAGAACATAGCCCTGCATCAGCCTGGCTGCTGCTGGCCGCGGGGCCGTGGCAGCACGGACCTGCATCRGGGTACCTGCAGAACACCTCTGCCCATCACGGGCTTCCAGGCAGCGCTGCTGAGGCCGCCCCAGCTCAGCTGAGGATGGCAAAAGGGGTTTGGGAATTTCCGAAGAGCCTGGATGCACGTTCCTGGTGAACCGGCTGTCCCCCCCGGCTCCCCGGTAGGTCGCGGCGTACACAAACACTGCGCTCTATGGAAGTTGGACAGAGACTTGGTCTTCGGCAGCGATTTCCAACTTGCCGAGATCCAAATGTAATTAGGATGAGTCAGACGGTTATTTCCAGGCTAAAATTTGTCCTTCCTCGTCCTGAAAAAGCCTTGAGAACCACTGATCTGTGGGATGTCAGGTACAAAGCTCTATACTAACACACTGAAGTCTGCAGGAGACGTAGGTTAATCTGGAATTTTGATGATGTGGGATGTTTTGGAAGTGAAATTTGGGGATTGAATGGGAATAAACGGTGTCCAGGGCAAAGCTTAAATACATTTTCTCTTGACGATTGTAGACATGTTTTTGATGATTGCTATTTACTCTTAAGCCTTTGAGGTTACAAATCTGTCTTTGTGATAAATCCAATTATGAACTCATCAAAAATTTGAGTATTTAGGGAAAGGAATTAATCATACAGCCATGTGAAAGAAATTAGCAGCTTCTGTGAAAATAATCTGAATATATATTCTTAACTGGCAGTATCTTAGCCCAGCTGTTATTATATATTTGAAGGGAACAATGAGTCATGAGGTTGTTTTAAATAGATTTTAAAAAATGCCTCTCGAACGGCACAAGCAAGTTATAAATATTGAATTATCTGTATTTTTAACAAGAGCAAAAACTCTGTGTCATGACTGGCAGAAAGGGTTCAGCTGAGTTTGTCTTTGCCAGAAAAGTTGCTCCTCTCTTCTACAGACACCTGTCTGAAAGGTTTAACGCTTCTGCTTTCCTACCAAATATTGTAGCATTTTCTTCATGCGGTGAGAGAATTTGTACAGCTCTCACTGCAGCCAAGAGCTGTTGGGTTTTCGGCTTTCTGAAGGTTGCACAGCAGCAGAAGGGTGCCGGGACCAGGTCACAGAAATCACAGCCTTGCCTGTGTGTGAGTGGAGACCCGGCGCTGAACACATAGGATAACATTTCCTTTTTTTTGGCTCAGCAGCCGACGGTGTTCAGTGAAGGRAAGACACAAGTGCTCAGGGTCTCTTGGGAGCRGGCTCTTTGTCAAAGAAAGTTAAAATCCAGCCAAGGCAGCTGTTAAATAGATGAGCGGCATCCTCGAGAGGCCTTTCCAGTTGGGGTGGATGAATCTGGAGGAGTTTGAGTGCAGGTCATGAACTCGCAGTTCACCAGACCCAAACTGCTGCCCACCTGGTCTGGTCACAGGGAAGCTCGTGATATTTTCCAGCTGTCTGTGTTGCAGGGAACAATTCTCGCATCTTCACTTTCTTCGGCTCCTACCRCTTGTTAGCAAACAGTTGGAAAGGGCTTGCAGGGATGGTGACCAGGATTCTCTGARGCTTTTCTGACCATGCAAATGGCTGTTTTAATGGGATGAGAGGAAAGTAGGTGGAGAGATGGTGCTATCCTGGTTTTCTGGCTGGGGAAAGAGAGAATAACTTGCCGAATTCACGCTCCCAGTTCATGGCCAAGAACAGTAAAGACCCTGGAAATCCTTGATCACGTACATGCCCATGTGGATTCCACCCTACCTTTTCCTTCCTGGCCTCTTATAATCAAACTCGGTCTGCAACACAGGGCCCTGCTCCTCCGACATTCAGGTCTCTGCAGAACATGCTTGCAAAAAGCCCAGGCTGCAGCAGAGTCCCGGTGTGACCCCTCCTGCTCGCCGAGGCGAACGCGGCGGCSTGACTGCCCCTCTTGTTGTGTGCACAAGGCTCGGTGCCTGCACATGGAGACAGTGCTTTTGTTGGCAAAGGGACTGTTCCAGGCCCAGCATAGTCCCTGTTCTGTAGGAGGCGGTGGGCTTTTGTAGAAGAGGTTTATTTTTATTTTTTTTTCTGAAGGAATTCAGTGTTATTCAGTGGAATCCTCTCTGCAGGTGGAATTTTTGGGCTCCAGGACTGTAGTGTGCCTGCACTTGAAAATTTGGCCATTTATTTGGAAACAGAGATGGGCAAGTTCCAGCTCATTCATCCAAGCTGTCCTTTCTCAAGGACAAGGAGTAAGGCCAGCACAGCTGAAACACTGCAGCCAGCTCCTGAATGTTTCCAAATAAAATGCCTTGAGTAAGTTTATTTTTCCCTCTCAAACCTAAATTTAGCACCCTGGAGAAGCTGCTTTGGCAGTCAACGGATGGTAACGATGACAAGATCGATCTGTGGATAGTTCTGGGAAGATTTGGAAAGTCCTGGTAAAACCGAGTTGGTTTCATTCATGTCTGCAATTTGTCCACAGCCCAAAGGTCTGCTCATGAACTTCCAATGGTTGAAAGACAAGATATTGATAGCTGCCTCGTTTATGGAGGACAACAGATGATCCTGACTGGACAAAATTTCACAGCAGAGTCCAAGGTGGTGTTCACAGAGAAAACATCAGGTAAGGCAGTTTTTTTTCTAACTGTCCCTAATGGGATAAGGCAAATCTGTAGTGCTGTTGTGTCTCAGCATCTCATCCTAAGATTTGTGCTTATGAGTAACTCTACTCAAGTGAGTAATCCCACTCAATTTCATGTAAGTAAAACCAAATTGCTTGACTTAACCATGTGAGTAAAATTAGACTTGGGAGCAAATATTTGCATTATTGGCCTTTCAGGCACTGTTGAAGAGTAAATCAAATCCATGTCATGGGGAAAGTTCACAAGAATATAGACACTGGGAATCAGCAGGAACAGGATACATTATCAAAGAAATGGGATGACCATTACATGTTCCTCTATGCTTGTTCAATCTCATGTTAAGTGAATGCTGCTGTAGAAATCATAATTGAAACGAACCTTTTTTATTGAAGTGAGCTACAGGCAAAGGTTGCATTTTCTTCCCTTTAGAAATTTTTGAGGAAAAATGTGCATAATGTGTCGTTTTATATCAAAGTAATATTATTTTAATACACGTATTGAGTTACAATAATATATCACTTCCTCTTTCATGTTTTTTCAGATATTTTTACATTGGTATTTTCCATATTGCTTCTTAGAAAAAACAGTTTTAAGCTGCCTAGCCCTCTGAAGGATTTGTCTCTAACTTTACCACACACCCGTGAAACATAGCATTGAAATTTGCCCTGCTTCACTGCGTGCAGGTTTGCATCTCCCCAGCGTTACGGTTATAAGCTGAGGCATCAGTTTGAATCATGCAGCCACCTAAGCCTGTGCATACGCATGCATCGGTCCTGCTGTCCGAGCGGGCAGTCACCAGCTTTCCCCGCATAGCCCTGTACAACCGCTCCCAAGTGGGTCCTCAAGAGAGGAATCCACAAAAGGAAGACTCAAACTGTAGCAAAACAAATCAAATTCAATTTAAAGAGAAAAGTCCCCTGTTACAGCCCAATGCTACTTTTTTTCCAGTAGAGCTGCTTGTTTTAAAACATGTTTTGCCGAAGTTTCCAGGTAATCTTGCTAGCTCTTGAGCAACCGTGAAGGGGGAATGAGTGGCAGGTTGTAGATTCTCTCTTTTCACCTTGTCTAGTACAAGATGGCCCCAAGCCTTGACTGGTGTTGGATGAATATAAATAATAGGAATAAATTATGGTTACTGGGAGTTATTTAGTTGCCTAGCATCACCTTTACTGCCTTTGATGAGCTCTCTGTATTGTGTTTTCATAATGGCATGCTATAAAAAACATCACTTGATTTCTAACTCAAAGAATACCTGACCCCAGAAAATATGCTTAGCATGATCTAATGGTTAAGGTGGGCAGCAGAAATCCAGGTTTTCTTGTTTACAGGAGGAAGCGCAAACAAATGCATTCTGCTGTAGTTAGTTACCTGTTTTTTCAGAGCTGAATTGTTTCTTTTCTAATATACGCATGCAGGCATTTAATCTCACCTCACTAAGCRGTATGTGTATTTTATTGGATTTTCTGAGGCTTTTGCAAATGGACATTTGTTTCTTTGTAAATGATCTSGACTTGTTTAACTTACCCTTCATTAGGCTTGACTTTTGTATTCTAAATAATGTGCTCTGCAAGGATAATAAAATGTCCAGGGATCAAAAAAGCACTTTGCAAATATGAAGGGCCAGACTGCCATCCTTTACTCCTGTTGATTTCAGCAAGACAAAGGACTCTGCAGTACAAAAGAGCAGCAGCCTGTTTTATGTAAACTTCGCAGTCCCTTTGTGCTGTTATGAAAACATGTTACTCCTAAGTTTTCTGTTGGTAAACTAAGGTAGGGGCAGCTTAAGCGATATATCCAGTGACTTGCAAGGGATTTAAGAAATTGCATTGCCCAAGTGAACAGCATGTGCATGATTTATGGAGTAAATGCCTTTGGCAAAAAGTAAGAATCGAACCAAAAATTAATATATGTGGGCATCAGCTCGTGACATGGGGGRAAAAAAAGCATGCTGTGGGTCCCGGTTTCCTCCCACACCACCAGCAAGCCATGCTATTTTACAGCAAGAATTAAAGGCTCTGGGCCTCTGAAGGTTCAGATGAGTCTGTGCAGTCAGAGCAATTTTCTTGGCACCCTRTATTTCCTTTTAAGCCCGTGTATTAATTCCTTCCCACTGTGCTGCCACTGTTCCATCGATGTCAGCGAATCGTGAAGGTGCATGGGAACATGCTTGGCAGCCTGTGACGGTACCTGTCCCAAGAATGTTTTGCAGTAACTAAAGGAGATGATACACTAAAAGGAGGTAGCTCTTAATGCCATTTCGAGGAAACATCCAAAACGCCCTGCCCCTATTTCCATATAAGAGCAGAGAAGGCTCTGGCTGCAATAGATGTTAGAAAGTAAAAAGAACAACAACATTTTCCACACTAAATCTAAAGCTTTTCTTCACTGCTGGGGAAACTGCCTTTTTTTTTTTTTCTTCTTTTTTTACCTCCTGGTAGTGGAGAGGCATGACTTATCCCAGCAGCAGTGCCCAGTCTGGAGCAGGGATTTGCATGCTGGTGTTCCATATCCTGCCTCCCCTCAGCCTCTGCAGACACTCTCAGTCTGCTGGACTTTGAATAAGTGATTGGCAGAGGGGGAATTTAGAGGATGGGAGGCC
The DNA here is from genome assembly GCA_030449065.1 of Oceanodroma leucorhoa. Classification (NCBI taxonomy): domain Eukaryota; kingdom Metazoa; phylum Chordata; class Aves; order Procellariiformes; genus Oceanodroma; species Oceanodroma leucorhoa. Next base: position 4,754,762 of record JASVER010000063.1, read on the forward strand.
AAGAGTCAAATCTTGGGTCTGGATCAGGAGTCAGTGTAGTTTGCAGTGGGTTATCTGGGGGACTCTGCTCCGTGCTGGAGGCGAGCTTGTCCTCTGTGTATCCATGCACTGTTGTATAATGCAGCGATACCTCTTACAGATATGGCCTGAAGTGCTTTCAAGGTGAAGATTGCTTTCTTTAATACGTATATCTTAAGGTGAGGAACGTTAAGGAGCTAAGCTGGATATGCAAATCATGCAGGGACTGATCTGACTCTGGCTGACTGCAGTAGATGGAGAATTAAGCCTTTGTGCTTGAGTTGTCAGAGGTTAGTGAGTGTCCCAGCCTGCCTGAAAATGAGGATCTTTGCAGCTGTGACTTTCAGCTTCCCTCATTATACACTGTAGACAATTTTAATTATCACTACCATGGCCGTGCTTAGTCGTTGTTGCATTAGGCTGCATGAATGCAGAACAAGAAGGCCCAGTTCTGCAGCCCGATTTATCAATTAGAAATGTCGCTGGGTGGAAGGAGGAGGTGGATCCTGCGCTGGCCTCGGGGAGCTCGCTCGCTGCAGATCTGATCTGCACAGCACCTTGCAAAAAGCACTGATAAGGTGCTCAGAAGCAAAGTAAGCCACAATAAACATCCCGGTGAGTGGATAGTACATTGCTGGCGTGACCCCGTCGTTGTTGTGCCCTCTTCCAGAGCGCGACGCTGCCCCGGGGAGCCTGTGAAAGAATCGCACTCTTGTGAAGGCAGGAAGGTGCACCAGCTCGCAGGGGAAACATGGTTTTCTTTGAGTTTCATTTTAACAGCTCACGAGCCTTGTCTGTGCTAGCAAGTGGTATTCGATTTCCCACTTTTGCCACCAGTTTTAGCTCTACTAGTAACAACAAGGATGAGAGCAGCAGTGTAGATAAGCATCTAATAGCTTTCGGCTATTAGCTGTCAYAGTCCGTAGAGCTCCTTGACTTGGCTTGTTTGTCCAGAGCTTAAGATGAGAGTAGCAAGATTCTTTTTTTCCCCAAAAACCTTTGTGCAGGTATCTCTGTGCAGTGAGATTTCTCCTGTTAATTGTTTCACAGACTCCAAAATCTGGGTGTACCTTGAATCTGGGGTCTGGATCAGTGTCTGCAATGAAGCGGGTGCTGAGAAGGYGGCAGTCGGCGTGCCTTACAAAACRGAGGAAAVCACTGTTGGGGCTCAAAATTGTAAATTAAGTTTTATCCCTCAGGCGGACACTCAAAACCTATTTCARTTTCCTCTGGATCTTGTAGGCAATTCTTCATTCACTATTAGCAACGCAGAGAAACATAGAACTGTTCATATTTGTGACCAAAATACAACATGCTTTAAGAACAATGAACAGTTTTTACTTCTCTGTTACACAGCACTACAGATATGTATATTTTCACCTAGAAATACCTGGAAAATAAATAATATTCCCCAAATTATGCTGCCTTCTTGTATTACACGAACTGCAAGCTCTTGCAATGAGCTCGCCAATGCGAAGTCTGTAAAGGTCTCTCATTTTAGGCTTGCGACAGGAAATGGCAGCAGGAAGCGAACTGAAGGGGCTGGAGCTCAGTGCTCGGTGCGCGAGCGAGGGGATAAAGTACTTGCGTTTGAAATGCTGATGCAGAAATAGCATTCATTTTCTTAATGATAAGGTTTACCAACATGCAAGCATTATAGTTTTGAGTTCTGTTTAAGATTATCTCTTCCTGATGAAAGATTGTAATCTGTAGCTGCTGTAAGCCAGGGGAACTCATGAATTCGTTAGAGTCAGTCCAGCACACAAAAGCCGAGTTTGGCTGAAGGAGTTTTAASATCTGAACTGAGAGACACATAACTGAGCCCAGCTAAATAATAATAGGTCAGGGGAAGCAACTAGATCGGACTGTACAGATAGATATTTTTGAAGTGCACGTATTCTTTTAATTTTGATCTGGAAGAGAGAGCTTGAAAAGCAGTCTTATGGCTATCAAGGATTTGGAATATACTAAAGGTCAAGGGTGTTAGTGTTTGGTTGAGGCCCAGGTCTTACAATGCAGTTCAAAAAAGAAAAGGTTTGGAATTCCCCTTTTTATTTGTTTTAATTGTCATGTAATAATTTGCAAGTCAGATGTTGTTGGTTGCATTGTGTTTACTCCCATTTGTGTACTGGTTACGGCTGCTCTGCTGTGAGTGATAGCGGAGTTTCGTGTTTCTCTGGGAGAAAAGTGCAAATGGACTGTGCTTTCCCCTGCCAAACTCTTATGGTGGCCACATGGACATCGTGAATCATCGCTAGGACAATGTGGGTGGTGGAGGAGCAACCCAAACAGAAAGCGTACATCTTTGGAGTAGATCCACCATAAATCTTTCAGTTTGGCCATGCAGTGTAAAGAGAGGAGGTGGTGCTCTCTGTGCCCTTTGAACTGATGCAGCTGTCAAGGCCTCTGAAGCATGGATGCTCGAAGTCCATTTRACAAAAATAAATCTTTCCAGCTCTAGATTCAAGCAATGGAGTTCTAGTTTCTTTTTYCCTTGAGTTCCTGCGTGTCTGTCATCTCGGTGATGACAGTGGCTTCTTAGGACGCTAATAGCTAGAGCAGGTGAGCTTGAACATACTTGAATGTCTGCTGGTTTCAGRAGAGCTCACCACAGGGCAGGATCAGGACCATTGTGCTCAGCATGTCAGTGGCAAGTTGAGGCTTTCGTCTGCACGGYGCCCAAAATGCTGTGCCTGAATGGAGGCACGTGACTCTGTACCCTAGAAACGAACCACGGAGCCTGTGCCAGTGCCAGGATACCAAGACCCAYGAGCCTTTCTTCTTCCCTCCCTCTCGTTCCATCTTGTACCTCCCCTGGCTCCATCCTGTACCCTCTTTGGCATGCCTGGCAGCTTTACTAAAATATCTGAGATACGATACACGGAGTTTGTTGCTTCAGGTACGGCAGTAGCATTCACGCCTTCACGCACAGCAAGAGCAGTGTCAYGCTGCTTGAGGTGTGCATCGCGCCTCCAACCTGTGCCCATCCTCTTTGAAGTTGGGGGCTCTCTGCTTCTCGGGTATATATTTATGTGTTGCTGTCTGTCGGGGATCGCTGGAGGAGATGGGCTCTCATTGCGCATCCAGCTGTGCTAACTGCAGTGGCTCGTGTGCTCAGAAGCACCCATGGCCACATGTACCTGTTTCATTCCTATATATTCATTTACATCCCTTGCAATGGCTTGCCTATCACTGGAATAACAATAATGTTAATAACTATTCTGATGATAGCAGTGCTACTTCACAGTGTCTCTCTGATTTCCAGCACTTMTGTACATCTCTCATTGCAGACGTGCTTTATTTTAACTCTGGGCAAATAACGTCATTTCTTTGAAACATATTACTTTCACTTTTAGAAGCAAACAAGCAGGCTCTAGAGTGATTTTACTCTCAAACTTGCACTTTTCAGTATTCGTGCTGCATCACAAGCTAGCAAATAAGCACAGCAGCATCTTCTGATTTTAGAATTTCCACTTTCTAGAAAAGGTCTTGTTTATAGAGCACAATAAGTTGGACCCAATTATGCTATCAATCTTCCTATACCTCCCCCTGCAAATGTTAAAAGGAAATCACAGCTCCCTAGAAAGGTTTTGTATTCACAACTTATAGCTGGCAGTAGTGATGAGTTGTTAAATATATATTTTAGATATAGTTAAAATGCATAATAGATTTAAAAATATAGAAAATTAAGAATTTATAATTTCTTACATCACTCTCTTCTGGCCTGCAGCTGCAGCAAGAGCTCAATACTTCTGGGTGTTTGGGCATGAGACTTATTTATCAAAAGCAGCCAGAGAGTTCAGTGATATGGGGTAAATCCGTTGTTAACGGGRTGTGTGAGTCCGTCCTCAGCAATCAGTTCTGGAGCAATGAACAGCAGCTATACACTGCCAGGTGACAACGGGAAGAATGGGACAGCCTTGACAAGCAAGGAGTTAAAAGGGGTGATGTTTTACTTTGGGCCGAAGCTCCTGGGGAGGCTGGGGCTGGTTGCCCCAGACCCATGAATCSCAAGGCACATACTGGCTGACATTTTGTCATAAGTAAAGCCACTATTGCAAGTGCTCTTCTGTGCAGTAAATGCCTTTTACAGCCCATATGTGTTGTAATTGTATAAGTTGATGAATATCTGCTCAAAATCAGCCAAATGACTTGAAGCAGTTTTCTGGCCAGGACAATTCACTATAGAAAACTGTGATGGGATGGCATTAGGGCGTGTATAATGTGAATAGAAGGTGGCTTGTATATTGGTTTTGATGATAGTGAGGAACCAGGGCTGAGGATCATGGTCCTTTGTGGAAGATGTGAAAGGAAACTATAAGACTGTCTACAGCAATGTTCCCCTTTTCTGTTGTGTCAAGTCTGAAATTTCTCACCGTGCCCCAAACAGGGAACTAAATGCTTGTTAGCAGTCTGACAGTTTCATCAATGATCAAAAAACTCCTGGGGAATGCAAAAAATAGCAAACTATTTGCAACAATTATCCCTTTGAACTTAATGATGCAAAATTAATGATGCAATTTTCTCWGGCAAATTAAAGATAAAAGAGACACAAAAAAATTTTTTAAGAACTTTTATTTTTTTCCCCAGATACATCCAAAAGAGATGTTTGCTATCTGACCCCAGTAAACAATTTTAAATATTTAATGCAAGCTYCAAGCTCCAGTTCTCTCACTGAATTTCTAAATTAATGAACTGAAATAGAGGTTTTAAGTTATGGAGGATTGAGAAGAACGGGACATATCTTAGAACTAGGATCATAACTCAGTCACAGATGCAAACCACTGCTGAACGTTTATTACAACGTAGGTTTTTAAGGCATCTTAACCTGAGACAAAAGCCCAGCATCTGGGGAAAAGAACCCAAACTATTGTTGGGAAAGGCTAAGGAAAAAAACACAGATACCTGGGAATAGTTATAGAGTTAGCAAAACTGAGAGTGGTACTGTAATCTTAAATGATTCAATTTGTTTGCAACGTGTGAGGTTCTACAGAAAGTATAGGAAATACATTTGCTATCTTGCTTTCTTGATAGTTTAGAGCACTTTCTCTGCTCCACGCAGTCTGTGGCTGGAGTCCAGCATTTAAAGCTGGATGCGTATCTTCTCCACTCTAAACCTGCAGAACGATGGGGTGAACCAGGGGAATAAATTACAGATGTCTCCGTCGGGAGGCCCACCTGATTTTTGCATTAGCTAAAGGTGATCACCTTCCAGGTTAATCTCCCCTCCTCATGCCTTGCAGTGCACCAAAGTAAGGCGGCAGCAAAGTGAAGCACGGGGGCTGCTTGGCAGTTCTCCCAAAAAGATGTCAGAACTGGGAAGGATCAGGGAGGTTTTGTTCTCTTTGAGTTCCGGTTTTGTTTGTTCTTTCTAAGCAAAAGAGGAAGGTGTCTCAGCAMATCCCACCATTTGTAAACACCAAAGAGTAACAAGTGTTAATCAGGATTAGAGTTTGCCCTTTTTTGCTGTGCAAATTAGAAAGTTTCAGAGTAAATGGGACACCTTCTGCTTTTCCTTGCTATTATAGCTGCTGAAAACCCAGCAAACCTTTCTGCCCACAGGTTTACTCCCTGGCTGAAATGTGCTGCCTGCCCCAGGTGTTCTTGTAATCCCATGGGGCAATTGTCAGACATTAAACTGGGGATCCCAGAAAAACACTGCAAAACAGGAAAAAATCTAAGGATCACACACACAAAAATGCAAAAGAGTGTGGCTGCAGAAACGGAGTTGCCATAGCTGTTAGAGACTCAGCGAGACAGGGTGGAATCCAGTGTTTTGGAAGGTTTCCCCGTATGACACAAGATTTTGGAATTTTACAGCTGGTAAATCCTTATTAACACAGGCAGCCACTACTGGCGTGGATTCCCTGGCTCACTGTTTACTATGGGGGCGCCTAGTGGAAGTATGCCTGGTCCTGATTATTCAGCTTTGAATCTTAATTGTTTAAAGAGAATATTAAAAAATAATAATAATTCTTGGAATAAACAAAAGGCAGAGAGACAAGCTCCCATCACCTGTTGACAGAAAATTGATCATGTAGAAAGCTGGCATGGGGAGTGGAATTCCCTATTCTCCCACTTAGTCATCACATCCTGGTGTGACTCATTTTATTACATGGAGGTTCCCAGTGGTTTTATTTTGAGAGGAGCTTTTGTTTAATAATTTATACACACACACACAAACACACGTATAATCTTAAAAAAACAACAAATCTATTTTGATGAATTGGCATAAGGAATCATTTGGAAGAGCTCTGGAATGACAGACTGCCCCTGCTGCTTCACTACTCGACTACTGTATTTATGTTTTATTTTAGCGTGAATTGAATTCCTCAACAATAGATGGGGAGAAATCTCCTCTAGACTTGTTCTCACTGTGCAAAATGTCAGATGTGGGGCTGGGCTGGATGGTGGATGACTAATCCATTGGCCTTTTACCTCCCAGACCTTAACTTGTATCTTTGGCCTCGGTGACTCAAACTTATGTCCTCAGTGAAATGAAGGCACTGGGCTCAGCTCATCATAAACAGAGCTTCATTAACTGCAGTGGGCAGTCTCGCTTCAGGAAGAAAAAGAAATCCATGGAAATCAAGCTCAGTGAAAAATTCAATAGCTCTACTTTTGTGAGTTGTAAATTCATTCATGCTGTATTTGCTCTAAAGTTTGAAAACTACTCTGAAGTAAAAGCTTAGAAGGAGACAACTGCTTGGGACCAGATGCTGAGCAACCTTGCACTGACATAAAGCAGAATAACTTCCCAGCTGAAATCAGAATTCGTCCCTGAAAAGAGCAGCAGAGACTTTGTGTGAGAGTTCCCCTGCCCGTAAGGTTTCCGCATCCCAGAAGTGTGGTGTCTGTTCTGCTGGAAAGTATTCATTGTTGTTTACTTTGTTCTGGGGTGGCTCTAAAAAACCTTGACTGTTTTCCAGAGATGCCCGTCATCTACTGATAAAAGCTGACAGAGATAATCATTGTGCTTTTTTGGAAGACCTTCCAAGAAACACAGTGGATAGGGACAATTCATTGCAAGCCCAAAGGGAACTCTGCAGAAATGTGTGGTCGGGGCAGCGGTCGCACTAGCTACCAAGCTCAGTTTCTTTGGGGAGCTAGCATGGTTTGCTGCTTGGGAAAAAGCTAACAGGTTGTTCATTAAGTAATTTGTGTAATGCTTGACTGAAAAGCAGTGTACATTTTCAATGTACATAAAATCACATGCAGGCACAGAATCGCATACAGAATCGGCACAATAGTATACTTAGTCTTCAACTGGAGAGAACTGCAAAGAAAATTTCCTGAACCTCTCAGTCCATCAGTCATGCTTGTTCAAATAAAGCAGTAAGTTTGTTTCTCTGCTAGTTACTGACCCCAAAGTCATGAGTAAGGGATCGTGAATAATGTGTAAAGGCTGTAACTGGTTCAGAAAACCTTTAATTGGCTAATTAAAAAAAGCCCTATAAGGGGCTGCAGAGAATCACCCAAAATGTTCCTAATGCAGACTGACATTTTGATTTTCCCCAAAGTTTGAAGCAAGACTTCTAGTATGATCACAGTTTGAGTTAGAGAGGGTAGAATTACTTTCTTCCAACAACTCATTCATTCCTCCAAAGAGTGCTGACACAATCAGATCTCTCATCAGGGTTTAATGCTAAGTCTCATAGCCCTGAAGCAGCACAAAAATCTCTATTTCCTGAACATTTCACTGACCTGTGGTGTTAAAGACTTGCCAACTAAGACAAACCATTAAATGAGCAGGGAACCACAACAGTAAAAATATTGCATGAAGCAGTCATGGCTGGTAAGACCTCAGGGGCTAAATCAAAAAATATTTTATCATCTTTAGTGGAACTTCTGCTCCTTTCAGAGGCATGGATTGAATTCCCCATTGTGGAGGTAGAATTTGAGACACACCACACACATGGACCTGGCACCAAGCTCCAGTGTGATCCACGCATGCACTGGGACATCCTTGCAGTGCTCTGGCTGGCGTGTATCGCTGTCGGGACAGCCCAGCGCCGACTGCGACTTGCAGAGCACACGCTCTCTGCATCTGTGCRCTCAGGCTCTTACACTACTTCAGCAAAAATGATGCTGTTGCTCTTTTGCARTTTTCTTACTCTCCACTGTCAGTGCAGGTTTAATTATATGCAATAAACAGCTACCTGGACTTGGAGACTTTAGATTAAGTTATCAGTCAAGCTGGGGCTTAATCTTCTCGGTTTGCAAGCAAGGAGGGGACCAGTCATTTGTCCCATTTGTGGCATGACAGAATTACAGGGTAGWTAAGGCCAGAAGGGACCTCGGGAGGTCGTTGAGCCCAATCTCCGGCTCAAAGCAAAATGGATCTGTAGAGTTTAGGCACCACCTGGGTTGCAGCACTGGCACTGGAGAAAAGGGCCTACTTCTGAGTACCCAGGTCATGACACATGTTTTGTATTGGGGGCTGTGCGTATCAGCCATCGTATCAGCATTATGATTTTTAGCACATCCTTACAATAAAAATCCCATTTTTGCTGATGACTTTCTTCAAACATCTTCTTTAATTTCCTTCTAAAAAAAATCTCATTTATGCACATTCTAAAAATGATAAATGTGTTGACAGTTTGGTGCAAGTTTTCTCTGTTCAAAATTTGCTCGAACTGTCCTACAGATGGGCCTTAGACTTCTCAGTTTAGTCCTTCTGCTCCCCATTAACTCTCTGAGTGTACATAATCAAAAGCTTTCATTACCAGCAAATAGGATAGGTTAAAGTAGAGAGAGATTTCTGAATGCAGTTGTATTTTTCATTTTATTCACAGCCTCCCTCATCCTTCTGCCAAAAGCACACCATAATGTGCGTATCCAGAGGGGTTAAAGGAAAAGCAAATATTGATTGTCTCAAACTAAAGTTTGTACATTTGCAACTATAACAGTGAAGCAGTGAGACAGATGGAACCACATCATGATATTTAAGCATAAAGGTCAGGGAGTGGTTATATTCAACAGTGCTTAAAGAACAGGGGTTGCTGCTGCTGACAGATTTGTTAGAAACCTGTTTAGCTGCCACGAGCATGAATATATCCAAACAGAAGCATCTATCATCATTAGAATGATAACCCCAAATACATTTATTTCTTGTTTGGTTGGGCTTATTCTTGTTCTTACTCTTAATCCCCACAGACTTTGGACTCAGCCTAAACATCATTTGATTTTTATGGTTGGCTTCATTAGCTTTTAGTGCCATTTCAGTGGCTCGGTTACTAAATCAAATCCACTGTGATTGTGGCTGCATATGCTTCACAGGCCTCTTGAATACGGCAGATGACTTGGAGGCCTGTTTCTCCTTTTGGACCAACAAATCCTTTTGATTTCTACCTTCTTTGTGAAGTTAGTGCTGTTGTATCTGCACAGACTGTTTGAATTTAGCAGTACAGAAACAAAGATGAAAACATTCTGCCTGGAGGAAAACCAATGTCAAATATTCCCGCTTGGCTGTCCTTGTTGTCAGGACATCTTCATATTGCATTGCTTAGACAGTTCCCGATGTGTGTCTCTATCAGAGCTCTTATTTTATGACATATTTTCTTGTTTCATTTTCCCTCCTCTTTTCCTCAGAGAACTATAAAAATATATCTTTTGGGGTTTTTTTGGGGGTGTGGGGAGGTTCCTTAACACATGCTGTGATGGTTTCTTTTCACAAAGATCACCTAGAAGAGGAACCCCCCCCATTAAGTATTTACTGCCTTGTCATCAGACAATGCATTTAGTATTTGCTGGATTAAACACCCAGTGTTTGCTGGCTTCCCCCTTCCCCGAGATGTTTACTATTTCAACCACGGTGAAGCATTAGCTGCATTAATAGGGGTATAGAATTAACCTGCAACAGTCCAGAGCAGTGGCCAAAGTGAATGTTTATTGTTAAATAATGGAATATTTTCCATTCCTTTGCACAGCGGTCCTTTGGGATGTGAGGGCTAAACAGCAAATCGGGCGAGAGCCTTGCTGGCTCTAATTACACAGCTTGCTTAGGCCGTCTCCGCTCCAGCAGTCCATCACTAATCCACGTGTCAGCGTAGAAAAGACAACTGACTCACTGTGGAGGAACTTGAAACGCTTTAAAAAAAAAAAAAATCAGAATTATTTAGCGTTTTCTCCTTGCACCAGTATGTTGTGGCAGTAGCAGCATGAGGTGTTTGGAGGCCTGGGCTCTCTCTCCCCTCTCTCCCCCTGTGAGGCTCTTCCTCACAGATAAACGACGGACAGAGCCAAACTTCCAGCTATTCCTCGGATGCCTCCACTTCCCCAGCGGGAAGGACCGGGGAGGCGGGTGAGGAGGCCCAGCCAGCGCTGTGTGCCCACTCCTCCCCACCGCAAGCCAGGCACCCTGCCGAAATGCCCTGGGGAGCCGGCCTGTCCTGCCGGAGGAAGGGGCCCGCTGTTGGCAATGGACTCAGGCTAAACCCTTCTCTCCCTCGTGCGTGTTTAGGGGCCGGAACAGAGCAGAGGCGCTCAGGTGTGGGGTGCTGGGCGAGGCGAGGTCTCGCCGGGGGCAGTGGGCACGCGGGGAGGGGACGCGGAGCTGGGGCCGGCGGGACGCGGAGCTGGGGCCGGCAGGGCCCTCCCGGGGGCTGCGGGCCCGGCCCGGCCGCAGAGCGGCAGCTCCAGTCGCTCTCGGGGAGAGGCTGCCCGGAGAGCCGAGCACATCTGTCAGCTCATTGTCTGCGCGGAGCGGAGAACAAAGAGGAAAACAGCAGAAAAAATGCAAAATGCATTTAAAAATACTCTTTCATTTCCCTTTTTGCCAGAAGCAGAAGTACTTAAATAACAGAGGACAAAAGCAGCTCTTGCAGAAYTTCCAAGAATTGGGAAAAATAAGAAGTCCTGTGAGAAGGACTGTTTTTAGGAGACTTCCACCCCTGTCTTGCCAGACCTGGGTGTGCAGTYTGGGGAACCCCCGCACTAACGCGCCCGGGAGCTGCCTCCCCCTCTCTAAAGCAAACACCAGCCTTATGGCTGCAGTATTTCAAGTCACCTCAGTTCGTTTGGATACGTGTCCCCTATTCATTTCAAAATCAAGCTTCCAGAAAGGTATGAGGCAATTTTTTTTCCCATCAGTATTTTTCTTCTGCAAATTGCTTGGCTAAAAGGCTCAGGGGAATATAAAAATCAAAGGGGTAGAGATTAAAACCTAAAAAAAAAAAAAAGTAGTACGGAAGGCATTGCTAAAAGATGTTTCTGGGAAGTGTGGGTGCCAGTAGATGTAAGAAATATTTGTAGCCAGATGAAGCACCCAGTCTATGTGCAAATGTCCTGTCGCTACTGATGTACTTTTCTAGCACAGGGGTTACTTTGATGGTATTCCATACAAGGGGATCAAATTTTATTTTCCTCTATAAATACAATTTTGTGTAACTCAGAATGGAGAYGAGCTGCGTGGATGTAATTAAGAGCAGAAAGACTTCCAGTGGTTCAGAGTAGAGGCTGTTGCACACACCATGAGGTGCTTTTACACTGAGTACGGTGAATATTTGATGCTTTATAGTGACTTTAGGCAGGACTGCCGGTGATGCTCCCTCACAGCCCGCAGTGGTGGAGGTGCGGATCCACTGTCGGAGATGTTGGGCTTGTTCCTCGATCAGAGGAGATCTATTGCTAAATATCACGTGGTGAGGTTTCATGTTGCATGTATAAGAAACGAGTATAAATAGTAAGAGGGCATGCATAACAGAAATCAAGCACCCTATATAGCTGGTTTCCCAGTTACGGTAAGAATCTGTCCCTGTTGCATTACTTCTAGAAAAAACTACGCTCCTGTGAGAATTCAGAGCATCTGCCAGTTTCACTGTGCAGCACCTCTAAAAATCAGCCCTGAAGTGGCTCAGTTTGCCTGCTTCCATCTCCATGCACCCCATACGAGACCTGGATTTTTAGCTAGTCCTTCCTCCACCTCCCCGCCCATTCCACCACTTACCACACTGGTGGGGAGCCATGTGATCTTAGCTTAAAATAGCAGAAAGTTTGCTGAGCTGCTGACCGAATGGGACCATTAACGAGTTATCTGACCTTCTGGTGCCCTCCATCAGTCAAGCTGGCTGAAATCAAGTCTGGTAAAAAGCAGATGTTGCACCTGTGCTAAATATTTCATTCCTCAGTTAGGCTAATTTCTACATAAACATTTAATTTTAATATGTATGTAAGCCTTTTCCTGGTGAGAGAAGTGTTCAATGATGTGTTTAAATTAAATGCTGTTGCTTTTGGTTAGGACTGGGAAGGTGCTTGAAATTAAGTCCGTTCTGAGAGCTTTGCTAACTTGATGCCCTTAATTTGTCTCCTTTTTTTAAGTCAAGCTTTATGATTTTAAAAAAATACAGTGAGGTTAATATTGTGATATTCTTCTAGATGGGCAGCAGATCTGGGAAATGGAGGCAACAGTGGACAAAGATAAGAGCCAGCCTGTAAGTATGCAAACCATTGGATGTCCTCTCCTTGGGCTTCTCAGACAGCAAGTTGTATTCAAGGGATAGTTTTCAAAGGGCGTCTCAAAAGCAGAAAGAGCAACTATCTTACTGCTGTGATGAACAAATGTCAAATGCTTCAGCAGTAAATGTGTTGCAAAAAGAAACTATTCATTTAGCAGTAACCCACAGCAAATTGAGTAACTGCTAGATTTTGTGTTCTTGCAGAAGACTCTATTGTATCAGCCCAGTCCTCTGCAGGATGCTGGCTGTCCTGACTTCCTTTCGCCTGCATGGAAGTCTTGGGTGCTCTGTACTTTGCAGGACAGRATTTGTACTATAGTATTTAAAATGAACGTTGATCTTTCAAGGGAATGAGCCTCTTTGTTCACTTTGCTTAATGGGACCTTACTGTAGTTGTTCAGTGCATTTAGGAGCTAGCACTTACATTGCCATGGGCGATGCCTGCCCTTGCGGAAGAGAACGGGAGACTTGCTGTTAATTTCCATGGAAGCGGGATTCGGCTGTGTATAAGTAAAAAGCCTATAGAATAATCAAATTTATTCTAACAAGAAGAGGGAATTCTGCAATACATACTTGTTTATCAAGCACAGTGTGATAAACAGTGCTGCCGCATTTATCACCATTCTGTGTTTTATTTGTAGCTGAGACTTCTTTCTCCAAGTTCAGGAAAACTTCAAGTACCACAGCGAATACAGTACATAGAAACCAGCTTCTTAGTACCAAAAATCTTCTAGTCTTTCACCATCTGCCCTTTTTTTCCTTTCTTCTTTTCATATCCTTCTTTCTAGGGATGATTAGGAAGATTTCTGTTCCTTTATGCCTGGACGCATAACAGGGGAGATGCATCCAAGAATCTGCGGTCAGCCTCAGTTACTAATTCTATACTGTCACCTTTCGTTGTTTCAGAGCATGCTTTTTGTAGAAGTACCAGAGTACCGTAACAAGCACATTCGCACAGCTGTGAAGGTGAATTTTTACGTCATCAATGGGAAAAGAAAAAGAAGCCAACCCCAGCATTTTACCTATCACCCAGGTAATTCTCAAGGACAGAGCAAGTTGTTGCCTAGTTCTCATGAGCAAGATTTTATTTTCTGCTATGTTGTTTTCCTGCCATTATTCGAGGATCTGAATTTCACTAATYTAATTCAGCTGAGTGCAGCTAAGCACTCAGCAACTGTGTGGTTTAAGGGATGCGTGTGACTTATGATCCGAATTTCCCATAAATTTAAGGGGACAGYTAACTGGGCAATGGCCTGATGCTGCCCCATTCACTTGATGGAAGTTTGCCAACAGCCTCACTGGGAGCAGACTCAGTCTGTGACATGATGTGACCCTGTGAAAACCATGAACATTGCCTTCCCCAGCTGACGTGTAGGACAGTAAGATAACATCAGATCTGGGAAACTAACAAGGGCTTGGTATGGAGGAAGATGAGCAATATATATTCTTCAGAATGAGGCTGGTTGAGAAAAGTATGAATGCTTTTCTGATGTTCTTCCTCTTGGGAATTGGTGAGCCATGTCACAATAAATGCAATAGGATTACTAATGAGATTCCCAGAATTTCTCAGCTTTGGCTGGGAGAGAAATATTGTGAGAAAATCAGAGTATTGTGTTTGTGGAAACCAGAAAGCATAAAATAACAGTACCAGATTTTTTGCAAGCTTCAAAATGATGTCTTAATTTTACTGGTTTCTAAGGATGGGCAAACATTCATTCTGATTCTTATTTCAGTCTCCTCCAGGCTGAAAATCTCTGATCCTCTCCATAAATTTATGAATTGTATAGGATATCAGCAATGTGAAGGTTTCATATAGTTGCTAAATTGTTCTGTTAATGGAATACTATTGAGAAGTACAATACTACCTCAATATGATCCCTAAAATAGACCACTTCCGAGAAGGAAACCTTATACTTCCAAAAAATAACCCAGTTGCATGACCATTATGTGGTTTCCATTGTATGGTATTTCTATACTGAGTTTTGGGGAAGATTTGACGAAAAAAGCATTAGAAATGTGAGAATTCGACTGTAGAGGACCATCATATATCCACACCTAGATTCACACAACTCTTACTAAAATCATGGTCTTTTAAATGATGGTGCAGAAAGATATTAAGCTCTCAGTACTGGGGAAGTTACATGTAGCAAAGGAACTAGAAAGAAAGCCCTAAAGTAATTCAGCTGTGCCTTTGGCCACTAGTTAAATGTTTGACAGAAAAAGRGAAGTTATGTATGTCATAGGATTTCTAGTTATTCAGTCTTCCTTTGAGATGGAAGTACTACAAGAAACACCTACCTATGGCTTCTTATTTTGCTTGTGTTCCAGAATGAGCTGGAGTATTGATTTTTTTCGATTTTCAGAAATTCGTGGTTAAATAGATCGTTAAAGATTTTAAAGAACATCTTAGTATAGAGTGCTTTCAAGAGAGACTCTGCCATGATTGCATATACGTGATTTATTAAACTCAGTGTCTGTGAGATATGAGCTCACGCATGCGAATCTTGTGAACGGCTTAAATCTCTTATTACTTCAAGGAAAACCTCTCTGTTTCTCATCAGCTTGTTACGAATAATGTCCTTTGCCTGCTTTATTCTAGTACCATCAATCAAAACAGAGCCCATTGATGACTATGATCCAGCCTTAATCTGCAATACAGTACACAGTGGTCTGGGAACAGTAACACAGCCTTACTATTCACAGCATACAATGGTCACCGAATCCCCTTCCTGTCTTGTGGCCACTATGGCTCCTTGCCAGCAGTTGCGCTCAGGCCTTTCTTCTCCTGATTCTCGATACCATCAGCAGAATCCGGCCGCTGTAATATACCAAAGAAGCAAGAGCCTTAGCCCGAGCCAGCTGGGCTACCAGCAATCCAATTTGATGGCTACACCGGTTGCTATTTCAGATGCCCATAGGTCGGTGCTGGTGCACGCTGGTTCTCCAGGCCAAACCTCAGCGGTGCTCCACCACTCTCCAGGCAACCAGCAGTCTTCTCCAGTGATTCACTATTCTCCAACCAACCAGCAGCTGAGGTGTGGAAGTCACCAAGAATTTCAGCACATCATGTGCTGTGAAAATTTTACGTCCAATGTTGCAAGATCCAGCCAGCCCCAGGTCAGTCAAGCACAAAGGTTAAGTCCGAGTTCATATCCTACCGTGATTCAGCAGCAGACAGCCTCAGGCCAGCGAGCAGCAAAAAATGGACCACCGGTTAGCGACCAGAAAGAAGTGTTACCAGCTGGAGTCACTATTAAACAGGAACAGAATCTGGACCAAGCATATCTGGATGACGGTAAGCACCACTCTTCTCTTGTGTGGGTTTGTTTGTTGGAGGGAGGGAGGAAGTTTAGGACTTAAAAATCCCACCTGTTCCTCTGCACAAAACCAACGTGGCCTCCTTTTGACGGGTGTGGATATTTGCTGTTTGGTCATGCTGCATTTTGGTCTTTCATCAACTGCATTTTTGGTAGATGGCAATGCACTTTGGCAACCGAGCAAAAAACATAGTGTTCTGCAGAAACCCTCTGTCTTGCTTCGTGCTATGGAGTGAGCTGTCAGGTTTCAAGCTGTTGCCATTTTGTTTCCATTTGCCAAAGGTTAGTTTGGAAAATGGAGAATCTGAAACAAAATGCACTTTTAAATTATTTTTTTATTATTCATATCAGGGCAAAGTCCACATTGTAAAATGCTTTTGTACATTTTGTACCAAAAAAAAAGCCCATTGAACAGTCTATCAAGGCCTGTAATGAATGGGGTAGTGCTTCAGGCAAAACTATTGCAGATGTTCTAGATGAACAGTAGGACATTGATAAGTAAAACAATGCTGTTTCTTTGTTGTGAGCCCAGCAGATTTAGCCTTTAGGAATGAATATAAGTTAGAGTAAAGCTTTCTTTGAACATATCCTGCTTATTCTTAGGTAGGCAGCTATTGGCAATCTGGTTGATTGGTTCTTTTATTAAAGTATGTTCCTTGCAAGAGGAAATCAATGCAAAGTTAATAGTGCAGCTGGATGCTGCAATCATAAAGGCCAGTAGCAAAACCAACGTTGATTTTAGTGGGAGCAGAGTGAGGTTGCTGGATATATTGCTGGAAATATAGGGTGTTCTTATGCATGAAGTGCAGACCTGATTTTCACATATATTCACTGCTGCTGTCCTCTCAGTCTAGGCAATTGCATGCWTGGTTTGATCTTGTGAATGTGCACCATCATGTATTTTGGAAGCACCCAGTAGTTTGGGATTTTTCCTGCAGTTACTCACCTAGAGTTGTGAAATTGTGCCCATGAAAGTTTTATTTTCTTCAACTTRGGTACTGAGTGCTCTGTGGCTGTATCATCATGTACAGTCTTCATTGTTGCTTTTGTGGGCAGAGTAGAGTTTGGATGGTTTTCTCCATTAGTCTATGTTTGAAATGTAGTTGATACAGCTTTGGTGCCATCACAGTAAAATCCGGAGAGTTTTTACTGGTCCCCTTGTCTGAAGAGGTGTGTTGAATTGGGTTTTAACAGTGAATTTGATTTAGGAAATTTGCTGGATCTGCAAGAAAATAGCTAAGTAAAATCCACTTCCCATTCAGGGAATGGGGCATGATAACAAAGCAAGATAATCTTTCTAATAGTAAAATTGAACACAGTTTTAAGGTGCTTTTAATATGAGAATCTGAGAGGTTCTTCCACATTTCTAAAAATAGTTGGTACAAACCTTGTAAAAGAAACACAAAAGAAAGAATCTTGAAGTTAAAGCTAGCAAACTTCAGAGTYGAGCCAAAGTCCACTTAAATGAACTCTCAAAATGGACTGCAAAATTAATTTCACTGGGTTTTGAATCAGGCCAGTAACATCTAACTATAGCATAGCTCACAAGGGTTGCGCTTGACCTCCATGCTGAGAGGAGCCATTAGGCAGAATAGCAGCAAGTTAGTTATGAAATTCCAGGCTTCTGCTTGGCTAACTGGATCATCCTGAATTGATTTCAGCTAGAGATTAATTTATCAGTTATGCCACCCAAGTCAGGGCAGGCGAGATCGGTCACATGCAGTCTTTTTACTGACCTCAGTGAGTTTACATTAGTTAGAAGTGTGACTTGGAGAATTGTGATTTACTTTAGGACTTTGCAAAACATTTCATTCTGAAATGTTCAGGACTTGAATTGAAAAGCCACTTTGTTTGCTGTTGGGGAAAAGTGACTCAGAACATAACAAAAGACATATTTTTCCTAGACTAGAAAGTTTATTTTTGTGCTTTACAGTATTAAAAGAAAGCWAACCCAAAGGATTATGGAGGCTTTACCCTCAAATCCCTTTTATCCAGAAAGCTCTTCTGAGATAAAGTGAGCTGTTAGGTCTTGCTGTGATTTTTCATGGATGGATACTGAGGTGCTGGTTACCCAGGCAGGCTTGGCATGAGTGCGCTGCACTGCCGCTGAGGCACAGACTCTGAGGCAATCACTGTTTCGGTGTCTCTTGCTTCCCTTTGCTCTTCTTAGAATCATAGAATCAAATCGTAGAATAGTTTCTTCCCTTCCCCCATCTTCCTCCTCTCCTCCATCTTCTTTGTTCTTCTTTCTCCCTATTTCTGCTGACAGTCCAGCTTTCGTCCCKTTCTACGGTTGTGACCTCCTCTCATCAGCTCTTGTCCTCTGCCTTCGTGGTTAACGCACAGCCTTKGTGTTCTGGACTTTGCTTCTATTCTGAGCTTTGCCGTGAACTTCTTGAGTGACCTGGGACAAGCCCCGCTCTGTCGGTTCCTCATTCCTGAAGCTGTTGCCTCTCAGAGTGGGTATGCTGTTCCAGTCTTTGAGCTCTCCTGGAARTGACCAGAGAAGAACATCTCATAGCTATCACAATTGCTATTTCTCTTTACCTCTTCCAGCTTCCTGCTGCCACTGCTGGCAGGACCCTTCATTATTTTCTTATCTTCCCTGCTGTAAAAAAAAAGGTATTTGTCCTTCTTCCTGAGACCATGGTTTGTTCTTTGCCCAGAGCCTTCACTGCTCCACAGGGCACATAATACTGGGGACTTAGCACACRTAACCTCTCTTTACCTCCTGCCGTGTAAAGATAAGAGCTAGTTCCACCTCCACAGGAGGATTACAGTCAAATGTGTGACCATAGCTCACAAARCTGGAAGCTCTCTAGGTTGAATAGCATCAGCAGTGTAGGCAAAACAGCATAGACCTTAAAGGCAGGTGATGGCAAGTATTTACCTGTCTTCTCAGGTGGGTTTTGCCATGTGTGAGGACCTCTTTGTGCTGCACAACTGGTACCATCCATACTGGCTACCTTAATGGTAACTTTAGCATGTCTGTAGCTCATTTCTGACCGTATTGCAGATGTAGAGACCTGCCAGGGGCTTTCTTGGAAGGAGACATTTGCCCCTGTTCTCCTCTTACTGGTGCTACCTCAGAGCAAGAGGTGCCCAGCCCAGCCTGTGCAGCCCTCCTGCAACTTCTCAGCCTTCCCCTCCCAGACAGAATTACGAAAGGTGTGCTTACTGGAAGGAAGGCTCTAGCTATCAAGTCATACAGGTTGGATTTGGAAATGCAGCCATTAGGGAGACTGGTGCAGGTTAGACATTGTGACACATATGTATACCTTCATATACATATTCCTCCATATACCTCCATATTTCTCTGTAAAAAATTATACATCCATAACTTTTTGATATCAAATAGTGTAAAGATGAATCCCCAGAGCAAGGGACTATTCATGAAAAATTGGCAGAGAAACCTTTGTTACWCACCTCTGCCTCAGAGATTCATTATTGTTGGAAATACTTTGGCAGTGAAAATAAGTCATGGTCAGGAGATCCTTCAGGGCCCATCTGGTGTCCAGGCTAATGCTGGCAAGCAGTGATTAGCTTCAAATGCAAGTGAAAGCCATAGGATGAGAGAGTGCTCAGCATGTTTCAGCCAAGACCTCATCTTAATATTGTTCATAACCAAAACCACCAACAATGGTAAAAGTTACACAAACAACCACAAAAATATGTTGACAAATAGAACTTAGTTCTTCCAGGACCTTCAGAGCAATCAGATKAGCTATTTAAAGCACAAACCCAGTTAAAAAATCAGGTTTTTGTAGCACCGTCTAAAATCCCTCGGTGGGGCAGGATCAAGAAAGAGRGTGACGCAGGGCTTGGGGCACTCACGGGTCGTGCCCTGGGCTGCCCGTGCTCGTGCTGCAGAGCCAGAGGTTTCCTGTGTAGCCCTGGGGAAGCCGCTCAGCTGCCATGTGCCACAGTTCCCCATCTGCGACACAGAGATACAAGGATCGTGTGACAAGAGCAATAGGAGGATAAATGCATCGCAGGCTCTAAAGCACTCAGATGCGACATGATCTAGAAGTGCCTTGTAGAGATTGTCAAGTGTGGTGTTAGGCTCTTTCCATATACAGATAATGGACGTGTAGCTGTTGTCTTGAATGTTATCAACTTGCCTGCCTTAGATTTAGTTCTTCTTTTCGGTTCGGCTGTCATGTTGTGTGCTTTTTACTTAAGAAAGAAAAATTATTGTCATTATTCAAATAGTAACTATCTAACCACATCTGACACTCAGAACTGTCTGCTTGATACAGCAGCTCTAAATTATTTTTAGTGCACCAGTAATCTTTAATGGGGAGGAGAAAAGCAAGGCAGATGCTTGTGTAGTGGTTCATCAGACTGCYGATCAGCAGAGATGTTTTATGGTGAACTCATGTATTTCACAGAAAATTTCAGACACAGCAGATATTTCTTTAGAAAATGGATCTGCAGGGTGTGCAATGTGGTGCTTGTAAATCACCCAGCATTTTCGATCACTTTTGCTACGAGCAATGTGTTAATTTGTGCAGTTTTGCTCCCCACCGCAGTAACCATTGCCCTAACCATGGGTCTCAACCAAGACCATTCGGAGTGTGTTAGGTCCCTACATTTTCTTTTTGTGTTCTTTCATTCAACAACAAGAAAATCCGCAGTCTGTCCCCACAGTGGCATGAAATRAAATTCAAACCCCTTCTTTTCTCCACGTTCAGGAAGAATCTTTCTGTTCTGACCAGCTTTTTTCTCCTTAGGCCGGTAGCTGTTAGGCACAAGCCTGAGCAGGGTGTACCTCCAGGAAACCCCAGGTCTCCTGGGGACCCGAGAAGCAAAGCTACTGTGTCAGCCCTGAGTAAGCGGCAGTCGGGGACCGAGTTCTTTCCTGCTGGCTTTGGTCTCTCGCCACCCTTGCCGCAGCATGCAGCAGCCCGCTCTGCATCCGYGCTGCTCGCGCGTGCTCCTCGGGGAGACCGGCGTGCGTGTGGATGAACAGAGGGGGTCGGTGCAGCCGGGAGGGAAGGCAGGACACAGGGTCCCCCCTCGCAGCCGGCGTGGTCCTTAGGGCTTTGGCTCGGGTGCTAGCACGTTGTGAGCATCCTGCTCGCCCTCCCCAGCCCCTGCACGGCAGATGGAGGAGGGGGTGGCACGAAGCCAGCTCTGTCAGCTTGCTGCCAACTGGGGATTTCCCTGTGCCGGGGGAACCTCAGCTGCATGGTGAAGGCAGGTTTAAGCCCTCGGTGCATTAGAGCAGTGGAGACGTACCAGCAGGGTCCAGGAGTCCATCCACCTGCCTGGCTGTAGAGAAGCCACTTTTCTCTCTTAACACTGTGTTGATTTCATCCCCAGAAAGCACAGAACATGGTGGCTTTAGGAGCGTGTTTTAGTTTGGTTTGTAGTTGTTTTCATCATGTGCCCACGCACAGAGTGAAATAGCARTACAGGGCAGAGGGCGAAATGTTCGTGTTTCCTGGCATTTTAGACAGGAGTGAATTTGAATGTTGCAAATGGACTGTGGTTCAGTTAGAGCAACAATTTGCATCAAAAAAAGCCACGCTCTGTTTTTAATTAGAACTACTTTTCATAGAAGGTGTGGTCATTTCTGCTCAGGCAGAGTTTGACTAAGAGTGAAGCATGTACGTTCTCCAAAACATTTTGCTCAAACACTCTAGCAAATCTATGTATTCATCAGACTCATTCTTGAAGCTCTGACTCACTTTATTCCAGATTTTCTGTTCTCTGTTGGGACCTTACAGCACTCCGTGGGTACACTACATGCTTTATTTTTGGATCACTGCTATTGTGGGTTTGTGTCACGTTAGGATCTAAGTGCCCCAGTCATATCGTAGAATCATAGAGTGGTTTGGGTTGGAAGGGACCTTAAGGATCATCTAGTTCCAACCCCCCTGCCGTGGGCAGGGACACCTTCCACTAGACCAGGTGGCTCAAAGCCCCATCCAACCTGGCCTTGAACACTTCCAGGGAGGGGGCATCCACAACTGCTCTGGGCAACCTGTCCCAGTGCCCCACCACCCTCAGWGTGAAGAATTTCTTCCYTATATCTAAYCTAAATCTACCYTCTTTCAGTTTAAAGCCATTACCCCTTGTGCTATCACTACATGCCCTTGTAAAAAGTCCCTCTCCAGCTTTCTTGTGTACCCCCTTCAGGTACCGGAAGGCTGCTATAGGGAATATGCCAGAGTCTTGCTTTTCTAGAGGCAATATGAAAAGAGAACAAAAAGGTGGTTCTGCTCCCAAAAACCTGTTGTCTGTTGGCAGGAAGTAGAAAGATCAGTATATCAGGAGGAAGGTCTCCTGGGTTGTGTCTGAGCTTGGCCTTTCAGCAAAGTGTTTAACTTCCCTGTACCTCAGTTTATCATTATTAAAAAGTATCTTATTATCCTTCCCTGAAGTACAGTTAAGCATTTAATTCATTCATGTTACTAAAACTCACATGGATTCTCAGATAAAAAAGCTGCGTACCCGAATAAGAACTAAGTATTTGTATTGTTATAGCAGGCTGGCATCTGATGTTCTTCTTCACCTCTAGAAACAATTGAGACAAATCCAACCCCTTTTCAAGACTGCTCTTTCCCCAGCAGTCTTTCTGAGTGGCTGTCCAGCTGCCTAAAAACATGCAAAACAAAACAAAGCAAGAAAAAGAAAAACCCATACATCCAAAATCAGCAGTGGAGGAAGGAAGAAAATAAATCAAGTGATTAAAACCATAGTTCCACTGGCACCTCTTTGTTCTTGAGCTCAGGAATCTTTAATTGGTGCAGTAAGTGCCCGCAGGCAAGTTGTGTTACAAAGCGTTTCCTGTTCAAAAGAACATGCAGACTCCATTAGGAGACCACGGGCACTGCCGCCAAGAACTGACACTGCAGGATGGGTACGTGAAGGCTCTCTCGATGCCTCAATGGGCAGGGTCCCACCACAGACTGATGCACCAAGACAATAAACCCCAATTCTAGTGATTTGCTGGTGGAAGGCATGCCACCATTTGAAGGCTAAACCAGTGGACTGTTATCAGCATAAAATGCTCAGTTTTCGGAAGGCATCAAGCAATTTTCAATGATAGTTTTGAAATACTGGCAAAGAGTTACTTGAAAAAAAGAACTTGTTCATGCAGTTGGGAATTGAAAGCTTCTTAACCACAATAAAGTCCTTTCCCAGACTTGCTGTCCATTTACTCCACGCTCATGGCATTCCTTAGACGGTCTGAATCACAGACAGCAGACAGCTCTTATAAAGAAGACCATAGACACCCATCTGTTGGAAGACATCTGCCAAAATAGACCATACATTTACTTTTATTCCTTCAATCCACTTTCAATTTAAAGGGATAACAACAATAACAGTTTTCAGTCCAGTGACACTATTCATCCAGTGCAGAGAAATGGTAATGAATTAAAGTAATTCCACTGCAGAAAGAAGCAGACAAGCTTTTTCCCCAGCTCTTACAGATGGGAGAAACAGGGCACAGAGCTTTTAAGTGACTTGCCCCAAGTGATGCAAAAACTCACCAGTAAACCTGTGACTTGCCTAGGGGATCCCAGGCTGCCAGGTCCCCCAGCTGCATCCCTTGCACAGACGTGTGGGTACCAAAGGCACGTGAAGCTGTTGCCTGGGTGTACAGGAGCTGGGGCAGTGCTGGCTATGCCGTAGGTTGTTAAAACACGTGTTGCACTAAAGGGAGGGATTGGCAGAGCTACTCTCTCCGTTTTCTGTCTTTCCACCAGACTCACTCCTTTCATACTGTATGTATCAAAGAGTACTACCTGCTTTCTAGAAGTGAACGATTGGTTGCTGGCAAGTAGTATGCTACCTGTCACCGAGAACAGTGTGTCTATTAGAAACACCCTCATTTCTTAGGGCAAAGTCTAGAGACASAGCAAAGCTGTCGTAGGAGCAAGTACAGGATGTAAGGAAAATGAATCAGTGGTCTTCYGGTCAGCAAGGGGTGACACTGGAGTGTTTTACCCAGAAATTCTTTCAGTTCAGTCAAAATGATAACTGTTTTGACAACATTTTTTAAAGATGGTGGCTTTGGAGATGAGAAGCAAGAAATGTGCAGATAGGAAATGGCTTATAACAAAATTGTGCAAAGCAGGAAAGGGGGTTAACTCCTTCTAGAGCTAAATTCACCATTTTGCGTTGAACCAGAGAAGCGCTCCCTGGAAACCTTTAACAAGGCTTGTTTTACACTTAGGCAGCTTACCACATAACTGTGCTGGTTAAGGTGGTTGATTTTTTTTTTATTTTGCTAACATAGCTATTATGGTAAAAGCCCTTGTATAGACACAGCTCTGTTGGTGTAAAAACACTGGAATCAGCACAGCTTATGCCAAGTCAGGGAACCACCACCAGCTGTTTCACGGAAAGGCTTTTGTACTGGGATGACTATGTCTGCATTGGAAGAAGGGTTTTACCAGCAATACCAGTGCTGCTAAGCTGGCTAAACTTGTACGGGTAGCTACAGCCCACGTAATATAATGGGCAATAATTGCAYGAGCTCAGCCTGCTTGCTTTGTGTGTTGACCACCTCAAAATGAATCCTGGTGTTAGTAACTTCCAGCAAAGATGATGCAATGTGCTGGATTCATTAATTAGAAAGATGCTTTGCTGAGGGGAGTTTTACCCTCCCTGACAGCTATATAAGGAACCTGCAGCTACATACCAGTGAGGTATGTATTTGTCCTCACAGTTTATCCTGTTATCTCCCCTGTAAAATTAGCACAGTGTAATTGAATAAGTATAACCAGTGAACTGGCTTACATCCACATGGCAGCTCAAAGCTTTTGCTAATTCTTTGCAATTTCATTGTGAGTCTTGAAATATTTATAGTGATTTAAAAGTCCCTGTGCAGGTGACTGCAGCAGAAAATGAGAGTTATTTTTTTCTTAGTAATCTTTTCAAGTSCGATCCAAGAAAAACCAAAACATTAAACATACACACCTTGGTGTTTTGGTCTTTCAAAATCCAGGCAGACAAAAATGACGCAACTTTGGGGGTGGGGGGTTGATGGCATGATTTTAAAAGCAATCTCATGATTATTAGAGACCTGACTCATGAACTCTGAATGTCTGGGTTTGGCATTGCTGCTCTTCACAGTTTCATTTGTTACAAATTGCGTTAGTTAAGAATATGCAAAGGTGGGAAAAGGGTAGGGGTCTTTTCTCCTTTTAAAGCACAATATAATACACGGGAGGATTCAGCTCCTGCTGCAAAGGCTAGCAAAAAGGCAGCTTGAGCCATTTTTGAACTGCACTTCTAAAATCTTGCAAGCAGCTGCAGAGAGCTCTGCTGCTTTGAAAAGTTTGGACAACATCTGCACTTTTCTTTAACTATTGTGAAATAAAATGCCTGGCAAGAATAACCATCTTAAAGATGTACAGTCTGTTTATGGTGCAAACTGAAAGCCAGTTATAAAGTCTTCTATAGAAAAATGGCTGGATTCTCAGCGTTATTCACAGAAACAGAACTTTTCCAGTTAAGGTCACATCTTGCCAGGCAGCGTGGATAGTTGATGGGGGACTTTTTGTCTGTATAGATCTTTCCTCTCACAAGAATGAAGACCTATAGGTGATTAATTTAAAATCCATTTTTCTTCCACCTGCTTTTCATACTTTGTTTCTTATGAAAGTATAATAATTATTATTATTTATAAYATAATTTAAAATAAAAAATAAAAAATTGAGGGTGAATCATCTGAATTTCCTATGAAAGTTAGTTTTCATATGACAACTCTAAATAGTGTGAGACACTTTTCTGCCCAGCAGAAGCTGGTATGGCCTTACACTCCCTGGTCATTTTATAGTGCTGCTTACTCACCAGTTCCAAGAGACTTCTGTGCTCTAATTTGGATGCAGTATGTTTTTAGGGGAATTTTGAAAGCAGACTGGACAAATGTACAAGACGACAATCCTGCACTGGCTACGAGAGGTACTAGATGACCTAATAGGTCATTCCTACTTCTCTGATTTGAAAAACAAGCAGCACATCTATAGTCGTGCCAGCAGGAGAGTCAGAGATAGGGGAAGAAGAACAAATACTTGAAGACCATAAAACTCCCTTCCCAGCATATTAGCTCCTAATTTGAATTTTCAACCAACTTTAACACTCTTTTTCCTTCTCATTTTGTAATACAACTTTTTCTGTGTTTACCAAGAAGAAACCAGAGGAAGGTAAAAGCCAACCTAAAATGTATAAACAACGCAGTTGCGTCTGAATCATCACTCCACGTCCCCATGCTTCAGTTTTGCAAGCACAGAAATCTGGGCGTACATCCAGCTGTGAATTTCACAGATGGATCGTCTCTCTAAGAGGGGTCTGCACAAAAACCCTAAATCCAAGTACTCCCATTCATATTCTCCAGTTTAGGTGCGTGTCTACTAGAAATACTACAGTCTGTTTGGCAATTAAAACTCTGATCTCTCTATATTCGGACGACTAATGGTCTGATAACAGTGACTTTGAAAACTTGGTCTTGAGTTGGATTTAACCAGTCTTAGGTATAAAAGAGTTAAATCTTCAGCTACTGTTAACTAGAGTAAAACCGCTGAGGATCAAAGGGCTTCCACAGTGATGCCCATGTGACTCAGCAGAGCAACACTGCTTTTACTCAGTGAGAAACTGGTCTAATGCTCTCCATCTTYTTGCAGGTTCTCCTAATCCACACAGTTCCCATTTTAATCAAGCCATGTCCTTCTGTGGGTTTTTAATTTGGAAACTTTGCACTCCAAAACACAGGCTAAACTCTGTCCTCAGCTGAACAAACACAATTTCTTTAGAGTGAAATCGTAGTTGAACTAGATTTAGTGAGAAAAGTATTATTGACTTCTGCCCGTGGATGCTGGAGTGAGTGATAGGTCTGCATCTGAGGGAGAATTTTTCCCCACGGATAATTGTCAAGTGTGGAAGTAAAGGCCAAAGTGGACTGTCCCTTGCTTCCACTCAGCTGTGTGCATGCTTTGACTCGAGGGTGGTGGGAGGGTGCTGGCAGTGCGGCGGTCGTGTGCCAGACCTGTTTGTGCATGCACCAAAGCAGTGTGCACTGCATGACCAGAAAACCTTGAGGCCCTGAAGAAATAGCCAGATGACATCACAGCAAAGTGACAGCACAGTTTAGTCCTTTTTCGGTGCTTCCGTGTTGACTTGCTTTGCCTTTGTGCAAGGACTCTGAACCTTCGCTTTTAGCATGCAAAGAATAATTTGGGCCAGGGTGAAAGCAGCAGTAAATTAGAGGAGCGTGAGTTTGCAATCATTCCCTCTGACCATCTTTGCCAGGGGAGTCTAGTCAAAGATTCCCAAATTGTGGTGTGGTTTGGTTTGATTTCTTAATGATGAATGACTTCATCATCCGTGAATGAATCAAGTCAAATGTAGGACAAATAGTGAGACACATGAATGACTCTTATGACATTTGCAATGTCTCAATCAGTGCTGGTTTATTTAGGTGGTTTCTAAGTTTCTTTGGAAAGAGTGAGAATGACTAAATGAAGGGGGAGCCACTTCAGAAGTATGGG
Source organism: Oceanodroma leucorhoa (assembly GCA_030449065.1). Lineage (NCBI taxonomy): Eukaryota > Metazoa > Chordata > Aves > Procellariiformes > Oceanodroma > Oceanodroma leucorhoa. The sequence continues at coordinate 4,782,056 of JASVER010000063.1, forward strand.
AGTAAATGGTGAAAGTACTGTGACAGTTAAACCTCCCTGGGTTAAATATCTGTCATTATGAGCAACACAGCGTCGGTTATTTTGTAAGAGCTCGGTTCCAGGAGACTCCGTAGCCACAAGGCTAGAGGAAGCTGGATGATGTACCAGACATTGCATTCCCGTTATGGTCAAGTACCTCCCAGTGCTCGTGCTGGGTCTTCATATCAGCTGCTTTTGGGTTTCCGATTCTTACCAGGAGGCAGCAGGGCTGTTCTCCGAAAGTGTCTGTGAAGGTCCCGACTTTGAAAGGCACCTGCCCTCAGACGCTCCGGGYGGTTGTGGTGCACCCAGCTTGCTCACAGGCAGTGCCTTCGCCTGCTGCTTTCCAGGGGAGGGGACACGGCGGGGGGCACACAGGGCACTGCCGTACCTGTGCTTTAATCACATGTTTCACGGGTCTGCCAAGGCCACTTAAAAATAAGGCCCAGCATTTCTATAGGTAAATGGTCACCAACTGAGGAAGCTGTCCTTAGGACCTGGGGAAGTCCCCCAGTTCAAGTCACTGGATGTGAAGTAATTATAATTTTGTAYAAATTAATGTTTGTAAAGGTTGGAAATAGCCTGCAAACACTGGCCACTCTAGGCATTGGGCAGGTCCAGTGGCTTCGTTTAAACCAGAACTGAGGCAAATCAGAGGAGGACTTTTAGCAGCTGTATTTTTTAATTACATTGTGTTTTGTGGGTCTTTTTTCCTTAAAATTACATTTAATTTTTTCTTGTCTGGTTTCTTCTTCACACACGTTCATTTGCTTTCAGTGGGGTGCCATCTTTTTCCTTAGAAAGCATCCCAAGATACTGATTTCCYGCAGGCAAACCCTAGGGTGAGATTTTCAGCTAGGTAGGCTGGGTTACATGAGATCTCTTCTCCTGAGGTCGTCCTGCAGCTTTGTGTCTTCAAATAACTTTTGCTATGCTTTCAGATATGTTTCCTCTTTAAAAAAATGCCATTGATTTTAATACAAATTTTTGTTCAGTATAAATTTTATAGGCTATTATTAAAATAAAAAGCACACAAATCTATTATTACTTCTGTTTTAAAAATTGGTATCTGTGGACCTTTGTTTTATACTTGATTACATTTCATAGYTCTTCCCATCTTCAAAACTAGTGCAAGTTTTAGATCAAGATTAAGACTTTCCAAAAATTCAGGCTGTTCTGATAATGGTCTTTGTTTAGATGTAGCATTAAATGCTCCTCCAACTTTTTCTGTCATGCAGAAAAACATCTCTGCTTTTCAAAAACCACTGCTGAGCACGAGTGTCTCTGTGGAAAGCCTGGAAGAAGCTTCTCCCGCGTGTGACATTCCAGTGCAGCTCTTGCTCCGGGGGAGCGTACCCCGGCCATGCAAATAACCTAGCCCTTAATCACAGTTAGACTGTAATATTTACTAGCATTTCAACAGATTGTGGTCAATATGACAAGACTTTCATTTCCTCCCGTGTATGCAGCGAGAGGGGCACACAGTTGGTGGCTGGTTTATTACAGGAAGCTCGCGTTGCCGCACGCAGGCACACTGCGCTGAGGCTAGCTCGGCTTGGAGGGTCAGAGGCCGAGGAGCGAGAGGGACTAGCCAAGGGCAGCCTCTCCCCCAGCCTCTGCAGCAAAGGTAACTCGCATCGTGCCACACAGACCAAAACCTCTCGAGGATTTTTCTTTTCAAGATGTACGCTGCATTCAGCCGACAGACTGATGCACTGGGGACTTATCTGGGGAGTCCCTGTCTGTGGCACCTAGACAAAAATGCTTTGGCAGACAAATAAGTGAGGAAATTAATTTTCTTGTCTTTACAAAACAGTGCGCGCCATCACGCCTGGATAGATCGAATTTGTTATGATAGCAAAACAAGTTCTATGGAAACCATTGTGAACCCTGGAGTGAGGCTGCTCAGGAGAGTTGGGGAAAGCCGCTTTTGTTTGTTGTGCTTGGCATCGTTTTGCTCTGGATGAAGATGCTTTAATTTTGTGGGGAGACCCAAGAGAGCATTCCTCTTTTTCCATACCAGAAAGCCTTCCAAGCTGGCATAAATGTCCCCTCTTTCCAGCTGCTCCTTTCCAAACACACTGTGCCTCCTAAAGATAGTCTTTACAGTGGCTGGGGCTGGTGGAAAACATGAAGCCTGCATGGATTAGCACAGGAATTCATTTGGGCTGACGAATTGGGTTTCCCTCTAAAAACAGCACTAGTGTTTTCATCTTCTGGACAGCACAGCAAACTTCACGTCCTCTTGCTCCTCGCTCCGCCTCTCCTGTGCTGTGAAACGCCTGCATCCAGGCCAGCCATGGTAAAAGGCGCACTAAGGCCTGCTTATGGGGGATGGAAAACAGCACGCGTTCAACGAGGCATTTTCAACTATCTCCCTTCTCAGACAGGTTTTTCCAACCCTTTAAAGAGGTGGTGGAGTTATTTTGTTTTTCCAGTTTATTTTTCTTTCCAGGTAAAAGGGAAATTAAAGTAATCCCTTCTCCACTGGTTTAGTGATCTTACAAGCAGCCCACACTTCTTTGTTTAACTTCAGCTACAACGTGCTTATCATCTGCAGGAGTTAGGGATTCTCTAAAGAGGATTTTGTCTACCCCTTTCCCCTCAGGGCTTTGGGCACAGAGAGGCTGGGTCGCAGGAGCACTGCATCACTGCTCACGGGACCGTCCTACCCCTGCCAGGGAAGCACGCTCCAGCATGCTACTGAACGCCTCTGCTGCAGCAAATACACTTTTGTATTGCTTATACTTTCTTCTATAGCTAACTTGGTAAATATAATCATTAGGGGTTATTAATCACCCAACATTGTTTCCGTCATTGCTCGGGAGGAGAAAGACATGTAAAGGCCAATTAYGTGATCAGGCTACATTTAGTGGTGGTTTGTATTTACCTGACTATTCAGTAATGGATTATTTTGTCCGTGTCACTGAGTAACTGAGCATGGAATTAGAGTTGTGTGGATAAAAATGGGAGACTGACTTGGGATTCAGCTGTCATATGGAAGAATTATTTAGGTAATAAAGCCCTGTCCCTTAACTTTACTTAATCACTATGTTTTCACATGGATAACCCACACCCTATTAAAAGTTTGTTCCTTGGAAATAAGTCTCAGTAAGCCCCCACCTCCTCATAACACGCTGCAGTCTCTCCTGCCCTTTCAAGGCACTCTGAATCCGGCCGTTCTCCACCTCTAGCAGGGGTGTCTGCTCTGGGATAGRTGGAAAGAAGAGGGAATTATTGTGTCCTGGAGAGAGATCAGGCAACTGAAATGGGCGTGGGAGGAGCATACTGGAAGGAAAAGGTGCAGGGGTAAAGGCATTACTCTCATTCATGTATAACCTGCCTTGTTGCTGAATCATAGTCTTTTTGTAGATAACATAGATCATAGTCATGACAATATGGGATTTAAAAAAAAAACCTCTACAAAAATGCAGAAAACCTGAAAGTGGACAGCAGTGCCATAGTGTTTTGGAAGTTTATCAATTTACAGTGTATTTATTATGCTGCAGTTCAAGGTTTAAGCATTGCCATGCTTTCAGAAGGAGCAGAAGTTGGGGTCAGGATGCTGTTGGGTGCAACTAAAATATTTTCTTTGCCACATCATTTGATGTAGATGATACCTATTTGTGCAGTTCCTGATCACCACCCTCATCTGGTGTGGTTGTGATAGAGTCAAGCACCGTTCCCATTAGAACGATGAGGAGGCTGCCCCAGGACCCAAGGGGAGTCCCAGGGTGCTCCCAGCAGAGGAAGTGCTGGCCAGGAYATGGCCTTTCATGTATAGTTGCTTTAAGCAAGCTCGCTGGCTGCTGAGGCGTTTGCAGCTGGAGCATCAGCCGTGCTGAATCACACGAGGAAAACAAAACCCAGCAGATTTCCAAAATACTAACAGCTGGACGCAGATGACATTTCTGAATCAAGAAAACAAAAAAAGCCCAAACCAAACTGGCCACTCTCGTGTTGCTCTCTGCCCCCCTTCCGATGCCGCCCCCCCGCAGCGGCAGGGCCAGGCTGAGTGTCTCACACAAGCAGGTGAAGAAATGTAACTGGGGGATGTTTCTGGGGCACCTAGCACAGGTGATGAGAAAGTGGGGAGTGCCCACTGGAGATGGTCACCCTCTGGAACCATAAAAATTGCTTCTGTCTTTGCGGCCGAAAGGCTGCAGCCCTCTCTRTCCTGATCATCCTTCACATCTCAGCCAGGGTCAGTAGTGACCAAACCCTCTCTGGAGACTCTGCTGGCTGTTGGTATCAACAGTGGTGATTTGCAGCCCAAATATGAACTGCTATTATTTTTAGTGTGGATTACAATCACGTTGAGGGGAGCCCCTGAGAGGAAAGCCCTGTTGTGTGACCCGTGGCACAGCTGGGGCAGAGCACACTCCCTCCCCACGCTCTGTGCCGACGGGCCCCGCAGGGATGCTGGCTGCTGGCTTGGCCGTCAGGCGTAACCGATCTCTGCTTGACGGAGCTCTCCCAAGGTCACTGGTTGCTCTTAGCACAAAATGGGTGAGTTTTCAGTTATGCGGTGCTCCTTCTGCCCTCTCCCAGCACCCACTGTAGCATGAGCCTGCTCTGAAGTCACCATGGCTTGACCACCCACTTGAGCGCATTTTAACTTCTTGGCTGAAAAGGAGGAAGACCCAGCCTCTTGGATAGTTTATCTTTTCCCACCAGTAAATTACTTTCATTTTTAGGTCTCTTGATGTGGCATTTTTGTAGTATCTAGAATATTCCCTCCCCTTTACCAGGCACCTGCCTGTTTTGCTGCTGCTGGGCTCAGCGATGCTGTGGCCAGCAGGCAATTCCTGCGTGGGTCGAAGTGTACACCCACGCTCACTGCCAGGCAGTCCTGCAGTGCCGAGTAACGCCGCAGGAGCCAGAGCTGGCTGGGACAGGCTCTGCAGCGCATGCTACAGCCCACAGCCAAGTCTCCAAGCCTCACAAGTTACGGGGGAGCACGGGTTAGGATGGACAGACGTCCTGTTACTTCAGCTGGGTTTCTCCCCACCATGGCTGCTCCGCTGTCCTTCCCCTCCACGCTGAGCCTGGGGCAAAGCAAGCAGCTGGTGGTAGTCAACCATCAGAGCTGTTCCCATGTCCTAGAGAAGAGATTATGGCAGCACTGTGCGGTGTCACTCCATGGTGGTGATGATAGTGAATTCACATCATGGAGCTCCATAGACACGTTGGGAGCCTTCCTCGTGATGATGCTGCAAGAAGCRTGCAAGGAGTCAGCACTACCTCCCCACCGGTGAGTCAGCCCTTACTAGTACAAAARCCTTCCCATCTCTACTCAGCGTCCCAAAGGACATCCCCAGTTCCTATCGTAGGCCATCCTCTACTGGTGTTCCTCAGCCCTTGTTCCATCTTGTCTGTCAGGGAAGCACTGCCTGCAGTCTAGGCCAGACAGGTGATGCATGCTTGTCTCTTTGTCTATTTGATTTTTTTAAAAAGTGGCTAGATGTCTAATACACAGTGATTTAGTTGAGAGTTAGCTACCAAAATACCTTTAAAAATCTGGCCTTGCGGAAGATATCCAGTGGCTTCATACAGTTTCATTATCCTGTGTGTGTTAGCTGGGGCATTTAATTCGTGTTGGCAGTTGCTCTCCTTCCAAGACCGCTCAGAAAGAGTTATGGTGATCTTGGCCTTCAACTTTGCTACTACTGTGTCTTCCAGCTGTCTGTGGCTAGTTCCCCAACTGCAGGACAAACAGTATTCCCATTCAATCCGCATTCCTAGCCGAGGGGACGGCCTGCCAATTGCTTCTGAATGTGTTCTGTAGTCAGATGAGATCATATCAAACGTAGGCAAGTTTTATCTTTATTTTAGGCAAAAGAGTGTTTTATCACGATGTGGTTCCAAACCCTTCATTGKTTGGTTGGAATGCACCCAGGAAGTGTAGCAATGGATGGTTAAATACAAAGTAATAGGTTCAATATGAACTACCAATGCAGAGCTCGTGAGCTGGCTGTGCAAACTCACGTCTAAAGGAGAATGCTGTCAYAGGGCTGATGAGAACTTGGGAGTGATTAGGATGGTCTTCCTAGGTACTTGCAGGGTCTTGCAGCATGCCCCTGAGACGCTGCAATGAGCAGAGCGTTTTGCCTCCTGCCTGGGTTGCGTGGAGATACATACAGCTCTCAGACCTCACAGTTGGAAGATTTGGGATGGCTCATCGTTAAATCCTGGGAAGGATTCCCTGGGGCAGTCTCTCTGGGTGGTTGTTCCTACATCTTGATCTGGAATTGGGGTGGGAGGTCTGCAAATAATTGAGGGCTAATTTCTGAACAAATGTAGGTTATTGCTATTGTGGTGAGGTTGGGAATTGCCCAACCTCAATAGCGCCGGCTGCACTTCAGTTAAAGATAGTCACCTCAACAGCTATTGGACATCGAGGAGCTCAGTTCTATTTCTGGTAATTTATATTCCCCYTTTTCTTTTCTTTTCATACTGAGAACAAAAGTGTTATCGTTTGTGCCACTGAGTCAAATTGAAAGTTTTAAGTCTTTGGATGATGCATATACATTTTTCTTTTTCTCTCAAGCTATTTACTGTCAGAGGTTGCTGGCTGCCTTGAGGTGAGATGCAAAGTCAGTTACAGCATCTGCTCCCCATAGTCTTTTGCACTCCTTTTTGTAATTACAGGTGTCTCTTATAATTAGCTCTCCCTCTTGGTTCATAATGGTCTCTGATTTATACATATACTCCATAGTATTATGTAGTATTTTTATTATTACATTATTTTRTGTTAGAAACCCCCGCACGGATGAGAACTCCATTGTGGCAGATGCTGTGTTGACTCCAAAGGAAAAAAAATGCAGTTCCTGCCTCAAAGGACTTACAGTCAAAGCGCAAAATAAAAGCAAACAGATGGCTGTGGGCAGACAGGCAGTATCTTGTATATGGCACCTCCTTGACATTGTTATATGTGAATTGTAACACTCTGTCAATAACTACTTAAATATTTAATGGTCTGGCTTCTTTCCAGCTAACTTTGGACTCGTAATTGTAGCCCCAAAGTTAGGCGCTCAGCTGTCCTGGACTCCCATTGCCAAGGCCCGCAGACCTCTCTAGTGGTGCCTATCGCTTTCCATCACCTGCAGAGGCAAGTCCTGGTACCAGGGCTCCTAAAACAGCGCTCACCATTCAGTGCTTAATGCAAAGGGGGTAGAATCTGGCCCCAAACATTCATTTGCTGAAGGATATGGATTCATGATAGAAAAATAATCTGTATGCAAAAGTGATTTCATGTGTTCCCCTGCTCAGTGTTTTTCTCTACAAACAGTGTGCCTACTGCCCATAATCCTCTTTAAAATAAGGCACATAAGAAACATATGCCTTCTTCGCACTCACTGTTCCGAAGTTGTTTGTGAAAGCAGAGTAATTGCAAGCAGAAGGTTATTTGCATGCCTGTTCCAGAGGAGAGCTTGGTTTGTCTGGCAAAACTGTTCGTAGGCCACTTGTGCATCTTCCTTGTTACCTTGGGACAGTGATTTTCTGCTGGCTGTTTTCTCCTGAGAACCAGGCTCAAAATTCAGTTCAGACATGTTCGGAGGGAAACCTGGTTTGCTGGAGAGGCCCAGGTTCTGCAAGAATCCACAAGCCCTTCAGCAGGGATGCTTGCAAAGTTAAGACACAGCAGAAGATAAGATGCCAGAGAATTAGAGCCAGTAAATAGTTTTGTGGATTAACAGACATAAACGCTAGTGCTTAAGGGGGGAAAATAGATGACATTATTGACTGTTCATCCCCTGCAAAACTGCCCAAAGGGAAGGGTAATATGGTTTGTTTCCCCTTAATTAAATATTTGTTAAGTGGTTTGTTTCCCCTCAATTAAATATTTGTTCTGGTAGTTCCTTTGTGACAGAAATAAAAAARGCAGCAGCATTGCCTATTCTTGTTACTTTCAGCTAATCCTGAACATGCTGTAACTGTTCTTTGGTTCCTACCCCCCGATTATTTCCTGTAAAAAATAGCTTTCTCCCATCCATTCTCTTTTCTCTCTCTGTTTTTGAAACACTTTGCTGAATGACTCATATCGCCTCTTAGTAAATAGGTTAAGTCTAAGAGAATGATGAAACTGCAAAGTGACATGTGAATAAATAGTGCTATCGCTTGTGTGCTTTTCCTGCCGGCAGTTACTATTTTAGAGGCATTGTGGTATCTACCACCAATTTCATTAGCTTTTAAACCATGAGGTGCAAGCTGCTGTAGGAAAAAATCATCACCAACCTCCTTGGGCTTTGCTGTTTTTAATCTAAAAGAAGTATGTCTTAATAGCAAATGGCACTGCTTATCTCAGCAGTTATGTAGCAAATTTGTAAGGTCCAAACCACGCACACAAAAATAGATGCGAGCACAGTTCACCCTTGTGCTTTGCAGCAGCAGCTGCCGCAGAGTTAGATCAAGAGTTAGGAGTGACAAAATGAAGACTCTTGCCTTGTGTTTCTTAAGCTTCAGTCCATCAGCCTAATATTTCTGTATTGGTTTAGCCAACTAATGTGGTTTAAGAAAATGAACTCCATCCCTTTCTGGTATAAGTTTTTGTATATTTATTTATGATGTGCRTATTTTACTTGGAATATTTTACTTGGTCTCATTGCATGTTAACTAAAACTGAATACAAACTTCATCTTTTCTCAGTAACTTGCTAACTATCAACTAGAGAGAGCCAACTGCATGACTCAAACACGTGTCCCTTCCCTTACAATTTCAKCCAAAACTCTCTGGCATCAGAGTACTGCAGAATGAAAGTCATATCTAAATATATGTGAGCAGAAAGAAAGTCAGTTAAAAAAAGACTTTGTTATGGAAAGCTACTACAAACCAAATCCACGGTGGCCTGGAGTTCCTCATCACACCCAGGCTGATCTAGTTTTCCACTTGCAAGGTACGCTTCCCGAAGTGGCTGCTGACACTCGTAGAACTGCACAAAGCTGTCAAATCTTGTTCCAGTCCCTTTATGCCTTACGTGTAGTGACTAAACAGACTTATCTAATAAATAAGCAGGATATTTATCATAGCCTTAGCAAATTTAATAATACAAGAGTGTTTGCTTCATATTCCTATAGTTCCCGGCAGTGTCAGCATTAATATTCAGAGCCAGCCCTTCGCCAGGTAACCCGTGAAGGAGATTGGCAGCGCCTGGCACTGGGTGCCCCCCTGAACGCCATCCCGCAGGTTCAGTTTCAGTATGTGCAGCRCTGGCGACCAGGCAGAAAAAAGGGTGCTGCGAATGAGATTTAAAGAAACACCCCAGTTTGATGGGGTGCCTCTTCCCATTGTAGTCATGCGGTGACTAAGATGCAGCCCCTCTAAATTCAGGGGGTTTTATACCAGGGGGACTGAGCCTGCRGATGAGCTGCACGGGCTTCCCACAGTGATACGCTGAAGCCTAACGGGGCAGAAGGGAAAGRGCATGAAATTGTGCCTGAAGGTGCCCTTGCCAGCTGATGCGGATTCTTCCTCCAGTGGATGTGTAGGCTGGATTTGCACCTATCTTAGAATTTTCTGGTAAAGAACTGATGACTAAATACTGAAATCCATCAAGCAAACAGGAAATCACACTCTGGAGCAAAAATTGCTCTTTCTCTTGCTGTTCCAGTCAACAACCCAGGATGAGAAAGCTCGTGCGTGTGTGCACGTGTGTCCGGCAAATATCACATAACCCCAGTTTCCTGGTTCATGGAGAAGGTACCTAGAAAATTTAACTCATTGATTTCCACTAGATTCAAACAGGGATCAAATGGATTAAATAACCAAAAGCACCACAAATGGCATCCGCTCCATTCATCTCACTTTAGGGCAACATTTGGCACCTGTTTTTCCAGGAGAGTGTGTCATTTGTAAGCAAGATAATTCTTCCATATATTGTTTGCACATAAGATTTCAGTCATCTTGCTATGGAGTCTCAATAAACTGGCCTTCCAGGGAATTAAACAACCAGTTAACACCCAGTTCTTTTCTTAACTGATTAACTGYGTGAAAGACCTCTGGCCATGGAAGTGTAATGATTTTTTACTAATCACTTACAGGCTCAGGTGCAACTTATTACTGATTTACAAGGTTGTAACCATTTGTGTAACAAGCTGAAGCGAAGCATTGCGAAATAGGACAGGCACCCAACAGCTCCATGCATGGCAGGTAGTACAGGGAGAGCAGCCCAGGTTTCACGTTATCTCYGCTGCTGCAAACTGCTCTGTTTTCCTTCCTTTGTATCTGGTCACTTTGCTTTGTATCACTGAGGAGAACTCAGCTGGAGGGAACAGTTTGCAGAGTAACAACTTCTGTCTGAGGAGTATGCGTGAATAAACAAAAGCAAAGGGTTGCTTGTCTAAGAGAAATTATTCAGGCTACAGACTGCCTCGGGATACCAGTCCCAGACTTCCTGCAGTCAGTGAAGACAGCATCCGTGCCGCTTCTCACAAGTGGTACCCCAGGGTCTCCCAGGACAAGGCATCCCCAGGGCTGAGGGATGCRTCTTATTCTCCTGACTTTAGATGCCGTACAGCGAAGTCAGAACAGGCCACTCTCTTCAAAGTGCTTGCCGTTGCCTGTGTTGGCTCATGTTTTTTAATAGAAATACTCAGGACCTAATTTTTAGAGGTGTTGAGCACTCCAACATTGACTGACATTTATGGGTTTAAAGGTTTTAGGTTGGTAACTTAAACTGTTGCCTATTGGAATTTTTAGAGTGCCTAAGCGAGCTCAGCACCTCATGCCTTTGGTAGTTTGGGATCTAAACTACCTAAGGACTTTAAAACATCCCTCTAGGGTCTTTTGAAAATGATTGCTCTATACTACATCCACACACTCAGTATAGACTTATTCTATGCACGTCATCATCATTTCAGGCTTTTTTCTGTTAGGTAGGGATGTATTATTTAAGTTCCCAGCGTGTGACCTTCCCAGTCTTCCTGCATTTTTCAGACCAAAGTAAACCTGTGACAAACCTGGTCCTTCAGGGATACTTTGGACTTGGCCARGGCCATATGGCAAGATGATGATGATATAGCAGAGGTCCAAGCTCTGGAGTCCCACTATCTCTAACCACTAGGTCATGCTTTTTCCTGACAGTTTTAATGCAGTTGTTCCGTAGTGGTAGGCTGTTGATCTTTTCTGGAAGCACACTGACAATAATGAAGTACTTAGACAATCCTTAAAATTTCTGGGGTAATGTCACAGACAGATTTGTGTTCTGAGTATTTCCTTCTTGATAGCTTTGATCTATAGTGCGTTTAGGACACTGAATTTTTTTTTTTTACCAGAAATGCTATCTTTATTTTCTGCTCTTTTGTTATAGGCACACCCAGCTTCCTGTTAAAGATTTTGGGTAGGATAGTACCATAGGTACTGCTCGTTTTATTTTTGCACCTCACTCTGGTACTATATTGAAATATAAGGGAAGGATATTTAAATGTCATGAGTGAAATCCAGATCCTGTGACTCACGAGGAGTTTAGATATTGATTTCAGTTGGGACAGGCTTTAGCCAAAAATATGCATTTTATTTAGGTTCTGTTTTCCATCAGATATCTATATTATGATGTTAAATTAATGGAAAGATGCCAATGGGTTTTGAATCTATTGAAACTATTATAACAAAAATGCATCATGGGACTTGAATTGCCACTTAGTTTGAGATCAGTAACTTCTTCCAAGAGTTTGCTTAATTAATGGAGATGACCTGATTGCTGTTGGGCTGGATCGTGTTGAAGAGGTTTATAGTTTACACAGACTACATAGATTACAGGCAGGACAAGGAAGAAAAGTTGTAGGGTGCATCTATTGGCATTATTTCAATAAGGAATAAAACCTTTTTTTGACATGTAATTAAAGTAAAGCTTTACAGCTAAGAACCTCTTAGTATTTATACATCCCCATTTTCCAGAAAAAAGCCTTTCATTACTCTTGATATATAAAACACCCCTCATCACCTCCCCCCAGTATTTTTCCCCAACACAGTTTGTTGGGTTTGGGCTCCTTGTGCCTGATACGCCTAAGTTTGTATTTACCAGTCAATTAGTTCCTCTGCTTTCATGTGCAAAAGCTGATTTTCCAGGTTGCAGAATATAAAATAGGCTGTGTACTGAGTGGTAGGTTCCAGTGTAGGATACGTGGCTGCACAATCTTTGGGAGCCAAGTAAAATATTTCTTTTCTATATATAGTCACCTGAAATCCAGCAGCGAAGACACTTCTGAATCTTGCACTCAAAACTAACTTAGTTTTTAAGAAGCACTTTTTCCTCCTTGATACTGCAATTTTTTTTTAATTTCCACATGGTTTTGCAGAAGTGCCAGATGTTTTCCTGATGAATTCAAAAGAAATCTGAAAAGTTCAGACAGAAAAATTGAAACAGAATTTTAAATATTGCCATTTTATGAGAAAAAAATTTCACCATATTTGTGTTTGAAGCAAAGACTATAACTTTCATAATTTCTTTGCACATATCTTTCCTGTTCTTTACAATTAAGGCAAAGTCTAATTTACATGGCCACTGTGGTTAGATCTCTTATTTAAAAGGGACTGACTTTTGATCTGGCATAAATGTGTCATGCTTTATTTGGGCCACTAAGATGATAATATAGCTGAATTTTGCAAAAGGCAGTGACTTGACCTGACTTACAAGACACATGGACCTCCTGTGCCTCTGAAGTCTCAGATCAAATTACCAGCATTTTGTGTATGTTTTGTGATCAATTTAGGAGTGTAATTTTTTGCGTATTTATTTTTAGATAGTATCAGTTGAGAAAAGAGGGGTAAAAAGTAAAATCTAGTGCTGGATCTGAGCAAACAGAAAGGTCAGCGGTTAGGTTTTGCCTTATGTATTGTATATGCTGAAATGTCTTTTAATAAATTAAACCACAAAATGAAAGAGTAGCTGAAAACTGTAACATTTGGCCTTGCAACACAGGTCAAAGGTTACTTTTTTTTCTCAAAAATGGTTTTGCAAATCTTTTTCAGAGCTGATAGATACACACCTTAGCTGGATACAAAACATTATATGAAAAAGAATGACTGTGATCTTTGATCCAAGCAATCAAAAAGAAAGGTAATTGGTATTTTTCTGCCTTTTCTCCAGCTGTGTGTTTCTCTTAACCTTTATTTATTTTTTTTTTAATTAAAAAGTCATGCCCCTTTTTATTTGGCTTAGAGGGTTTAAAATCTTATTTAATTTTTTTTTATTCTTTTTCTTCCCCACTTATGTACCACAGAGCTGTCCTGAAGTAGCTGGGGCCTGGTGGGCAGGGAAGGAGAGATGGGGTTGTGCATGCTGGGCTAAAGCATCCTGTCGTTCCAGGGCAGCAGCTAGAACCACGTTAGGACCATGGTTTGCCTGGTGACGTTTTGAGGGCACACTAATAATTCAGGGTTCAGCTTTCCTCCTCAGTCCCTGACATGCCATCGGTTCCTCCCTGCGTGTCTCGTGTTGGCTTCGCATGTAAAACGCCTCTTGGCCGCCTCAGCGGAGTGAACATGGATGTGCCCGATCCCTGCCGGGCGCAGGGAGGAGCCTGCTGGAGCTGAGCTTTGCCCCCTCTGATGAGACCCTCACTCTTGCAGGGTCCCCAAAGGCACTGCCATGGGAATAGTGCTGTGGCAGCGTTGACTTCATCGGTGTGATTCCAGACATATACATGGARTAACACTAGTGAAGTCGTTATTCCGATGCGTGCGTGAACGTGTGCGCACGCACGCAGATGAGTGTGTGTGCGTGTATATAATCAACTACAAGGAGCCTGACTCTCTGCCAGCTAAAATTGGAGACTGTTTTCTGTCTCTGGACTACTAGTTGAAGCTCGGTATTTAATACAACCCACTATCATCCCGCAAGTGAATACACTCCAGATTTCTATCTGAGAGGATGTGAATTAGAGTCTTAAATGTCTTTGAGGACTGAAGCCTGAGAGACTGACTCTAACCCATCAAAGCTGAGTGATTAGAAGAACGCAGACATTCTCCCATGATTTCAGCCAGCTTCTCGCGTTCAGCTAACTTGGGGATCTCCAAGCAGCGGGGCTGTTGTAATACTTGTACAACAGCAGTATCTGACAGAGGATATGCTGAAGGGATTCAGGCCTAACTAGGCATTTCCTTTGTCTGGATGGCTGATGTCAGCTGTAATTTCAATATCTTTTTTTTTATGATTTAATCTTTCATTATCTTTGCATAGGTCCTCATGGCCCCATTTAATCACTTCTTTCTCATTAGATGGATCAATAGCAGTGTGCTCCAGAATTGCCACATGCCAGGCACCTTAAGTAACAATATTTTATTTATTAATCACATCATCTTAATTTCCTCTCGGCTAGAAATGAGCAAATAATGAGAACCGATACTTGAGATACATTTTAACCATGTTACCAAAAACAGGTAGATGGGATTTCAGAACAGCAAGTTCAGCACATGATCTCAGCTTCCTCTGAAGTTCAGATATGTCTCGTTTGCTGATTTTGTTCAACCTACTATTGAAACACAAGTCACTGAGATTACACCTGGATCTGGATCCATGTGCTCCCAGATCTGGAGCAGATCACCAAAGACGTGTGATTTCACTAGACTCAGTCTGGAGGTGACTCCAAGCTGGAAGAGAGATACTTGCCTTGGGATCCATTCCTGTTAGGTTTATATATTCATTAGATTTAGGGGCTGTGGTTGTAGATTAGGACTTTTTGTGCTGGACAGTCATTGACTTACATCCTTCCCTTAGAGCTCCCAGATTAGTGTTGCCCAGCTTAAACTGCACCTAACTCCCCCCACCGCATGGATTTAGGTGAAATTCAGGGTGACTACAGGACATCCAGGCCAACTGGTAACAGGAAGCACCCTTGTCATTCAGATGCTTACAACAAAAATCCAATTTGCCACCTGTAAGAGCTTGCACACAGAGCTTCCAACTGCACCCGAGCATGGTCCTGCAGCCCATCTATGGGGTTAATGKTTCATACTGTTCCCCTGCAATTTTTTAGCTCTTTACAGATTGTAGTCCCCCTATAACCTCAGCCCACAAAACCCACCGCTGACCTCCCATGCAGCACACAGGAGAGAGAGTGAAGTTTGCAGGCTGAGTAAGCCCTTTACCGCACCGTCCAACCTGCCTGGAGCCAGCGAGCAGAGTCCCCACGCTGGCCAAGCTCCGGGCTCGCGGTCTGCTGGTGCTGCACGATGGGTTTCACTTTGCCTAAAGCTCAGGCTGGGAAACAGAACCAAAACCGGACCCCTCAAAAGACTGTAGGTTTAGTAAACTCCATTTAATTATCTGCTCATTTTTCACTTAATATTTAACCCTTCCTAGACGAAGATGACTGTTGGCTCCAATATTTCCACAAGTGGTGCCTGTATTAAATGAAAGGAAACTCATACACAGTATTTTTGGTACGCTGGCTGCTCAAACAAATGTGTCGATAAATAAATTGGCCTGCAGTCTCAGCCCACTTGTTTTTAGAAAGGAAATGACCCTGTAAGAGTGGGTGCCCACTTCTTTTACCTCACTGCTATTTTTAGCTGAGGCTGTGAAAAATTTCCATTGAAGACCTGCTCCTCTCATTTCCTGGGTAGAGCAAACAGGAAGCTCTTCTAACTGAGCTGAAGGAGGTTTTTTCCCTGAAAGTGGACCAACCTCACCTCCCACTGGTTGCTTGCTTGCACTGCAGAGCAGCAACACACCAAATACCCCACGTATGTGTTTTATTYGCAAGAATTCACCCAAAAGGCTGGTAGAAGCCAGCAGGTGACAGTGGCAGGTAGAAAGGTGGGCAGCAGGAGAGGACAGGAGTTCTGCTGTCAGCCGTGCTGGTTTTTGCCCATGTCCTCTCCAAGAGGCACCAATCTCATTGATACCAGGCATTTCCTGGCTGGAATTAGGAAGAGCTAAACTCTGGGCTGTTAACAGTGGGATTTTTGAGCACGGAGGAATGGAAACTGCCTTGTGTGGCACAGGTTACGGGGTCCCTTCAGGAGAGTTTACTGTGCCTGGAAGCGCGGAGGGCTGGCTCCCTGCTCCTCCCGCCAAGCTCCTGTGCCATGCGCTGTGCGAATACTTAGTCCTTGAGGAGTAGAGCTGACCACAGCAGACATCTGTACAGTAATAACATGGAGCTTTGCGTAAAACAGAGATTTTTTACTTTCTCAGAGATCAATTCCATTGCATGTAAAGTGGAGGAAGCTTTCAAACTACTAGTTATAACTAGTAAAAATTAATATACGTGTTCCCCTTCCCAGAGGCAATAAGAGATCAGGCATCATTTTTTTTTAGTTGTTGGGAAGTGGTGAAATACTATGTTACTTAAATTTTTTCTTAAACATTTGTTAGAAATGGGCCTAAATATGGGGGAGTCTTACAGCTGCATACCTGAGGTTTAATCAGTCTTGGGTGAGGGTCTTCTCTGATTTGAATTAGTCCTTGTCTTAGCCCTTAAATATCAACAGGAAGAAATAATTTAGATCTGGGTTCTGAAACCTTAGAAAATTTGGTCTTTTGGTTTTAAGGCAAATTTGTCAAAGTATATAAACAGTTCCTGAACCGTTGACCCCCTTGGTGAATGCAGCACCAAGGAGCTGCATGTGAAATGGAGCCCCAAAACAGGCAGTTCTGGAGTTTTGCAGCAAAACACTCAGGTCTCTCCTAATGAAATCGCTGTCTAGAGAAAGAAATGTTGTTCCAGGAGGGTACCAAAGGGTGCTTTAGGCAAGTGAGTGTGAAAGGTAGACAGGAGAGGATGGCTGTTGTATATAACATGTAATATTGTTCTGGCTTTTTAAACGAGAACAAAGTTCTTCAGTGTCTTCTCTTGAGCTTTATTAACAAGCCTGTCCCAGCCTCTTAGAATATCATAGTGGTGCACGGAAATTTGCTTATGCTATAATCTGCAAACAAACTATAACAAAAATGTGGAGCAAATAAGGTCTACAGTGAGATTAAAAAACAGCCAACACAGACCCACAAAAAACCCAACACTTTTTCACCTGAATTGCAATCTCTGTGTTTTCAGCACTGTCCACTGTATTTCCTCCAAATCTGGCCTTTCTCTTTTCAAAATATTCTTATTTCAACCTAGTGAAAATGTTAAATTGCTCAGATACTTGCAGATTTATTTTTTTTTACCTTGGGTAAAGCAAATGCCTGTGAAAGAGGGCAAGTGTTGTGTACATAAGGGATGTGGCATGTACTGGACACATGGTACAGCTTCTCAGTTGTCTTTTTGTGGTACTTGAAGCATGCTGAACACAGTGTAAACCCCCTCTCTCCGCTCCTTCCCCCGGGCCTTCCAAAAATATGTAGTCTGGGTAATTAAGACTAAAAGTTTTAAGTTCTAATATAAAATTATGTTATGAATACAGAGGGGATGTTTTCAGCTTAACAGCGAACTGCCCAAGGAGTGCTTTTACTTCTTGTGATTTTTAAAATTGCRCTAACATTTGTTCCTCCTTCTTTTATTTCACAGTTAATGAAATTATCAGGAAGGAATTTTCTGGACTCCCTGCCAGAAATCAGACATAGAAGAAGAGATTTGTGAGACAACTTTTACCGAATCCTTCCATAACTGACCTCTTAGATCTTTCCAATGCCCCTGCAACCTCCTGCTTCCTTAACTGTTCATCTCAAGGCACCAATTCAATGCAAGGAACAATGTATTGGCATCAAGCTGACAGCCTTGACTAAGCAACTCGCCACCTCTCTCTGTAAACATCGAGAAGGACACCCTTCCTTTCGTCCAAAGATCTTATTGTTCTTGTATAACAGAGCATCTGTGTGAGGAAACTCTTCAAGTCTGCTGCAAAATATCTATCTATGTATTGATCTATCTTAGTAATAAGGGAGAAGTGAGATGTCACTCCTGAACACCACACAAAGCGAGGGAGGTTATATATTAGTGCTTATTTGGGTGGGGTGGGAAATGGGGGAAGAAAGAGTAATATATTCCATAAAAGAATAACAACGTTTTGCGGTTCACTAACAATGACTTGCCCTCCAGGTCTCAAAGCCCTTTTGAGGATTTTTTTTGTTGTAGGAAACTGAGGCAACCCAAGCTCGCTCGGCCTTTATTCAACCTGGGATCAAAAGCCATTTTTTTTCTGACTCTGAGCACTGTGATCAGTATTTCAAACAGTAGATGTCAGCTGAATCCAGGAGTTTCCTTCATTTTTCTTGTCAGAGTGGATAGGAATTTGAAGGAGAAGGATGCTCACAGAGAACCAGTAAAAAGAGCAATTCAGCAGTTGTAACACTTGTCCCAAGGTAAAATAAACCCAGATAAAACAGAGATTAATATATAGGAGTCACAGTAAATCCAAAGATTTTGTGATTGATCTTTATTAATATTTAGGCAGTGTATGAACACATCTTAGATATTCTCTCTCTAATAAATTGTTGCTGTTTCTTTTCATATAGCAGCTGCTATTGGCTCGTAACTTGTCTCATTTAGCAGCTGTAACATTTAACCACAAAAGCTGCAGAGGAAAATAATTGCATCTTACAGAAGCCATATGTTCCAGAAAAAGTATACACTTACTTATATTCACCTTGTCTCTTTAGCTTTGCAAAGCTACCAGCAATTTCTGGAAAGGTTAAATTTCCACATGAGTATGTTTGTTATGTTTTGCTTCATGTGTTAGAATATACTGTACTGACACAGGCTTATCACGATAAGAGATAGCCGCTGCCATCTGCAGTTGTACAGCTAGCAAGTTTATAACATTTTGGTGTGTCATTGCTACCACAGTGTGATGAAAAGGTGTCATGAGTGGATAATCAATGTATGGTAAAAGCCATAATATTGTAGGAAATACGTAGTAATCTTTTCTGGTGTTGTAAATGAGGAACGCTGATATTTTTAAGAGTGCAGAGCCTGAGCTCTATTCTAGAAAACACAGTGAATTTATCCTGTTCTCAGTTGTTTCACAGTAAACTTTGCTGAATACCAACATGTCCACATGCTCACAGCAGGAATTAGGTTATATGAATACAGCAGAGCAGCTGCATAATTGGTTCCCCAATAGTACAAGAAAGATATTGCACAAACCCTGCAGAGCATGTGCTCGGTTCAGCAGCAGTCTTTTTAGGAGTATTGAGAAGAATGTATTTTCTGCCGATAAAAGCTGGCACTTAAACGCTGCAAGGTCTTCAGTTTGAGAGTTAGAGATAGAAGCATGAGACTTTCCAGAACACCTGACCTAGGTCTCACCTATCATCTTGGATCTTAAACTGAAATCTGAATTTCACAGGAGCAGCTCTGAGCTCTGGATTCCACCAAGCCTAGGTCCAGAACCAGAGCAGAGCCCTTCCCGATTGCAAATCCCAAACCGGCATTAATAACGCGGCTTTGGGAGTTTGCTTCTTTTTCCCCTTGAAGTACTGCTAACACAYACCGGCAGCGCTAGTGTAAGACGGCCAGTAGTAGCAGACGTTAGCCCACTTTTTGAGATTCAAATCCTTTGTCACAAAATTAGTCCCCTGTATCCCATTTCAGCAACACCAAAAAGTCGCTGGCTGAGGATGCCTCATTCTGGTGCTCATATTGTGAGCTCCACATGTTGCATCAGTACAAMTGTCGAGATAGCAAAGCCTCCGCCTGTTACCTGCAGAGGTTAAAATGGCCTTTTTTATTACTGCCTTTTACAGAAACAAAACTGAGGCTTGGACTGGCTGAAGTGATTTCTGCGCAGGGGAATTACTGATCATTAAACAGCACTTGTACTTTGACTGGCTCACATGCCTCAAATAGGCTATTTTGGATTTTTTTAAAAATGCCAGTTTGCCAGAATCTGAAATATTTTTAATGAAGTCTGACATTTTGGACAATTTTGAAAAAYTCCTTAGGCCAAAAGTTGCCTCTCAGAAGTTCTTTGCTGCAGCTGAGTAAAAGAACAGACCGAACGTGTCTCCCGGTTTCACAGAATTCACATTTCGAAGTACCAAAAATCACCTTCTATTTTCCCCGATTCAACCTGTGAAGTATAGGAGAAATTTAAAAAACAAACCAAAAACCCATTCACAGAAAACCAAAAATCCCCAAATAACTGACAGAAACTTTTCTCTTGCTGGATTTTAAATAGAATATCAAAGAAGAACATGAACTTCTTTTCAAATCTGTAGATGCACTGACCTAGTCTAAAAATACTGCTGCTTATTTGGTGATTGTCTGTAGTAGCTGCYTGTCAGTAGTCCTCTGTATACAGGTGAATGGCTGATCTCGAAGTCAGATAACCGCGCACCAAATCCACTAGCAACCTTCTCCTGCAGGGAGCCACTGCAGTATGCATGTTCATCTTGCGGACTGATTTTTATCTGTATTTTTATTTTTTGTCACTATCCCCCAGGATCATTTAAGCATCTTTCTCCCCTTTTTACTATAACGCATAAATGTATAAAGCAGACAAGAAAAATGTGGACTCATAGCAAAGGCTTTTCCACCTTCAGAAGGACCCAGGCAGGCAAACCCCCGAGTCCCTGCAGTGCTCCGCTGGAGCTGCTTTGCAGGATGCACCCACGCCCCATGCGCTCTTTAACCGAAGGGTGAGATTTCCACTGCTCTTACCTCTTCTGTCAGGCACTTTGCTATGCAGAGGGGAGAGGATTTTTTTTTTTTTTCATGTGCTACAAGTGCTTTACTCGTGCTTGCATTAGCTGTATTTCTTCCTCATTTTTAATGCATAGATATTAATCTGTATGTGTGTTTGTGTAGGTGCATATACATGTATATTTATATAATGTAACCATACATATATATGTATGGCTATATTATATACRTACGATTATATATGAATACACACACACCCCCAAACGCACCCCATTACAAACTTGGGTCACGATCCTATAATTGGCTCCAGTCTGTCAGACCTACCAGGCACATGAAGCCAGCTACTGGATCGAGGATTCATAAGATGTATATAATATAGACTACATTTTAGTGGTTTTATTTACAGCTACATGAGGTCAGGCTGTGCTACTCTATCCGCTTTTACATGCAACCGTTAGTTAAATAATACAGCTTTAACCAACTTTATATTTATTTCCCGAGAAAAAGGAGTATCCTCAGACATAGCGTTACACATTGTTGTCTCTTTTTAAAAAGAAAACCAATATGTTAAAATTATATAGCTAAGCTGAAGAACTTCAAAATATACAGTACTAAATTATTTCCTGTTCTTGCTGAGCAGTGTTTTTCCAGTATTAATATTTTGTTACTTAATGCAACTTGCTCTCTTTCTGTAGAAGCATTAGCTTAACCTTGGAAGAGTTAATACCATTTTGTGAGTAATTTGTTCTCACTTTATCTGGAAGATAGCCATATTTGCACATGAGGAAATTCTGTCTTTCCTCAGTTATCTGAATGTTTCACCACAGTGCCTTCCTGCCATTGTACCAAAGGCCTCCAAATATATTTTCTACAGGGTGAACAACTCTAATGCATTTTCCATCAAAGTTATACCATGCGAAGTACATGGGGCTYGTTGGAACTCAAAGTTCATCTCCTTCATTTTTTGTGTGTGTGTGTGCATTTTTTTTACTTCCATTTTTCCGTCCAAGCTTTGGCTGCAAATACAGGATGAGCTTCTATAAACTTCTGCATCGAATATATGAATACGTAGACTAAAATCATCATTCATGATATGTAAACAGTCTGAGAGTGGAATGGGAGTGGACAGATATCAGGAAGATTTTTTTTGTCAGTTATGAGTGCTGGAAGTACAGTTTGCCAGGAGAGTAATTGCTCGTGAAGATACTTGCAATGAAGTGTGAAGTTCCGTTCTTGTTTTTCTCCATGAGAATGAGCAAAATGTAAGACCTGAACAATAGCGATGGAATGAAAGTGTCTAATGTATGTGTTTTTATTGGTAGAAAGAATGTAGAAGAGCCATGGGTTTTGCACTTGCTTTATTTGTATCCATGTAAATATGTATCACTTCCATTCTTCTTGTAGGAGTACAGCATTTTCTGAATGTAGAATATTTCCAAAACCAGCACTATGTTACTCTCTATTGTATAAAATGCTGCTGCTTAATAAYATATCTAAACCAGTTCTCAAATTAGCTAGCATGGTTTTTTTAAAGTATATTTTGTAATCCATATCTTTACAAAAAWGTGTCTATGCTTTTTGTCTGACCAACTATGCAACACCTTTTGGATTAAGGATAGTATTTATAAAGGATCAATTTTCATTTTCTGAGTGTATTTTCTATGCAATTGTTGTTGAATTATTATCGTCCTAAAAAAGATGTATTTGATAAATTTTCCAAAGACTTCAAAGACAGCTTTAAACACTTCAGAAGTATGTTTCTAAATATTTCAATCTGACTTTTTCCCCTGCATTTCTTTCCAAATTGCTACTTAATAGGGAACAATTATCTGCCAGATGGGATTCAAGAAAATGACTTGTCTTAATTTCAAATCTTAAATTGATTCAGATCTTCATAAATCTTGCASCACTTACAATCATCTGATGTTCCAGTTTATCTGCAATTCTGAGTGTTTGTTATTTATATTACGTATTCCTGTGCAATAGGAAGAGACGGCAATGTTGGGTTTAGAATGGGTGGATTGCAAATTCTCCAGAAATCAACTGTTTTCCTCATCGTTTACATTGCATTGATTTCTCACCTGTAAATGTAAGGCATCTATCAGCCATCTCACGTGGAAAGTTACAATTCTTTATTCAGCTCAGTTCAGAWTGGATAATCCACCTTTTTGAACATTTGACAGAAGATTGACATCTGTCTTTTTTTAATGTCTGCTACTTTATAACTGCAGYGAGTGACAGCTGATAGCAATTTATTTAACTACCAGTCAGTATCTAATCTACTATGGTCTGTTTAAGATTTGTTTAGCCATTTTCATTGTTCCTGGTGTAGAAAAAAAAGAAATTGGTACCTGACCCACATTGCGATAAATTTCAAATGAAGGTGCTGATACTGTAAAAGATCATATAGGCTGCAAACAAGTGGTTATCTGGGGAAAAGTTAGTATTTTGAGTTTCTTTTCAATAACTCTCATAAAATAGCAAAATTGGGTAGAAAGTTCTGGAATGACGGAGTCACAAAAATGAATGATGATTTATGTGTTTGTAATAGCCCAGAAATCCACAGATGTGTTGTTGGAATAATCAGTTATTCCAGGATTAAACTGCCATCATTTTACCGATGCTGCTCAGTACCTTACTACACAAGTAGCGTGGTGAGAACTGGGAACAGAGAATCAAGGTACAGCTCAGTCTTAGTAATGGTGGCCTAATTGGGACTTACCTGTCTGTSTSTGTGTGTGTGTGAATTACGAAGTGATCCCCCCCTCCCTGAAGTCCAAGCCTCCTTGCTGAAGCCCTGCCCTGTATGTTCAGGTAAAACCATGTGTTAATACACGAGTGAGCAATTGTCACTCAGATCATCCTAACAGATGTCTTTTTAATCAAACTGTTTGTTCAAAAGCCTAACTTTAGAATTCAAAATGGGTTTATATCATTCACATTCCTACAACAGCATTGTTAACCCCCAATGTAATGATTTTTTTGCTATCTGTAAAATATTTTTATATATTGCCTGTACTATGGTAGTTTAGCAATAAATGAAAGGATATCAGCTGCATGAGTGTTTGGTCTATTCTTAAATATCTTTATTGCCTTTGATAAACTAATATCAAGTGGGTGAGTCACCCATTTGACAGTCGTCTTGTCCTCATCACCCTCCTACATACTTACAAATGGGATGTGCATAAGGATTTCAGAGTATGGAGTACTTCTCTGTTAATGAGATGCCCAGTACCCTTTTGCATCAAGATCCCATTCAGTTTCTGTAGATGAGATAGATTGATTCATACAGTGACAATTTTATGAACTTCTTCATTTTCTCTTATTGTCTATTTTCCCTCATTTAATTTTCTATTCCCACCAGCACCATCCTAATAAAAACACTAAACAATCCACATCAACAGGTACTCCAGAGTTTTGACCTTAATATAGCAGTAGTTTCCATCCGTGTAAATGTCCTTCTGCATCAATATATGCTTTTTAGAGACGGGATGTACTCAATTTTTGTTCATCTAAATCTTAATTCTGCATTTCTCTACTGGAGACACTAAAAGATACATTTTCATACTGCTGTGCTGGAAGAATGCCCAGAGCCCATTACATCTCAGTAAGAGTCGAGTTTATATAGCGTACAATTAAAGACATTTACCTTAACAAAATCAATATTATCCTTTGCATTTAAAAACAGAGAATTCAAACCATATTTGATGCATTTGTTGGACATAKAGCAAGCGCTTTGCTTTGCTTATTCACAAAAGCCTCAGAGCAAGCGCCATGTGGAAGTTCTTAACTCCCAGTACACTGTACAAAGGCTGGGAAGCTCATAAACTAGACAGGCTTCGCCAACAAAGAAGCTGTTACTGGCTAGGAGAGAACATTTTATGATGAGCAAATATATGGCACAGAGGATTTTAGCTTTATTCAGCAACAGGAAAATTTAAGTAACTTAACCTGGAAATTCCACAGCTAAGTGCTGAGAACTTGAGCACCTGACCTGATACTCTGGCTTTAATTTATATCTTGGGTCCAAACTAAGAGACTACAACAGTATCCCAGATTTTTAGTCTTAACGGGAAATTTCCTGGATTTTGTAGACTTAACTCACTCCTTTATACCCCTTCAACACAGCTGACTTTTTTCCCAGTTTTACTTTTCATGGTAGCAGCAAGGAAGAAAATGTCATGTTTCTAATGAACATCTGGGTTTCGTATGAGAACTCGCTTGCTCGCGTGCTCCATTGTGTAAATATGCGATTTACAAGTTCTTTTTTTTTTTTTTTTTTTAATACAAATGTAATTTACTCAATTTAAGAAGCTGCCTTTCAGCTTCATACCAGATTCTTTTCTAAATACATCATCACTGGCTTGCTCAGGTGGCCACGCTCAACTGGGCTGCTGCTAAGGGAGCTYCGCAGGAAAGATGAGCTCCCACCCAACACTGTCCTCGAGTTCCCTATCCCTGCTGACCTCCCGTGCCTTAGCTGGGGAGGGCCTTGACTTATTTTTATTTAGGGAAGGGAAGGCCACAGCACAGGATTTGAGCTCCTACTAAACCAAAGGGCAAGACTGCTGGCACAGCAAAATTGCTGAGGTTGTGAGGAACCACTTAACCGAAAAGCCCGGGGGAAGGGGGAGGCGGSAGAGGCTGGCGGGAGCTGCACTGCACACGAATTGGCCAAATCCAGGCACTAGAGGTGACTGCGGCACAAAGGCACCTCTTTATTCAGTAGACGGTAGGACCGAAATTGTAGCTGAAATGAAGCGGGAGAGCACGGAGGCAGACCAGAGCAAGGCAGGCAGGCAGGCATGGAAAAACAAAAACATTCTCTATCGTCTGTTGCTCAGATATAGAGAAATATAAATAGTAAAAGGATGTATTTTTTTTGAGCACTGCAGTCTATTAGCTGTCTAACTACCTGTGAGAGCTCAGCTCTGCTCAGGGGTTTTGGATGAAATGGCCTTCCAGGCCAGGGATGGGGTACGGGGAGCAAGCAGCCAGTGTTCACCATACCAGCCTTGTTTTCTTCAGAAACCAAGCTAGAAGCATAACAAACCTTCCTGGGCCAACTGCAGCATTTATGCACAGCTGTGGGAGTACATGCAAGTAAAGAAGCTATTTCTAGGCAGTATTAACTGCTCTAAGGGCTACGCTGCGCCTTGGGCTCCAGAGAGTAAGAAACCAGCAGTAAGAAACTGCAGCTTAACTCCTCGCAGCTCTGGGCTTGACAGTGGCACGTATCCTGGCTCTCTGCCTCCGGCGGAGGTGAGGGACAGCCGGGTCAGTGCCCCCCTGCGCGGGGACCCCCGCCGCTGCCCCGAGCCCTCCCCTCCAGCAGCGCCGAGAGGAAAGAGCCGAGGAAATCCGACTCAGAGCTCCCCCGGGAGCAGTCCAGTCCATCCACCACCTCTAGCTGAGAGCAGCAACTGAGAATGCTTATTCCGAACTACTGCTGAAGGTTTAGAGGGGATTAGGACGTCAGCTTTCGGAAACCTCCCTCCCGCAAAGCCGCGGTGACTGCCTGCACCGACGTGCCCTCCCGGCCCTTGGTGGGAGCCATCCGCGGAGCAGCAAGCAGCGCGGCCGAGGGGAAAATATTACCACCTCTGTCCCTGCAGAGCAGAACAGAGATGAATGCTGTGATTTTGTGGCAGGCCTTTAATGATAGCCTAGGAGTAATCACAGAAGGAGTCAAATTTGAATTGTATTAGTTTTGACAGATAATATCAATGACTTTTTTGCCAGCTACATGCTTCCCCCCCCACACTTTACATTTTTTTTCAATGTCAGAAACTGTCACAAACCCATGTGCCTTAACTTTTCACGCCAGGTGAACTCGAGGCATCAAAAGCCATCAAAGATTCAGAAGCGTGTGTGTGTGTCCCACTCAAATGTATGCCAACAGACCTCCTCACATCTTATTGCCTGATTCCTTGCAAAGTTTGCCCTGGTCTGTACTACAACATCTGAAGCTACTTGCTTTAACCCTGCCCTTTATATACCAAAATATCTGCTTCTAGCTGAAAGAAAAATTACAAACTGGCTGGGGAAGGATGAGAGTCAGTGGTGATGACCATGTGCTGCATGGCAAGTGATGGAGTTTTCATCCATTCTCTGGGAAGCGTGTGCAGGAAGGACGAACGTGTGTTACAGGCTTACTGCAACTACCAGCAAACTTTTTCCCCATCCCAAATTAAAATTAAAGGGTTTCCAGCATAAGAAAAACAGCCATGGGAAATGGGGCCTCATTCACTTACTGTGAGAGCCGCGGAGTGTTGTTACTGTTAATTCCCAAAACTTTCCAGGCTTATTTATAAAGTGGCTTCACAGCACAGGCATTTCTAAKGTCTCCAGGCAGCAGCACAGCAGTCAGCTCAGGTGTTGTATGGGGACCTCAACAGCAGCACAGCCGCTGGGCCCCACAAAGTGTGACAGCTCGGCCGTGCCAGCTCTGCGCCGTGCTAGGGAAGAGCACAGGAACGTGACRGTGACGGGAATTGATGTATTTTCTATGCCGCTGGCTATGATTCGGTCAAAGTGAAGCTTCATTGACTGGCAGGTTATTTTTCCTTACAGTGATAGTAAGGTCTCAGCTTTGACCKGCTCCCTGTGGGCACTCTTCATATATCAAATATTTGGTAAGGCTAGATCACTGGTGAGATGAATAGTCCTGAAGGTTTAAGTTGGCCTGAGTAAATTTTTCGTGGACCCTTTATATAACCTTATTGAAAGACGAGTAGTATCATGAAAGCCTTCTCAGATGCCTGATATTATATCAGCACGAGCCAGCCACTGAAATCTAAGCCCAACAGATGTTTAATTTCTAAGCTTTTTCRTATTAGGCTTCACTAAAGGAAAAGGGAGGAGAGACCTTTCTCTTTTGGGTTGAAGTCTCCAGTGACTAGCTCAGGCTACTGTTAGCGCAAGAGTGCCTTTCTTTCCTCACTCTTTTTCTTTTTCCCAAGTCTAACCTCAAACTGGTCTATAAATCAGGATTCGTGCTGGCTTTGTATACAGGGCTCTTCCAAGAAACCGTATTGGCTTCATTTACCTTTAAAAGGCCATATAATGTARGACATAAATTGAAGGAATAAATGTAATTGAACCATGCCCACATATCTTTCTTACATTTTCTAGGCTTTTATATGGGAATGGGCTATGTAAATACTTTGCCTCACAATGGCACTGCTCCCTCTGGGCTGCAGGCTGGGGCCAAGGCAAAGTTTATATAAAATTTGCTCTTTAGGCTGCATGGAGGGTTGGGGCTTTTAGTGTTTTTTTTCTCTTAGCAAGAAAAAAGTCCGGGGAAATAAGGCAAAGGTTTTGTGCRGCACAGACTGTCAGTGCCCTCTGCGGGGGGTGCGCTCCCCACGGCCCCACGGATCCTGTGACGCTGCCACGGCCCCGTGGGAGCCCACCCCGCAGAGACCCCCGCCCCGGCGGGGCAGAGCTGCAGCGCCAGAGGGAGATTCGATGTCCTGGCCCCRGCAAACGCTCCCCAGGGGGTCCGGCAGTCAGGGGAGAGGGGCTGCACCATGACATGCCGCACCCCCCCCGCACAGCACACCCTCACGTCGCACCCTCGCACGCTGCGTCCTTGCACATCCCACCATTGCCTGCGACCGGGATGCGTTTGCTGGCGGAGGAGTTTGCTGCCTGCACGCTGACAGCAGAAGACAGCAAGAAACGCTGCCAGGCGAAGCCGTCACCCCCCTCAACAGACAGACAGACAGACAGACACACGCACACGCTTTTCCAAGCTTGGGGGCATTTGTCCGGCCTTCCTGAGACCGAGACAGAGGCAGGCAGAGTCCCCTGCCCTCCCCTCCGGGGCTTCCCAGCCATCTCTCCCCAGCTCTGGCTAAGCTATGCCAAGACTAGGAAGCGTTTCATGATTGTGAAAACTGTTTTGTCTGGAAAACCTTGTTTTTCCAGTCTTCTATGCAGCTYGGTTCACCTTGTGCTGCTTAGCTCCCTCATAAGAAAGCAGGGAGTTTTGCTGGGCTGATCTCTGCCACCGTGTTTCGTGCACCGGACAGCGGGTGATGATCRTAGATGACGCCTTTTCTGTTAATTGCAGCAGCTCTGTATTAAACCAGTGTTTGCACAGCTGCTGCGATGGCTATGCGACTTCCCGGCCTTTTTCATCAGTCCCCCACACGGCACACTCCCGATAAGTCTCCAAGAGCCAATTGCCCCATTTTACAGCTGGGAAAACCACACCAAACCTACCTGGCAAAGAGCAGACGGCCACCGGCTGGGGACCAGCCACGGCCTCCGGAGGTGGGGTGGAAACCAGAGCAAGGATGGAGTCGTCAAACCCTACGTGAATTGATACTCTCTGACCACAGCCCCTATAATTTCTCTGGTTCACACAACAGGGAGTGGGTTCGGCAACAATTAACCATTTCTTAATTATGGCTCCATTCTTTAGAAACAGGTTAAGCTAAATATGTATTTTTTTATAACTAAGGAGCTACATCTGAACAAGATCCATTTTGTGTTGGTTACAGTCCAGGACTAATCCATTTTCCTGAAGTTATATCAGACAAACCCAGATTTTTCTGGCCAAACTGAAGCCCTCTGAAATAAGACTAATGATGAAGGCTTAGCTGGTTTATTTTTCTTACCCATAGTAAGATCTCYATCAGGAGAACTTAAGGAAATAAGAGGGATTTGGTGGATGGAAAGAAAATCTGAGGACAAGGGTGTTTTGGGTTGGGTTTTTTTGTTTTGTTTTTGAGCAACAATGCCTGATAAGCATCATGACTCAGTAGGAAAAAAAATGCAGCGACAGAAATAACCATGAGGCTTCTCCTTCCTCCAAACCTGGGTGGTTCAAATATGTGACACATAGATTTGAGCTTGAATGTGAATTTTTTAGAGCCTGACACTCCAAGGCACCGTACCTGAACGCGCTGGAAGCTTTGGCTGGTTGAAACTGTTGAATCTACCCGTAACGCAGATGCAGACTCATTTGTGGACTTGGAGCCCATCACATGTTTGACGAGATCTCTTCTATGTCTGTGGGTGGTTTTTTTCAGTTTCTGAAATAAGCAGATTGGAAATGAGCCAGGACTTTTTAGAAAAGGTGTTAGAATCCTTCGAGACCCACACACCTCTAGTTTGCAAAGAGCAGCACCCGATGGTGGCTCCCTGGCTCCGTCTCTCAGGAGGAGGTCGGGGTTGAGGAGCAGAACCAACTGAAGGTGCTGAAAAGGCCAATTCACTTCTGCACGAGATTCACCTGTCAGGTCTTTTATAAGCAAYCAGAGCCGGAGGCTGACCTGGCAGGAGTTGACAATTAGACTTACCCGTCTGCCTGGCCATCACTTTACCCAGAGCATTTTTCAGTGGCGAAAGAATCCAAGAACAACAGAAATAGAAGAGTACTGAAATAGTATTTGTAGACACACCARTGAGAGAATGGCTGCAGGTTAAGATGTCTCTTTTGAAGAATTATGCACAGTCATATGCTTGTGACTATTTAGCAGGACAGTCCATCTGGTTATGCTTTTGAAGACATAGTGCTTTTCTAGCCAATAAACTCCTACACATATCAGTGTACCCAGTTTTCCACGTGGGAACCTAAGCCAGAAGACCCCTTGCACATACTGTCAATCACACAGAAATCAAAACATTCCAAAATTTTAAACATTTTAAAATTACAAAATTCCTTGGGTTTACCCAGTGTTTTTTCACCCACACAGCACAAATTTCTCAAGGAAATTATTATAACCTTGTTTGTACAGATGGCAAAACTGAGGCACGGCAAAGGGACTCATCCAAAGTCCCAGCTCCAGCAACTGCGATGGTAACCGGGGTCAGAATCCAGTTATCAAAAGCCTGAGCCCAGATGAATATCCATGCTCCCACTCCCCCAAATTCAGGAATTTTGAGGTGGCTGCCAGCATCTCCTACCGAGGAATGACCCCTGAGGAAGACTGGGTGCTGGCAAGTGAGGGCTGGCCCCGCGCACTGGAAGGTAAGCAACCGCCGCGCTCAGGTCCCATAGAACCGTCTGGCACGGAAACCGCAGATCACGTTGACATTGTTGCTGTTGGCACGGGGTACCTGGTGTACCAGAAGGAGAAACACCACCCTGTTATTCTGCTGTCCTTTGTTTCTGATTTATGGATCCCTCTAAAGCACAAGTGAAAGGTATTCACTTCATTTATGGTATGTGGTAGAAAGTGGGATTTCAAGAATGGCCAAAATACCTTCTACATTTGCTGCAAAGACAGCAAATTCCRTATTTATTTCCTCTTCTATGGGTACAAAATTTGCATACTAATAAATAAGTCACTGGGTAGTTGTTATGAGTAGAAATTCAAGGTATATTTTCCATCCTGTAATAACACGGTTTTATTAATCAATGTTCAAACCCAGATCTTGCTATTTTAGAGGYTGGGATTACACTCTGTGTGTATTGACATTATACCTGGCCAATTGAATTGCTTCCCTCACTGCTCCCCACTGGTTTGGGGGTTATTTATTTCTTCTAAGTTCTCTTCTGCAGGATTAAAGCTACCTGAATGGAAGCATGCACTCAGTATGGGAGATACTTTGCAAGTCTCTGATTTGGGTTCCATAACATAAACCAAATTTCAAAAGGAGCAGTGGGCACCCCATCACGCTGGCACACTGGAAAACATACGGTAATAGGCAACATACATTAGGGAGTAAATTTATATTGGTGGGCTGATATGAGCAARACATGTCCTTGCTGATTCTGATCCAGTTCATTTTCTTTAGCTCGCATTAGAATTTATTTATCTTAATAATGCTCCGTAACTTGGCATTTTGGACTTCTCCCTCTGCAGTACTGCAGCTGACCAAGGTGCAGAATCGGTTGATCTGGATGCTTGAGTTAAAACTCATATGAATTATGGGGGCTTATTTATTAGTTTAATTGGATTCTGACTCTTCAAATGCTTAATGCCATCTCTCGGTTGCTACTTGCCTTTACACTTGTTCTAAGTGAGAGCACAGGGGTTGTTTCAGTCCCAACATTTTATCCATCCTGTTGCCGTGAACTCACTCATACAGTTTCCATCTGATTYAATTTTATTTCAGGCTTAACCATTTGAAGTTTTTTCTTTTATCTCAAATTTTATTGTGGRCATTAGTCCAGTCCTTAATGAAGATACCTCAGTATCACCAATACATCAGTAATCCCAGATGACAGCAATTGCAGGAGCCTTGGCTGCAGGGAGGAGTGACACCCAAAAGTGGGCAGTCTCGGCACGGTGAGGCTGCACGAGCCTCTCGTCTTGCTGCAGATCCAGCTCAAAACCTATCAGCACTGTAGGCAAATTGAATTTTGTCCCACTTAGGAAAAGGGACTGGGTCCAGCTGTGTTCCCACTGTGGGAAGGAGAGGAGAAGGCTGGGGCTGGGATGGACACAAGAGGGAGGAGAGCAGCAGGGCTGGGTGTGCCACCAGGGCTCTGGCACAGGCACTGGGCACCCTGCCTTGCTGGGCTTCCCCCGTGCCCAGTCCTGCCCAAAACCAGCCGTAAGAGAGCCGCTGGCACAGAGCCACCCACGTGCCAGACAAGCTTCTCTCTCTGGCTAAGCACATCTGCGCTGGGCTTCCCTGGAGCGCTGTTTAAAGCCTCGTTCATTAACCTGTCCCGTTTTGTCCTGTTCRTCTTTGTGCGGTTTACAATATCCCTCCCTAGAGCACTGCGTCTCTCAGACGTACAAGCCCCGGCTGAACGGTCATTACCGTCTCCTCAGTCGTGGTGTTGCACATCAGCAGGCACAGAATCAGCCCGCTGATAGCATCGGGCCAGAGTTTTCCCAAACCCTTTCTTTCCCTTAGCTGTTAAAAGAGAAAAGGGGGGGAAGAGGGAGGGAGAGTTCATCCCACAAAGCATATTTCTTGGTTGCTGAGAGACTTCAAATCTCCCTAATGAATAAACACAGCGYACTTAATTTTGTTTATGAAAACAGACTTATTGTGATGGCAAAAAGCATGAGTCAGTGCCCTGAGTGAAGGGGAGTGCAGCAGCTGGAGACACTCACCGAAAAGCAACGCCTCGGAAACCAGAACAACTCTCATCTCGCCCAGTGCCAAGAGATGCAATTTCTCCTTTAACAAAAACCACCRGGATACAGGGAGTGGGAGAAGGCTTCCTCATGGCCTGGCAATTAGCTCTTAAGCAAGTATTGCCATCGCTATGAAAAAGCTGAGAATTTGTGAATGAGCAGCGGGTGCCGGCTGACACCGTGCACCCTGCACCCAGCAGCATCCTAGCGATGCTCTTGATGAAGTYGGCTTGAGCCTGGCTTGCGGGTTTGGGCTCCTGGGTAACAACTTCAGAGCTGCTGCTGGCCCTTCACTGAAATACAGCAGAGAGACAACAGGGAAGGTATATATTTGAGCCTCTCAAGGAGGATGAATTGCTGACTCCAAGAAGCGTGTTCTCCATTCATCTCTGTATCCCCTCTGACATTTGTCGGCATTTATTTTGCTTGGACAAAATGAGCAAAGTGGGATCTGAAACTACCACTGTGGCTTCCTGGTCTGGTGAAGCTCTTGAGGCTTCAAATAAGCAAGTGCAACAGGAACACTATTTCCTTTAACTAATTTTACTATCTATACTCACTATTAGACTTCCCATACGCATGCCCCATCTTCTGGAGGGAAGAGTCTAGCGTGCAAAATGCACACCACAACGTGCCTTTAAAGAGCCCCAAGTTGCTGAACACGTTGTCCTCCTTGCTGCAGCGTTCGGTGGTGTGTCACCATGCCACCAGCACCCTTGCAGAGCGAGGATGATTAGATCTTCATCTAGTCCTCAGCACATTACTGGTGCTTCATAAATAATGCCAGCCCTTCCTTCAGATCATGGACCTTTTGTTTTTCTTCCTCAGTTTCACTGATGTAAATCTGCCATGTATGCACGAGGCCATGCCATGGTGATGAATGTTCCTGAATAAGGACCCACTTAGCCAATTTTCACTGTACAGAGTCTCATTGTGTGGAGGAGGGTTAACACACAGGGCTCTGTTCAAACAAAATGAGGTAAACAGAAGTTCAACACTTTTCCTTCCTTCCTTCCAGAAAAAAAAAAACCAACAAAAAACCAAACCATTTTCTGAAGGCCAAGCATGGAGGAAGGAAAGAAATTTCAAATAAAAACCTAAAATTGCTCATCCTAAGTTGGTGCCTAGTTAAGATATGCAGGCAAATATACTGGACATAAGCACAAACCATATCAAGAGGAAGGTTTTTAGGCACCACAGGGTAGGCAGCAACAGACGGCACCATGTACACCACAGAAGGCAGATCAAGCTCTCCAAGCTCCCTAAAAATATCCCCCAAAGACTGAAACAGGTAGTGATTTCAAGTTCTATGGGTCCTACTTCCCGCGTAAGGCAGAGCAGAGCCTGTCGCTCTGCGGGACGGCGTCAGCCCCGAGCACGCCCGCCCACCGCCGCCGTTGGCAGCCCTGACTGGCGCATCCAGCTCCCCTCGGTATTCAGTACCCCCTACAACAAGGCTGCCAACTTCCATCAGCTGGCTGGCTAAACAAAAAACACCGCAGCCGCATACGCAGCCTCCAACTATAACCTATTTTTAAACATCTGGTCCATTGGGACTGACCCAGAAAATTGAAGGTAGGTGGGAAATTAGCAGGTTTTCCCTACAGAGACTATAGTTAGTATCTTTGCTGGTTAAAAGACAACTAACCAGAGAAGAATACTAGATTTTAGCTCTAGGCTGTCCATTATTAAGAGACCTTTCAAGCTTTTGCCATATAGCAGAAGAAAGCGTAGACTGCAGAAAGTTTTACTTTGCCCTACARCCACACAGTCATTTAGTATTTTCAACTATTTAAACCAGTTCTCTAACAAGCCAAAACTATTGCAGCAAGCACATCATGCCTGCTAGCAGGGGAAGACAGAGGAGGGATGGGACTCGTGGATTTTCATCACTAAAGCCTACATCTTTAGTCGAAAAATCACCAGCTATAGGAAATATGCATAAAACAAGCCAAAAAAAAAAAAAAAAAAGAAGAGGATAAATTCTAGGTCAAATTCATTCCCTGGAAAAGACACCGCTAGAGGGAGCAGGCCCATAAGGATGTCAGCGCAGCCCAGGCCCGCAGCAGCACCGCAGCAGCACCGCAGCAGCACCGCAGCAGCAGCAGCAGCAGCAGCAGCACGGCAGCAGCAGCACGGCAGCAGCACCGCAGCAGCGCGGAGGGGGGGGCAGGCCGGGGGTCCCTCCGCTGCGCACAGGGGAGCAGCCCCGGCTCCTCAGCACGGCCTCATTCCTAACATCGCATCACGTTACTTTGCACAGGCCCGGGGGTCCYGGCGATGCCGTTCCTGGGACCCCGCGGTGCCTCAGGCCCCCAGCGCCACGCTGATACGGTCGCACRGGGTATCATATACAAACGGGCTGACCGAGGTAGATTTGTACACTGATTTTGCATCTAGCACACATTCAAATACAGGTACAAAGCACTGAGATGTGAGTGTTAATRGTTCACAGTGCTACTGTTGTGTTATATTAGTTGCTTTTACCTTTTACGTTTTTTCTTTGTCAGTATGATTAATTTGGCCTCTTCCTCATCCAGCCAGTGCCCCCAACCAGTTTTCCCCRTGTTAAGAGGAAACTGTAGTTTCAGAGGGTTATTAGTTCAGCACTTTTCAACAGTAAGTGTATGTTCAGCTTGAAAAATTCTATTAAAAGTGTGTAATGTATCAAGTGGAGCCTTGGATAAATAAAGGACAACAAGCAATACTAGAAGTCCTTCTGTAGACTGTGTTACTCCCAGGTCAGTGCTTTCTGTTACTGTAATTCACAGAAAAATTGCATAAAAAAGTGAAAACACTGTGATCCAAGCCCTTTTCCTCTTTTTGTTCCCCAAAGCTTAAGATGGTTGAATCACAGATGGATCCTTTTTCAGTTCCTTTGAAATTTCTGATCAAACAGTGACTCTTCATTTATCTTCAATACAAACCCAATTCTTCATCTGCCACAACAGCAGCAAATGGAAGAGGAYGTGACACCAGCCCAAACAAAATGCCAGGCATTTCATGCAAAACCTGTGGACGTTCCCCCCCTAATTCTCACAAAAGTCAAACTYTTCCGATTCCCTGGCTCCAGAGCACAAAGCTGGAGGCACCCATCTCCCCAGGAGCATCCCTGACACCACGAGGGCCTGGGTATGTGATTTGCCATTTTGCACCTGGCACAGAAAGGTCTTGGCCCTTCATAACAGTCATACACAAGACACTAATACAAAGAAATAATTGAATAATAATTTTCCCATAAGATCCATTTGAAATAGTCTGTATCTCCAAAACTACTTATAATTCGGGGGGGGAGGGAGTCTATTAGAAACTAGTCCTGTGGCACTAAACTTGGCTCAAACCAGTCCCTTAAAAACAAACAAAAAAACCCTAAGCACTGTAGATTAGTTGGCTTTTCACCAACCAAGTCTTGATTGAAAATCAAATGCAGATGTGAAAAGAAAAAAGCAGCAATTTCAGCTCTCCCAGCAGCCGCTTGTTGTTGGCATGCTCCAGAAAAATATCAGTGCAAACTGGTACCGTCTGGACCACGCTGTAGCCTTCGGGGCAATTATGCGGCCAGAGTGTTCTTGCTGTCCCCATTAAGATAAACAGTGCTTTCCGCAACAAAGAGAAAGGAGGCATTAAGGCAAGTAAAAAGAAAGAAGGACTGAGATGGGAAAGCTTAGTTTTCTTACAGCTGAGGGGTATGTGTGCAACTCAGTGCTAGGGGTGAAAGCAGAAGCCAAGAAATTAATCCTCTGGCTTGTCCCTGACAATGCCTGGATGGGAAGAGTCCTCCTGCACAGGGCAAATGGGCTCCATTTGCTGCTCCATCACCCCAAGCTGTAACCACCAGCCAGAGAACAGCAACAGGCTGGAAAAGGGGAAGACAAGAACACTGACCAGTTTTAAACTCCTTTAAAAAAGAAATGAAGAAGAAAGAGMGAGCGTGATGATAAAAGATGTTTTGTGCTGTACTGGCAGAGGAGCAGAATTGATGATGTGATGAGTCAGTTCCCTCTCCAGCATTAACAATCCTCGACATGCATCTTCCGAAAGCAGCCTCTGTTTGGGGTCCCTGACTCCAACATCAGCAATACTTTCCTTGGGACAAGGATCTGTCTTCTCTCAAACTTAACTCGTTTTCAGGGGAAGAGCAAACTACCACTGCACCATTACAAATTCTTTTAGGGGTGGAGGGGCTGCTTSAGTAGCTAGTTGTCTTCAGGGCAAGAGAGAACATTTTGTATCAAAATAAATTTCATGTGAATGATCCTATTAATTATACAAATTTCAGCCTATTCTAGCTTACCATACCCAGAAATACTAAGAGAATTAAGCTTGAAAAATTGAAAATTATATCCATTTCCACATGCAGTACTGAACTTYGCAGGATTCTTCTTTTTTTTAAGTTCATGCCACTGGATACACTCCCCTGCACTCCCAAACACTCCCTCCCTTGTGCAGGATGTTTGCAGTGGCTATCACACAAATGACACATTGTCTCTTGGCAAAAAGATGCGCAAAATGAGGCTTGACTCAGAGACCTGCTCACCAACAGCAGCAAAAATTCCCCTCMAAGTTTCTTACAGAAGCAGAGCCAGAAGGTGTCTTTCTTGATTAATTCTCTCTGGAGARTGAGAACTTGGAATATCTCTGCAATGCCGTGTAGCAGTGTGGTTTTTAAATGAAAATAATTGTTCGTAATAATASATAGTCCTTGTTTAAGTTTGTAATAATAGAAGCATTAGTTTTCTTCATTTTGTCCCGTTCATCTACAACAAAATAATCCGAGAGCAGAAATACCATTAAAGTAGAGAGAGTGGAAATAAGATCCTTGCACTAGAAAACCATTTGCCAACATGGCCACGGCTAAAATATCAGCTCTGCTTCATGACTCATCTCTGAATCTATAACTATTTAAATACCAAAGTACTTTGAATTTTGCGTGGTCATGATAAATAGCAACAGACAATTGAATTCACATCCTCAATGTATAATACTTTATTAAGGAAAGCTCTCCACCTAGCCATCTGCTTTCTCTTCCCCCTTTTTCTTGTTTATTCATCATCTTGGATTTCGACC
Organism: Oceanodroma leucorhoa; assembly: GCA_030449065.1. Lineage (NCBI taxonomy): Eukaryota > Metazoa > Chordata > Aves > Procellariiformes > Oceanodroma > Oceanodroma leucorhoa. Next base: position 4,819,716 of record JASVER010000063.1, read on the forward strand.
TTTTTCTCCCAAGAGAGCATCCAACCCCCAAAAGCACTCACAACATTGCAGAACCATCTTGAAAGAAATGTGGAAGTATTCTATGAATTTTTACAGGAGCAGCTTTCATAYTCTACACAGTAAGATGCTGCATATTTCTTATTATAAAGAAGTTCTTTGAAGCTATCTCCATATTGTTCAGCCATTACTGTTATCAGCCCCAGCAAAAGATGAACAAAGATAGCGCTAATTAATTGCCGTATCACTCTGAAAATGACGGTTTTTCTCTGCTTTTGACTCAGTATCTCCTGGACTATCTCCACACAGTACAATCACAAGAGCCCCAGCTCCCTGCGGGCTCGTGCTGGTGGCTACTGAAGCTGCCAAAGCAACTCTGACCCCTCTGCACGCTCGAATCCCACCTTGAAACTTCCTTCTTACTCGCAAGAGGTGAATAATAAATCAATTGTGCTACTCCAAAATATTGATTACAGTGGCTGTACCCATAATTCTTCACTTAGAGCCACCAGGCACCTTGCAAATCGCTTGTTTGGAAACTGTCCAGATCCCCAGATCTCCTGTGAAGGAGCAATTTGTAACCTGTACCGCAAGTGTGGGGCTGCCTGAGGTTGGTTTGGTCCCAGAATCGGGGTGCCAGGGTGTCCATGGCTTCTCCTGGCCGCTGTCAGTGGCACAGGGACACACCTTTCCCCACACGGTACCTGGGAATGAGAAGGTGAAAGCGGACACGGAGATACCCGAGATGTAACTGCCGGGTGTGGAAGAGGCTGAGGTGKGGACAGGCCAGGGACAGCGTGCGGAGGGTGACGGCAGCAGAGCTGCCAGGGTGACCAGACATCCTTCTCTACASTCTTCGACTCAATTTTGCCTGCAGACTTTGGGCACTGCAGGCAGAAACTCAGTATACTATGGTCCACATTGGTCCTTCCACGAGCAAGGAAACAGGCTGGCTTCACTCTTTTAATAAAAATAGCTGTTTTAACATTGCACAATAAGCACAATCCTGCTGCAGAGAACAGTTGCTAAACCAGCTTCAGATCTTTACAAGCCTGCAATTTTTGAAAGAAAAAGGGATTTCAATTTGCAGTTAGGGACCTATGAATACCCAGTTCWGTTTCTGCTGGCGAGACCCGCAGGACACAGTCCCCGGGGGAAAAAGCTCCGTGAGTGCAGCGAGGAGGTACTGCTGGGTCAGGGCGGAGGTGGCTCACGCTGGCTGCAGTTCAAAGCAAAATATGTCAGAATGAAAACAGAAAGAACTGGACTTTTTTTTTTTCACCTGTTAACTCTTCAGTGCTGAGCTCCTCCAATTTGCACTTACAAACTTACACATATCCAGTGTTAATGTAAGATTTAATTCCTCATCACTAACACCCCAAAACATAGGCACTATCAATAACAACATTCATCTGCGGGCCTGGAAGTTCCACCCAAATATTATTCCACCTGCACTAACACACCTTAGTTATATGATCTCAACAAGACAGGATAGTACCGTCCATTTTGAAGAGCAAACTGGTGTATGAGTATGCAAGCCACTAACAAGGCTCATTAGCACGAACTAATTAAAGCCRGGAGTCCTGGCTCACTCTCCTTCCTCTCCCAGCTGGAATCTCTGCCTAATCAGGCTCTTTCCCCCATCTTGACATTGGAGTAGGAGAGATCTTTCCCAACCTTGCAAGTAACCATAACCATGAAAACTGGCTTTCCTAGTTTATTCTTTCCATCCTATTTGCTTTGTTTGTGTGTGGGGTGTATTCAGACCATTGCAGCTGAAATACTCCAAAAACTCCCTTTCCTGCCCAAAGTGGCTGGAACTTTCCTGCCYATTCAGGCAAAGTGCCAGCGTCTCGCAGGTAGCCTCCTCAGATACCCAAAGGTTTGAACTGTCTTAGAAAGGACAATCTGGACTTCTAGTCGTGTGGATTATGAGAAAAAATCTCCCCCAAAAGATGACCCAGGAGAGCTTGATCTCAGAGCCTGCCTGAGGACAGAGGCCATGTGTGTGATGAGCACAGGCACGTGGGGACAAGCTCCGTGACAAGCTTCTGTCCATTTGGCTAGCTATTGGCCTGGTGGTCATTTGGGTCTGGTACACATATAAAGTGTTTCAATCCAAGTTTGGCATTCATGCTGGAAAACTGAACCCCTGTATGCACAGCCCTGCTTTTGTCTAATCCACCCAGACTGCACTGGTGAGAGCCTGGGTCTGTACAAAGACACCCATTTTGCTCAAACTCTTCCCTCAGGACAGAGCTAGAGCTGGACTTGAGCCTGTGCCAGAGCTTGCGTGAAAGCAAGCTGCTCATGGGCAAGTCTGGACTTGGAAATGGACTTGAACATATGGTCCCTTAACAGCATAAGCATATCCCAAAAGCTGGGTGATCTGGCTCTTCTGAGCTTGATGGCTGTTGACCCYGAAACCTAAAGATTGACCATAATTTCAATGGCAATAACTTTAGCAGAGCCTTCCAGYTACTCTGGACCTGGATTTTCAGCCTTTGTCCTGTTGCCAGAAAGGATGTTAGCGCATGTGCTAAACCCAAAGCCTTTCAGTTCCTTTGCTGCGGAGCTCTGTCCTGCACTGGGACAGCCCGAGCCAGAAACYACTTGCCAGCTCCTCTAGCATGGCTGGGGCCTCCACCCAGAGAGATTTAGGTCCTTTTCTGCAACATCTGCCAGTTCTTACCTGTTTTCTTTTAGACTCCAAGTATCTATCAAGCTCTACAGTTCCACCATTTATCTCCCATGTGTCAAAGTGTGCATCCAGATGGAAGCATCTGCAGTATTCCTGATACCAAGGTCACTGTGAGAGAACGCGTGTGGGAATTTGGATCAGACGAGTGCTGTTTCAGCATTAGGCCTTATCAGTGGTAACCACCCAGGTTACATCCCTACCTCCTAGAGRGGGATGCAATGTGTATGTTGCTCCCTTCATCATTCTCTAAGGGAATTCATGACATCTGCAATACATTACAGTCTTTTCAAAGAAATGTTGTCTACATTAAGTAGAAGTATTTAATTAGCACTTCATTTAGAGCATGTGGTACAGCTCACAGTTCCATTTTGGGCCAGAGATGATTTTCAAGGGTGGGTGGAAAACAGCCGAAAATGCCAGGAGGCCAGTGTAGTTTGCAACAGCCACTCACTGCTTATTTCTGTTTTCACATTATTGCAGACTTCGCAGGGAAGCTGCCGTGGTTTGTAGCCCCGGTGAACTGAAAACAGACCTTGAAAGAAAATACACCGAAAAAGGTCATAGGAAAGACTTTTACAAATGCCRTGTGTCACCTCGATCCTGTTTCTCACCTGTGGCCCTTCTACAGGTGTAAGGTCCTTCAGGAGGGAGATTGCTCCTGGGGCTGCAGGCCTATGGAGCTAGAAGCTCCTTCCCATCCATCCATCCCCCCTGCCCGGACACGCGGCAGGGCGGTGTGCCCGAGTCCTGCCTCGCCCAGGGGAAGCCCCGATGATTCAGACACCCCTCTGAGTCATCATCCCTCCCCAAGGAGAGGTTAACGTGTTGCTGGCCAAAGCAAGCAGCAGTTTGTAAACCCTGGGCTGCGGACAGTGCGTGTAGGGGTGGTGTCCCCCCATCTCCAATCCCGCAGGTAGCTCACTCACCCAGGCACACAGGTTCCTCGCTCCCCTCCGGGATAACCAGCCTGAGTCCCACGTGCACGACCTAGTTCTAAGTAATTTTAAAAACAAAACTCTCCAGTATTATTTAATGGAAGTCGCCCATAATTTTATCAGTTCCTACGAGGGCTGGGAGATTCAAGTGTCCATATTGGCCTAAATATTCCTCCTTGGAAGGAGAGCCAAAGCCTCAAATGTGAGCTGCTTACCAAGATCAAGAGCAAGTCGAAAGACATCTTACAGACAGACAAGAGCAAAATTGTTGCACTAGAACTGCTGGAGTGATCCAGCTGTGTATTTCGCACTTCTCAAACTGAAATCTTGATCTGGCCAGCCTCAGATTTTTGCATCTGCTTGAACCCCCCAAACCAGCTACCTATTACCTTCCTGGTGCCCACAAACAAAAGAARACTTGCTACAGGTAGCAAATATACTGTAATATTATCAGAAAAAATCTCTATCAAATTTTTAAACATTATAGCAAAAGGACAAGACCAAGCAGCTGTGGTTTTATACATATATGCACACACATCTACCTATTCGTGTATATACAGATATATAAATATATCTATTTATATATATCTATGATAAAAACTCTTCCTTGGCTGTGTACATAAAACTGCTATTAAAGTCAATGTGACTCTGGTGAATACACACATACAATCATTGATCATCACTCACCTATTTTATTTGCAGTGTTTCAACAATTTTCTATACTGTKGCAATATACTATGCCATCTCTTTGCAAAAGTTTTCACTGTTGCAAGTGACMCTAGTAATCTATTTTTCACATTTAATTCTGATAGCATATTTCCTTCAAGTATCAGAGTCTAAGAATATGGCCATTATCATCCAGTTATGGCTGAGGATAGTAAATGACACAATTCATGGACAAGCAGGACTGCTGTCATTTTGATGACAAGAGATTCACACACAAAATTTAAATGTTAATACTAGATGGAATGCAACACACATCTCTGGTACAGATTGCTGGTTTCCAAAAATATAGCTAACAGAATTCTAAGGCTGCTGCAAAATCTACAGTTCAGGCTATAAAGCAACCTTCTGAGACTTGTATTTTATACTCTGGCCCTCACTGTCAAACAGCTTATAACTGTCTCCATCCTGCATGTGTAAAGCATGCGCTTCTGAAACCCTGGAGTTGCATTTGTAGAGTAGATGCTCTGCAGCCTTCCTTTTTGCATGCATTGACACTTGTCTATATGTAGCTAGACAGACTATTTTTTTTGGCAGGAAGTTCTGAACATGCTATTATTATGGGCACAAACTTGGATTTCCTTTGAAAACAGAGTCTTATGATGTTTCCTGAGGTAGAACTTCTACTATCGTATCTAACACTGGGAAGCTTTGTTCTCTGCCGTGGTATTTGAGCTCATGCCTCTTCGAAGACTGTTGTATTAAGGAGCTGTTCTGTGTCTCATGGGGTTATATATCTCATAGCAGCATGTAATTTAGTGACTCTGCTCCAGCAAATTGTAAAGCCCACGTCAGACTCTGGACAGACACRGTGCAGTGAACAATGTATGCCACCAGGACAGCTCTCCTGGGGTCTCGTAGCAAATTTAAAGGTTATTCCCAGTTTGACAAAATGTAAGTGCAAAAGGTGCTTGTCCCAATATTTGCAAATACTGTGACTATGTGTCTGCCACAGTAAAAGTACTTGGAAAAGGTTAAATTTGCTTTTTAGAATTACATAATTCAAATTATACACACACACTCCTGGGAAAAGCATGGCTGTTCGGCTCCAGCCTGCTCTCGCAGAAGTCAATAACCGAGTATGAATATTAGCAGATGCAGGCTCAGCACTTCAGCGCTGAGCATCTCTGTAGCTGCTTCCTTGCAACTGCAGGACAGGGAGGAGTTGAGTGTTGGGGAGAAGCAGCACATGGAGCCCTCTTCTTGGGGCAGCAAGGATGAGGAAAGYGAATAGAAGGGGAAGGGGTCTCATGGGGAAGAAACTTTGATTTACATTCTCTGCAGAAATAGAGATAGGACATAATGAGGAGAGAGGAAAGACATCTTAAGCCGTGATTCTGCTGGCTTTCCTTCTCCTCTTCGCATATTCCCTGGAAGATTTCCTGGTGGCACAAACTGCTTCATGTGTATCTTGTTTATTTTTGGCCTGGATAACTTCCTTTGGAGCCAGCCCAGCCCCTGTTGGGAACATAAGATAAATCTGGATTCATTTGAAACTCCCTTTTGGAATAGGCAGGGGTGTCCTTGTCAACATGTCAGATTAGGAATGCTCTATTTGGTTTAATGGAGCTGGCCTTTGGTTTAATCCAAAAGGCTCCATAAACTTCCATTGTCATTTATGCTCCAAAACTTGCAGYCTTCAGAATTACAGATTTTTCTTTCTCCCACTTTTTTTGAAGGTAGTGGCTTCCTTATTAAATTGTATTCCTTTGCTGTTTGATTTTCTGGTAAATCAATTCAATCTTATCCACTAGAGATGCTCCATTTATTCTGKCATAAGGAAGTGTTTTTATCAATCTGAAAATGGTACAGTTTTAATGATCTGCAAAGTTAAAAAATGAAGCAAAGAATGGAGGAAAACTGAGGAATGAAATATTAATGAAAGATACCTGAAAATCACTGCAGTACAGGGTGAAATCAGAATTATTTCTTCTAACATAGACTTCTCGGGTGTTATTGGCAAGTCACTTCAGACATGTGCTCTAACATCCACTTCTGAGAAGTTGCTCTAATTGTTATTCTTTTACCTCGTAGAAGGCTAAACTCTTTCATTCCTAAAGGAGATGAACGGGCTAGTAAAAATAGTCTTTTACATTACAAAATTGTAGGGTTCTCTGAAGTATCACTTTATGGCAGCCAAAATTTTCTAAATACTGAATCAATCAGAAAGTCTTCTTGGATTTTTGAGAGGATGGATAACTATGAATTTAGTGCGCTGGGCTGGCACTCAGGACATCTGGGTTTAAATCCCATCTCTGGCATCTACAGCATCTGGCACCCACGCATCTATTGTGTGACTTTCAATGAGTAACTGTCTTCCATTTCCCAGTCCATGGAACAGGAATAATGACCCTACCTCATGCTCCTRTTTTGTCTGTCTGATCCAGTTAGGTGAAAAATTAATCAAATCAGAGCCTGTCCTTTCATAGACACTGACCAGCCAGTGTCAACCAGCCAAGTGGGACCYGGTGTCAGGTCAGCTTGGGACTCGGTGTCAACATGATTTGTCCAAGAGATTGCTCAACCCTTTTGGAGGAGGCATCTTGCTCCAGTTTGAGACCCTATAAACCAAGCTTTGTCATGCAAAGGGCTTGCTACCAGTTGTGTCACACTRGAAAGGCAGTTTCTAATGGGAACGCTGCTGCATCTCTACCAGAGTGTCAAAGCCAAGCTGCCATAGTGTGAGGAAATTGCTGCTGTGAGAGAAAGTGGTTCGTACAATGGACAAAGCCAGTAAAATATAAAATTTTCTTAAATTTATCCAGAACCTCAGCCCTGTGTACAATAAACATAGAAAACAACAGGGTAAAAAGAAATTGGTTTTCTTCTGTTTTCAAGTTGCAGATAGGTAGTTTCCATGACTGTCAATTTTTTAGTCGAAGGTATTTGAAATTTATAAATGCTGAGTTCTAGGTTGTCTGACCTAATACTCATTCATAAATAATAGGCGCAGAGATCCCGGGGTGCTGATTCTGTACTACCCAGCCGATGAGCTGCAAGGCAGAAATGTTTGTTTTCCTTTTGTATGTACATAGTAATTTCTGGAAACCAAATCCAATCCAAAGAAACCTGCACCATGACATAGAGACTTTTATATCCATTACTTTTATATATACATTATAACCAATGTATATATAAAATACACATTTTATATCCATGGATATATCATGTATCCACAGACACACTACTTAGTAATTCAGTGTCACAGATAATGTGACCTCAGTGTGAGCTGTGCCCCAAACTCAATACTAATGTGAAAAAAAGAGTAATCCCTACAGAACACTAGACTACAGAAGATGTTTCCATCTCTGTTTCTCAGTTCCTTGAACCCGATTCTTATATCGATATTAACAAAAAAGCACACAAAACAAAACCACCCCCCCCCACCCCCCCAATACAAACATGGATTTCAGATTAAATTCTCATATGATAGGCTCTCCAACAGACCAGTGTTCAGCTGATGGTATTAGTCTTGACTGGTCATTTAGGTGGTAAAATTGTATTTTGGTCTTACATAAAGATCGCTGCAACGCAAGCAAATCAAATACTGTACCCTTGTGCTAGCAGAGCAAAATATAGAAAGTAATTAGGAGGAGATCAAAAAAATAAATGACATACTTTCCCTACAATGTGAAGCTCTGTAGGCAACTTAGAATTTGTAAATTAAACACCTTATTAAGGGCAGCAAGACTGCTGATCATCTGCTTTCATTATTGCAGAGGAATCCAGAGCAAAAGGTATCAAATTAAAGGTGAAATGCAAAAGGAGTTATCAAATCTTTCCAGCTCAAATACACAAATTCCAAAGTTACCAGTAAGATAAGAAATAGGGGGAGGTTATTAGGAAAACATTATCCTTAACCTCACTTTTAAGAAATCCAGTTCCTAAAAATACACGTACTAGAAAATGATTTGGATATTAGCTATGGCAATGAAACCAGTTGTCACAGAGACTCCAAAACCCACAGTGCCGCCATTTTGTCGCTGCTGTTTTTGGGACGGGCACATGGGCTGCACTTGCAGGGCACTGCACGCAGGTCTGCCTGGCAGGTGCAGCCCTGCATCAGGCCGAACGCCCTTTTTTCCTGCTTCAGCACTTGAATGGTGCTGAGAAAGCTCAGCACATTCGGGAAAATGTTCACCCATAATCCTCAGAGCTGGAACAAATAAAGCTGTCATACATTTTTAATATTTCTCAGCTATTTAGAATGTGAATATTCATCATTCTTGCAAACCAGAGCCTAATTAGATTCATAAATTATTATTGCTTAAATGTAGAGCAGAAAAGCAGCATGCATTTCTGAAGCTCATTTCGCCCGGAGGAGCCCTAGTTATCTTATGCACAATAATGAGATAGCAAGCACGCATAGTTTTCACTCTTTACAAAGCATTAAGAGGCAAATACAAAGCAGAACTCCACAAACCATGCCAGCCTCAGGCCTCCCAGCACTTTCACTGAAGTCACGGGCACCTCAGTGTCCGCTCACCCAACACCTGCTCAGGTTTGGGCTAACTCATGGCTCATGTGTGCTGGGAGCAGCACCACCGGGTCAAAGCGAGAGCAACACAGAGGCAGGACACGATGGAGAGAGAYAAAAGTTATCATGCAGGTGCCATCACCTCCCACAGCCACCACCTCCCACATCCTTGCATATTAATTGTCTGGAAGTTTCTTCAGAATCCACTAACTTATGGAAATGTTATAGACTAAACTTCCAAGCTAGAAGGTTTAAATACATCAGTTTACCCAAAAAAAAAGCTTTTGAAGTGGATGCTGAGCAGCAGGAATGGGTGGGGAGGGATCTGCTCTGCAAGGGTGGTCTTGCACAGAGCAAGGAAAGAGCACGACCCTCATTTTAACCTCTCGCATCACCAAAGGCTGGTGTTTTCTATTTTCGGTGGTGATTAGAGAACTCTCCAAGTTGCTTCTTAAAAATAAAATCTGCAAAGGATCTGAAAAGCTCTTAATCTGGATGGCAGAGGATTAACACAGGAACTTCGCAGCTCTCCGTGGTGAGCTGCAAACCGCACAGAGCGAGCCCTCAAGTGTCCTCCACTCCTCGTGGAGTGTTTGCTCAGATCAGGCTGAGAGTCCACAGGCAGCAGGCTGAAACTGCCTTCTCTGGAATATATTTGTTTATCAGAGAGAAGAATAAATAGTTGGCTACACTGTGGTTATAGCTGCATCTCCTGAGAAGCCCTGAGTGTAGCTAAGGACATGCATAATGCATGCGGACTAAACACTTCGTAGAAATGTGGGGATATTTCCAGCTCCAAAAGCTGCAGATTTTTTCTGTTTTGTAAATGAACAGGAATGCTTAGTTCCCTGGTGGCACTGCCCTGCAAAGGTACCTCAGCTCCAGAAAGACCACAATGAAAGTCCAAATAATGCCGATAGTACAAAATAGTACCGTGCAGAATGTTGCCGAAGACAGGACACAAAAATRGAGCAACCCATGTTCTCATCAGATATGAGAACTGACACTCACAAGTGCTGTGACTTCTTCTGTCCTTGCCCTGACTCATAGATCAATTCCATTTCCATCCCATTCTCAGGTCTTTTTGAATAGATCTACTCAACGCAGGGAAAATAATAGGGTTTAGTTCCACAGACTAATAATTGAAAGTGAACAGTTCTACTATATGTGCCAAAGTATCGGGACAAATGCATCTTATTTTAAAGATAATAATATTATTATTGTAATGAATTATTATTATTAATAGAGATGCAGCAAATTTGAAAATCATAAGTTTTCCTCAATAGAAAAACCTACTWTAGAAATCAAAAAGGAATTGTTTATATTTGGATTTTCATTACATAAAAGACTTCCCATTTTAGCTTCTTTATAGTATAAAAATAGTACCAGGGTTAAAACTAAAATCTAAATCTGTTCTATTATATTTGTATTAACAGCAGTTCTAATTTCAGGCTGCCTTTTTCCTGAGCTACATTTTTCTATATTTCCTTTTGAGAGTTGTCCAAGATCATAGCCTTGAATCCAAAACTTTTACTGTTTTCTTGTAGGTCCAGTTCAAATCCCAGGATCAAATTATTTCCTGGAATTTAAGTGTCTCTACAATAGATGAAATACAGATTTAAGAAAAAAGCCAGATTATTTAATGCATTTCTTTTAAARATAAACACATTTTAAAAGTAAATCTGAAGTAATAACAACTTATATTGAGGCATGTTGATATAGATCATGACTTTTAGTTATAATTCAAATAACTTAAATCTAAGTTATTAAGTTATCTTAGAGGTCTTTTCCAACCTTAATGATTCTGCGATTCTATGATTCTATAAATTTAATATCAGCTATTTTAAATTTTATATAAATTATTTATATACTTTTCAAATAACACATCTTTGCTGCTGATATTGTAAAGTCAGTCAAGCAAGTGGCCTGAAGGAAGTTATTCTTGCAGAAGCTGCACAGTTAAATGAGTAAATGAGCTCTGCTTTGGATAGTAACTGTTTCTTCTGTAGGAACACAGAGAAAAGAAAACTCAGTGTATTTGAATTTCAGTATATCTGGGTTCAGTGAGTAGGTCATTCAACATTGACAAACCAGCTAAGAGTTGAAAAAGCAAGAAAGTTTGTTTTCTTCTTCCAGTTTATACATACAAAGGAGGTGCGAGAGGCTGAGTGCTGTTAGCTCCAAAACTTTGGCAGATCCATTGACAAGAAACGAGTGCTTCAGTTTACCTCCCTTTGGTCATAAATACATTCACTTTAATTATTAAASATGCTTGGGTAAATTTACTGCTTTTCTTTCTGATGCATCTGAAGTATTTAAAGACAGCTTTTAACTAATAATTTTAAGCTGCTGCTTTTTTGATTTTTAACTTACATTTCAGGGTTCTTATTTAAAAGCAGTTTCACAGAAACTGGAAATGAAATCAGCCATCCTGTAAATAATATATGCTTGTCACCGTTTCTAACATAATAAAAATAGAAAACCTGGTAATCTGAATGAATACCTACTGAGTTACAGGGCGGCTTAAACATTTAGCTGTAAAGTCTTCTCTCCAAGAGCAGACAGAACAGGCAAAATAAATCCAACAGATAAAAATCAACATTTACTACRAAAGTATTCGAAAAGTATGAATGCAAACCAGCTTTTCTTTAAACCTAATGTTTCTAAATGTTGGTATAGATCATGACTTTTAGTTATAATTCAAATAACTTTAATCAATTACCCYCAAATATTTCCCTTTACCCCGAAGCAAACATAGCMGCTATTGAAGAGACAGCTAAAATAYCGCTACAGCACACCAGAACGGGWAAAGCTCCGTGCTGTGGTATGAGGAGAAGATGCCTGGAATTTTATAACTTATTTATATTACTCTGTATTCTTCACTAAGAAAGTGGAGAATGCAGTGCAGAAAATGTCATTTTCCTTYGCAGCCACGAGAGGGGAGCCTTTTCCTTCTGTAACTCGAGGAAAGCCTGTTAATAAACTCCTCACCAGATGGAAACCATTGAAAGAGGGAAAGTCATCTCCTTTGATTTAGCAGAAAAGTTTGGCGTCATTTTCAAAGTCAATAAATACATACATACAGTCAATTAAAAAGCAACCAGCCAACTTATAACCACGCTAATTATTTATATACGCATGTTGAAGACCCATTGTTCTAGTGCTTTTACATGAAAAATTAATTTATATAGAAGTCAGCAGTGCTTTTCCTCCCTCGTGTGAGAGCGTGTGTAAAACCTGCGCTCTTATTCAGCGCATTATGGTCACTGGGGGAGTCCATGGGCTTCTGCTGAAAGGCCAAATAATTTGAAGTCAAATCTTCAGTGACAAAGGACARGCTTGCTGTAGGCTCAGAGCTCATTAATTGTAGGCTCAAATGTCATGCCTGCTATTAAACCTCAGCAGTTTATTGTGCATGTTCTCCTTCTTTTACGTGGTCAGGTTAATTATTTGGTGAGTGAGACTCGCACTTACCCACAGGAATGAGGAGGTGTTTTTATCCTGTTGAGTGTTAATAAGTTGGGGCTGGATCCGTACCCACCAGGGTCACCTAAATCTTTCCATTGACCACGGAGAGCTTGGACCAGCCCTCAAGTGACCACTGCTGCCGAGGGGCTCCCAGCCGCTAAGCCCCAGCACCACCAGAGAGGGCACCGTGGCCTTTCCTGGCAGCATTAGCCGGCAAATTCTGTGCCCGTCCTGGACCCCATGAAGGTGCTGGTGTGGCCCTTTGGAGAGAAGATGGGTGGCAAAGGAAGACCGATGTCCAGCTAAAACCAGCACAGGCTCAAACCCAAACCACATGGTTCAAGTCTGAGGGAGCCTTGCAAGGCTGGGAACCAGAAACAGGAATGTTACTCTGCTATCATCTGCAAACTCACCTTTTTGAAAAAAAAAAAACACATCCTCTTGTTGTAGGAAGCCTCAGGTCATTCCTGCCTAACTGCATCTAGCAGTCAGCACAGGCTGTCTGTGCGAGCCGTCCCAGCTGCAGGGCCCATACCCTCATCTAGAGGGAGGTGAACGAGGATTAAATGGTGACTACTGGCTGCGCAGGAGAATGTGAAACTAAGGCCCGAAATGAGAGATGAAAGATGCTCCAAGGTGTGAAYATAAAACATTAAACATTAAAGAAGGAAGGAAAGTGTGAGCTATATTGTTTTTCTAATTCAACAAATAGACTGGAACTCAGATATGTCTTTATTTTCTGAATAGAAGGCCCAGCTTGRCATTCACATTCCCAAAATCATGCCTGTGTCTGAACAAGCCTAAGCTCAGTCCCTCAGGATGAAGAGCAGCAAAAGTCTGATCCTGCGCTGGGTACTAGTCACACTGCAAACACGTTTCTTTCCAGCTACAAAAGAGCAGCCTATTTTCCTCGAAAATTGAAACCCTCAAATCAAGTCAAGCGCTCCTGGAGCAGGCTGCCACGAGGCAGAGGCAGCGGTAGGGGCTGGCAGGTACTGCCCTGCTCCTCGGCCGAGAGCTGCAGCCCGTCCTTGGGAAGCACTTGAAGCTCTACGCCATCCCCAAGAGTTGGGTCAAGGGTGGGACAATCTGCCTCCCGCTGTTTGTGCGCCCATCCGTCCTCTGTGGAGCCRGGCAGAGGTTAGCGTGGCAGCGCGAGGGACCGCTATCCTCTCGAAAGGTCTAGGGAGGCTCCGGGCTTCAGGCATGAATTTGCTGCCTCTGGCTGAATTTGGCCTGCAGTGTTTTCACTCCAGCTGTGTCCCCGTAACGGGATTATCTGCTGGCTGTTCAAGAGCTCTAGTGTGAGTATCTGGATATTATACCCCTTTGTTCTACTTACAATTCAATCTCTTGATGTTAAGGACAGCTTTTCTCTCTCCTCCCACTTCCCCCTCCCTCCCGAAGCTGTGGAGTCAGAGAGCAGTTATGTTACCATAACATTTGATAAGCTCAGTAAAAAAAAAAATCAGAGAACACATAGTACCAGAAAGGATACAATGGGATTTTCATCTATTGCTCTGCCTTTGTAYGAGGCTATTAGCTACAGAGCACCGAGCACTGATCTAGCACTACTAGACGTCTCCACAATAGTCTGAATCAAGCTGTGAGGTTCCAGGTGATACTGCCTCCACCATGAATATCTAATTCAAAGCCCATTACTTTTTAATATACACTGCTGGTTGCTAGAAAGACCAAGGCAAGGCACGGCTGGCTGTCAGTGGTGAAATATCCGAGACCTCTAGCTTTCACTGTCTGAAATTTCAAGAGCATAAGTTATCTGAAGTAGTTTAAGCAGTCTTTAGAAAGCCAGCTCCTAGCAAAAGCCGACTCAGCAGCCGTTTTGACTGCTTTCCAATCTCTCATTGAGAACCCCGTTGGCTTCTTACCGCAACATCATTTTTATATAGCAAACGGGCGTAGGACATCATTCTGGCTGTGCACTGCACATGTACAACCCTTTCCTCAGTATAAACCGTAAGTCTGTGGATGAAGAAACAAGCCTCGATTGCTGGGTTGTCAGAATTCATGGATTAAAGCTTACCCAAAGGAMGGACTATTTTTTATTATCAGTGTACTTTGTTTTCAGAGAAGAAACTGCATATAACAAAAAGCCTTCACTTGAAACAGGTCCATAGAAGAGAAAAATAACTGAGATCATGTTCTTTATTTATCACCAGAAAGGGATGAGGTTTTAAAGCTGTTTTGTTCTTCTTTACAGCTGCTATCAATTCTGACCTTCCCATATAACTCATCAGCAATCTCTGATTCAGACTCTTATTTCTCCTTCTTTAAATAAAGGGAAAGAAGTAATGAATTTTAACAGACATCTTTATGCCTCAGCGTTTCTCAGAAGTCTRAGTTAAAGTAACACTAAGGAAAAACAAAGAGCTTCAAATAGTTTGAAAAAAGTTCTCATCCTYACCATGGATCAGCCTTCATTTGCACAGTATTTCTTCCTTTATCATCCTACCAGTTCTCCAGTCATCGAGGTAGAAAGGACCTGATATAAAAAAAAAACAAACCACAAAGAGAAGGAATTTAACAAGTTAAAATGTTTGAGGCTTCTTTAAACAAATATCATGAAGTAGTAAAGAAATAAAAAAATAAAAAAGTTCACAYGCTTTTCACTCATGTGGAGTCCACCCCACCAAGAGAAATATATTTGCTGGGAATGACTGAACCTCTTTATTCCTGATTTTATAAATGGCATTTTTCTTTACCATGGTACCCACTGTTTCCTACGACCTCACATATGAGATAACTGAGGAGTGATCCAGCTCCAGACAAACTCAAATGGAAAGAACAAGTTTTGAATACAAATGCACTGGTCACACACTGATTTACTTTTGAGAACCAGGTCCCCTTCCAGAGGCATGAAAGCGCTGTAGTTAAAAGTGTATCTTTATTTAGCTTCAGTTATGGAAACCTTGGCCCTAAGACTTTGCCCACCTGGCGATGCTGCACATTGATGATGACCAGATTTCAGTTGTTCTCCTGCAGCAGCTCTCTCCCCCCATGGCAATGCTTCTGAGCATCTCCCTTAATGAGTTACTTGGGTGAAAACAAGTTCAAGCTGTTGCCTAGTGAGAGGAGGTTAATCTGCTGTTAGATATTGATCCTTCTGCGTAATTAGTGACTGTCTCTTGGTGATATAAATAGTATTATTAATTACACCAATATTAATACTGCCACTAACATTATAAGGTTTCATTATGGATACAAATTGAGTTTGCTGCAGGATCACAAGTCATTAACAGAAGGAATCTGCAAATCAACCTTCTCTGCTTCCCTAAGCAGGATGY
The DNA here is from genome assembly GCA_030449065.1 of Oceanodroma leucorhoa. Lineage (NCBI taxonomy): Eukaryota > Metazoa > Chordata > Aves > Procellariiformes > Oceanodroma > Oceanodroma leucorhoa. Next base: position 4,835,322 of record JASVER010000063.1, read on the forward strand.
AGACATGGACACAGAAATGTACACTACAGTGTGGTTTTTTTTTAATTTTCAGTCCATCATCACTTTCTTTCCCTGGACAAAGGCTCTGGGCAGACCAMCAGTGAGATGTTGTGCCCCACCACCACTGTAAGAGGCTGTGACTTGTCTCTGTTTTGAAATCAAGTGAAGGAAGGGTGCACTCAACGCAAACTGTGAGACATTAGGAGAAAACAGAACGTCACATACCCAGTAGCTGTTTCCAGGCATTGCTAACATGAGATTCTATTTCCTTTGCCCTCAAGACACTTGTTGGTCCTATTTATTTGAGCAGACAAAGAGGGCAGCAGCCAGTGTGGCAGAATCTCCCTAATTCACCTTCTTCCCTTTGTCCATTTTCATATATTTAAGTTCCTCTAATCAGCTGGACAGACGCTGGAAGACTGTACGCCTGTCTTTCCCACCCAAGCAAAGCAATCTCAGAGCTTCAGCTTGCGTATATACCCAAAAGCAAAGCTGCCTCTCTTCTCCTCTTTGGTCACCTCAAGAAAAAAATCCCACTAAGATTACTGGTTTGTCACATTTACTGTCAGGTCAGAAATTCCTACTTCTAACAATATTGCACTGTATTTTCCAGYTTCTGCCTGCGGCTCCAACTGGAACCAGGCACAAAGTAAACAAACTCTTTGGCACTTGCAGAGATTGGTGGGGTGGGAGAAACTGCCCACTCTCGGAGAGAAATAAAGGAAATCTCATTAATATCCGTGTCTGCAGGGAGGCTGGGGTTCTGTTTCTTTGGATTTAGTCATTCATCTGTTTTCATTACTTTCATTAATGTTGTCATCCATGCTTCTGCTACTTTATAGTTTACCGAAATAATTCATGCTAAAGATTAAAATGTTGCTGCCTAAAACATCTTACTAAGATTCAAGGTGAAAAAAAAAGATTCTAAAAATAAAGTTTTACGAAAGAGCCAGTTCTGAAAGAACTGGTCGAGCAACRTTCTTAGATATCAGAAGTGAGCTGATCTTCAAAAAGGACTGTGATCTCCAGAATTTCTCATTTGCGAGGCAGACTAGAGAAAACAAAGAAAAAACAGCAGATCTCTTTTTCTGCTTAAAAACTGTTTAAATAATATCTGTACTTGGAGAGTATTTTATCTGGGAACATATAAACTCAAAGGACCCTAGACCAGTATGCAATCAGTGGATTGCTTTGCCTTCTGCCTAGGAAAAACAGACCCCCAAAGTGAAATCCCGGGGCCCAGCACGGCTGAGCGGGCTGGAAATTGCAGATGGAGGTTCCAGCCCCAGGTTGCCGCTGGCTGGCAGCCCGGCTGGGATTAATCAGAGGCTATCACCAACCCTTCACTGCTCCGTGACTCAGGGGTTGGTGTAAGCACAGACATTTGAATTCATGTAGCTCATAAAATGAAATTGTGCCTCTCGTTACCATTTGCAAGCATGCMTTTTGTCATAGGCTGTTAGGAAGTTGTAGATCTCAATGCAATGAACGTTAAGGCAACAAATATTTTGGGGCTTTTGAAACCTCATAAAAACAAGGGTTTATAATCGAACAATATCAAAATCTCAATTTTCAGAGATCAAAAATTGTGAGATGGGTGGTTAAATAAGGATAAACCCATATACCTCACTTAAAAAACAGTTGTGCCTAGGAAGAACCAAATAAGAATTTGTGAGGCCATTCTACTGGAAGAATTCACCACACATTTGAACTATTAATGAAACATTGCAACTGTAAGTTGCTTGAGGTGGTGGGGGAAAGAAGAAGAATAAAAACAAAAATGCTGAGGGGAGTGCTAAATACATAAATTGGCATATTTGTACCTATTTCCATTATTTTTGCATTTCTGAATTAATTCCGTCTTCATAAAAAAAAATAAAATACCAGCCTCAGAGAGAGCTGCAGACGTTCAGAGGATTTCAGGCCACGGCACAGAGCAGGTGGGTATGGCCCGGGTGGTGTCAGGCTGTGTGAGCATCGGAGGAAGGGAGGGGGGGCCCGTCCCGCCGAGGGCTCTGCGGGAACGCCSGCGTCCTGCCCTGCCCTCCCGTCCCCACGCTCCGCTCGGACAGTGAAACTGCCGCACGGAAAACACGTTATTATCACCTTTCTCACCCCACAGGACTGCGCGGCTCAGCCTGCTGCCTGAAACACTCTGACTAATTGGAAAACCACCATCCACAGAAATTAGCTGTTGCCTTTCCTTGCTGCCTTTTCAAGAGTTCACGTGAAGGCAAGCGTTCCTYTGGTGAGAGGGAGGCGGCTTTATCCTAGCTATCCCCTAAGAAAGCAGGGACGCAGCGAAGATGGGCACAGCAGGCTGCAGCTGCCCCCATCCTGCACACCTACCGCACAGCAGCCGTACGGGGCACTGACACCATTGAAGATATTTTCCATACTAATGACCTGGTGCGATCTGGTAGGAAAAATGGGGAAAAAAACCTGAAAACAGAGTAGGGAAACAAAATAGGTGATTGCAAAAATGGTCATTAACACCTGAATTTGATCAGTTGTCTACTCAGGTAAAATTAATACTATAAAAATGATCCTTTGCTTACAGTGCATTACTTCCATGATGTAGATCTCATCCAGAGGCTCACAAGCCATGCTCTTGAAGTGAACAGGAGATGTGATATTTATCTAAAAAGAGATAATTTAAATTTAGACCTATCATATTAATGCTTTGGTGTAAGTAATTGCATAGTCTATCTCTAATTGTGTATCAAAATGAGCAACAGTTTTTACTAATCATACACATGAGTCAGTACAAATGTAAGTGTAGGGGCATTTTGAACTGTAAACCAGCTGAGCTGGATGACAGCATTGTGGAGTCACAGCCTTAGTAATTTAAAAAAAAAAAGAAAGCAAAGATCAGAATTATGGTCTTTGCGGCTTTAATTTAACACCTTATACCCCGAAATTAAAATATTCCCATCCAGAGTCAAACGAGAGGTCTGTGGCATAACCAGGCACRAAGTCCAACTAGACTTGTTTTCTTTTTCCAACATTTTTTCTCTAAACCCAAGAGAAGGCCCTTTGAGCTCCCTTGAGTCATGCACCCACCCTCAGGCACGCAAGTCACCGCAAGGAGGGAATCCAGCACCCACAGATCTGCTGTCACTTCTAATGCAGCAGCTTCCCTGGACATCATCCAGAGCACATGGTGCCCTGGCCAGGTTGAATGCAGGAGTTCCTCCTTAGCCATCCCCAAAACTACACCAAAAAAACCCCCAAGACAGTTTGTATTCCAAACATAAGACAGCTGGCAGTCTTTGACTTTGAAACAGCCTTGTGTTTGCTAGGATTTTACCTCAAGCTAATTAGTTAATTGGAGTTAAGTACTCTGAGATGTTACAAATCCCTCTTCTCCTAATGAAGAGGCCACCGCCGCCAGCCAGGCTCCGCACACAGTCCACTCACGGTTCCCTGCACCTCCGACGTGCTCAGAATTACAAGCTAAGGAAATCAAGAGGACTTCAGTTGAATCCACAGCGTTTTCAAACCCAAACACTCAAGCACTGCGAAGCCTTTGGATGCATGAGGCTAGGGAATTGCAAAACTGTATTACTGAACCAAATCTTGGAGGTTTTATCCTGTTTGGTGCCTCTTGCCTATGAGCTGGAGTTTGGCAGGARTGTGCAGCAAGTCGCCAAGATTTGTTTCATTTCAGCAGAACCTTGCAGAGCAGGCATTCACGTGGAAAACGACTTTGGGTCCAAGTGGCTGTTGGTAATAACTGATCAATAGATTACTCAAGTGATCACTCTGGCATGTAATTATTAATACTAAAAAATAACACCACCTCACTGCTCATATAGGAGGCTTTTCATCCACAGTTTAAACAACTCCACGCACTAGTCACGACTACTACTAACATTTTCAAGGAGTAGGAAAATTTCACTGCGAGGTGAAATAATTTGCCCACCTAGTTGTCAGCAACAGAGCTAAGGGCAAAGCCCCAGACAGGCATTACTAAACCATGTGTCCTCCTTTTTAAGTTATACCTCTAACCGTGATTCTCCCGCTGTGTAGACACACCTGAGCTGCCTGTCACTGTCTCCTAGGAGTGTTTTTTTCCTCCTCTCCCTCCCTTTTTACCTTTTCCCTTTTGCTGATCCCCAGCTGAAGCAATCTGCGTGCTTCGGACGGGGCAGCCAGCTGAGCCCAGACCCGCGCGTCGGGTGCACGAGCTCGATGCACGGCTGATGCTCTCCAGGAGCCCTTGGCCCAGGGCTGGGCAGGGAGCAGTGGGGCAGGACTGGCGGCGAGAGGCAGCGACAAGCACCGGGGACTGTCACCGCTTCCACTGGCCAGACAGGATGCAAAAGAGGACGTGTCTGTCTGCCGCGGGAGCCTCTGTTCTCGGACCTTCAGTATTAGGTTTTATAAATATTTTAAGCAGTGAGACTGTTACCATACAGTGCACTTAAAGGCATTCAGAAGCTGTCAAGAGATTTCCTTCCCCTCACTGCCTCCTCTCAGACTTGACTGTGATCTATGTCCTTCAGGAGATTTTTAGCCGCTTTGATTAAATACCTACACTATCCATCTCTGCACCAGAACTGAGTCCCTGGCTAATATTTTGACTGTCAATTTTGCCTCCTTTTTTTTTTTTTCTATAAAAATTACTATCTTTTTTTCATTGATTTACCTCATATCATATTTTCAGTTTTCTTTCCCACTGTTCTTTTAACAAAGTTATTGGTTGAAATGGGTGCAATAAATCCTTTTCAAAGGAATACGGTTCCTGTTTAAGATCAAGTCAGAATACTGAGCCAAGTTAATTGTCTTAAAAGCTGTGGTTAGGATCACTGGACAAAAGTCTTTTTATTGCGTCAGATTCTGATCACAGATTTAATGAGACTTGCATGGTATGAGAGAGGATAAATTTGGCCTTTAACATTTACAGTTCCGCAATAAATCTTAGCAATTAATATTTAAATAGCAGTAGCAATATCCACACTATTACTTACTGTGAAACCTTCAGGTACCCTCAAACCTTTAACATAGAATAGTTTTCCTATAAAAATATTTTTGTAACTTTGAAGGACTGGATAAAAACATAAATAAAATACTTGAAATACCTTTCTGTGGAGAACACCAATGTTATTTATCCCAAGCCATCCCATGTCTGAAACCCTGAAAGCTGATGTCTGTGTGTTTTAGAGATATATAATTTCCATATATATTTGAATTTTATATACAGGCTACTTTAGATTGCCAATATTGAGCCCTGTGATGATAGGGTTACAAGATGAACCTGTTATAGGAAAAAAGCCAGAAAAGACTCTATCCTGCCTCTATAACTAACTCATTTAGAACGAGCAATATCCGCAGCAATGATGCATCAAGCATTGCTGGTAGGGAAAGAGAGAATAATCTGAGAAAGATAAACAATTTCCAAAACATCCTGCTTTGTTGGGAAGCAAACCCATTCAGAGCTCAGAAACGGATGTTTTGGGCAACAAACGCAACCTGTAAACCGGGGGAACTGCAAATGACCCCACTCACAAAGGGGCCGGAGTGTTTCATTAACGAATGCCAGGACAGCTCCTCATTTTCCCTCTGACAGTCCTCAAGGGAATGTCTTCTAGAGAGGCAAAGTCAGGGTTCAAAAAAAATGTTTTTGAGAACATACTAGTTGGAGAAACTCATTAAACCTGCAAARATTGCTAGCACAGTCTCTGTCAAACAGTTAAAGTACCAGTTCCTTCACTGAATACCTCTTCAAGCACAAAATAACTTAAATCTACGCCTCTCATCCCACATCAGGCTTGCTGTGTTAATTCACTGATATTACTCCCAMATTTAGAATTAGGACCCTTGACCTCCTGTGCAGTTTAAACAMTAACCTACATACCAAGTTTTACCCGGACTTACCCCAAACTAGAAAAACAATACTTTTTTTTTTGGTAGCACACTTAACAACATGCTTTTTTCCTGTCTGCTTTTCTCCATTTATCTATGTAAGTACAAGGTCTTATTATGTTGTTTATAAAGATTAATGACAGTAAAGATACTCCATAGATATTTTCACTTCTTGCCTCATTGTGCCCCAATACATCCAAGTTAGGCATGTGCTTAAAGTATTAAACACAGGGATCCACTGCAGCCAACAAACCTACTTGCGTGTGTAATGACAGGTATACGATAAATGCTTTGCTGAAATAAGACTGTTTGTTGGGGGTTTTTTACAATGAAAAAGTTACAGCTTGCCATTCATCCTCTTCTAGATTGCCATAACTCATCCTGTGGCTCAATTTTTATCCTGGTTCCCCGTGTCCTTGTCAGGAGCTCCTGCTGTGCAGCCTCAGAAAACAGGGCAAGAAAAGCAACAGGCAACAGCATAGAGCAGTACACGCTATAAGGAGGAAGCTGGTATTGATCGTTAATGCATCAGCAAGACACAAAGGGCCAACAATTTGTGGTTCAGTGAAAGTGTTCACTCCTTTCACTTTTATTCCCTGTGAGCGTCTTCCTTTCCCCTCCTCCACTTCCTCCCGCTACCCACTGTTTAGGCTTTCAGAGCCATAAACTCAGTGGTATGTGTTTGAACCCATCATTTATACAGGGTGATAAATTGGAGCATCATCATTTGCAGATGCAAAAGTTCACCCACAGAAATGCAGGCTGGGATTCGATATTTGATCCCGCTGTGCAAAAATTTGCCTAATTTCTACTTTATATTGTACATTGCTTGAAGTTACTCAGATGGTGAATCAGCTCCCCTCAGCCTTTAGATGTAGAATTTTGTGGGTCAATGAGCGACTGTCTTCAGAGAGCCCAAGACAATTCATTTCTTTACTGCAATGTGCCTTAGCATGGATAGGGTTGTTCAGCTCTGAAAAGTAGATGGGAGCTGGAAATTGGAACCACACAGCTCTGTTTCTATGAGAAGCTGAAATATTTTCTTTCAGATGTGGGTATTTAGTTATTTTGTTCTTTGCTACGAAGCAATAAACACATTCTTTTCACAACCTGAGGATGGGTAACTGCCAAACACCGAAGGTCAGGTTTTGACACAAAGCTAGATTGATGCTAAAGATTAAGGGTCAGGAAAAACAGTGCAAGCTGAATCCTATAAAACCTGTTGGCGTCTCTTTTTAGTTTCCCCCTTAAGAGAAAACATATAGTTTACTAACAAAGATAAGGTTTTACTCTACTTGGAAACAAGTGATATACTAGGAGGAGAGCAAGCGTTTCTCTTCACCCTCGGGCAGCAGCACCCCCAAGCCAGGCACGGCCCCAGCCCAGGTTCACTGCTGGCAGGAGCGGGGTTACACGGAACAGAGCAAACACAGCTTGAGTTACAAGAAACAGGCTGAGCAGGAAGTCAGAGAGAGGGAAAAAAAMCTGGTTTTGACTTGTAAACTGAATAAATTTGATACAGAAGTGGTAGCTAAGAGACAGAAGCCTAGTGTTGGTGCTTTTACGCTCTGTGTTTTGACCATAAGGAGCTTTTTTATAAATAGGTTTTAGATGTTTTATGATTATCTGAAACTTTGAGAAAGAGATCTGAAGGAAAATCACTCAGAATTGCAATCAAAACTCTCAGGCCCGGACTTGTACTATGTGGTTCAAATGCCAAGACAGGTATGAGATGCTATTATAAAACCAGGATTTTCAAACTTGTGATTTCATAGGGTCATCTGAAGCTATCTGGGAAGGCAGGTTTGTAAGACCACATCTTACTCCATGCTGATGCTGCTGTACCCAGAGAGACACCCCTCAGCTCTGCCACGGRGAGGAACGCAGAGCTGTTTGTCTGCCACTCGCTTACAAAACAACCAGTATTTTTAGAGATCTCACTCGCAAAAAATGCTGCTCCTCAACTTGTGAGAAACCAAAAGATATCAACGGCTGGAAGCTGCCCAGAAGGAAAAGAGGAATTGGCTTTCCTAATTCAAAGAAAAAGCTTCTTAACAACTGCATTCCAGTACAGGCCAAAAGCCACGGATAAAGCAGATCACATCAAATCACTGACTTTAGGGTTATGCCTGCAGGGAGCACAGCACACTGACTTTGGGCTGAAAATATCAATACTACTTTTTTTTTCTTTTCATCTGAAGGAGACAGAGAATAAAGGGTGTTTTGAGAAAATATTTTCCTATGCACTGGCAATTTAATTCCCTGACATGCAGATGCAGGGAGGGATGGGAAGGCTTAGGTGCAGGGAGATCTTTATCGTTTTCCAGTTGCACGCCCACCCCAGGGTGGCTGAATTACAAAATCTCCCATTTGTTATAAATTTCAACCTCCTGTTTTTTCTGTCGCTTTCTGTAGCGCATAGGAGCATTTTAATGTGTGCAATCCTTAAATGTCAGTGTAATGGAAAGCAGATGAGTCTTTTATGACAGCAATTTTTCACTCGCTTTTCTTGCTAAAACTATGCAGCAGAATAAAAAAGATTTAGACGGTGAAAATTGTGGTTTAAATCAGACACCACGCTAATTCTCCTTGCTTTAGCAATGTGAGGCACGCAAGCATATTAAGGCATCAGCCTCCTTTCAGACTGCTCTGGTGCAAACAAAATTTATGAGGTTGAATGAGAATTCCTCGTTAGCATTGCCCAACCTTTCTAACTAGACAAGCTTTGTTACGAACTTAATTATGGGGTGCTGTTACATGCTACAGCACTCCCTGGGCACTGCACAGGACACTTCAGATGAGTGGCAGCGCATGACCAGAGAGTAATGCATCGCCGGGTATAACTGTGAAGGAAAAGCAATTTTTATCCTGTTCCTCCACCTACCTTGCTTCCAGAATTTTGTACGTGGCACTTGCACAGCCTGTGGAAGGAGCCAAAGATTTAATGAGCATTTGAAAGTTAAATAATTTGTAGATGTGACTGTTCTGAAGCCTCTGTTTGCAGAAAGCCAAAAAAAGATACGTCTCTGTATGCAGACGAAGCTAAACCACTCTACACTTATCCAAAAATCTCTTCAGAAAGTACAGGAAATGCCAATTGAGCCAGATACGCACCACGTTTAGGAAGGTCACCATCTAAGGATATGTTCTTGTTACACGTGCAAATGAACGAAGATATCTGAAATTATGAGAGTATAAAACAGCATTTAAAAGGTGAACTAAAGTTATTGCAAGTATACAACAAAAACAAATGAGATGATCCCTTGTCCAAATATAATATTTAAGAAGGTAAGCTAATGATCTTTCTTTGAAAATAAATCAAAGTAACTTCATTTTAGAGTACTGTAATTCTTTAGTTTGTGTTAMGTTTTGTTATTTAATGTTTTTCATCAAGAAAAAAAGCTGTAACACACCACAGAGAAATTTAAATAAGTCCCTTCTTCAAGGACATGCAAAACTTGTTTTGTGTGAAAAAGTAAAAAACAAACAAACAAAAAACACACAAAAAACTCGTACTTGCATGCAGCAGAAATCTCAGTATGCATACGTGTCTGCTTGAAACTTTGTAGTGTGTAAAAGCTTATCTCAAACTGTCAAATGGCATCTGGACATCCAATGTGAAGGCTTGCAATATCTGAATCTCTGTATATCTTATTAGATATATTATATGTATATATATATATATATTATATTATATAAATTGTGTATATATATATAATACCTCCTGCATAAGTAGATGAAACATTTTCTTTCCACCCTTTTGAAAACTTCATTTCAAACAGTTAAGTACTTTATTACACTGTTATTCGACTGCATCACATAAAGCCTTAAGGTACTTCTCATGTCAGGCTGGAGGCAGCACAGAGCTCTAACTTTAAAGCAAACATATAAGTAATACAATTAAAAGCAAAAAAACCACCCCCAACCCAAAAAACAAAAATCCCCACAACTCTCTAGAAACATATAAAGCCTGGTATTGTCAGCTTAGCTCTAATGACAGCAAAACGCAAGGTAACCTTCTCAGTAGGCCTGATGCTGACTCGTGAGCATCATCTAAGATGCTTTTCTTATGGCTGGACTAAGGATCCACTCTTCTGGTGGATGCGAGAACGACCGCCTGCGGTGAGTGCCCATGGGRAGAGAGTTTCAGCTGTACCTTTCTCGTATCCGAAGACGTCTCTAGCTCATTGCAAGAGGTGAGATGCAGAAGGTAGGTAGAGCTGTCACTATTTTAGGATTTAAACTTACATCCATTTTTTGAAAATTCATGGAATATGCCTCACGTAGTTACATTCATTATCAGTAAAAACGGGAACTGGCTCCTARATCATGAGTAACCTTTTAAAATTCAACTTTGAGACTAAGACCGTTTTGCTGAATCAAAGCACGCGACCCACGAGTAATTGCACTAATGGGCCTTAAGTGTTTTCCCTAGCTGATAAAAACCAGCTCCAGTTTTTCTGACTGTTCCAGAGCAAGGCTGCTTTGGCCAAGGACCACGACCTCAGACTAAATCTGAACTTGTGGATGTTTAACATCTGTTAGACCCAACCCGGTAATAAGCTGTTTAGGCCTCGTCCTTCTGGAGCTCATCTGGCTTTGATCAAAGGATACACAAGACTACTCTCTAGGATATGTCTAGTCTGTATAAGACAAAGTCAGAGGCAACTAGTCCTGATTAAAGTGTTCCTCCTAAATCTACCGCAGGGGAGAATCATCTCTCCGTGATTCAGAGGGATCCTCAAGCACCAGTAACGCACCAAGTCTCCGTTTTGTTCTCTTCTTCTGACCAGGCCACTTACCACTTAGTGCTGTTTGGGCACTAAACTACGCAGAAAGGGCTTCAGCTACAGATTTCATCACTGCCACGCAAATACTGCAGGCAAACAAGATGCATAAATGCTGTAGGCCTAGAAAACACGATCTTCAGATTTCAAATATGTTTTCAAATAAAAGCAACAGGWTCAGGATTTGATCCTCAGGTTCCAACTTGTCTTTTTACCCACACTTACCTGGGATTTCACGACGCAGAAGAGCAGTCACATTTCCCAGACTTGCTCCTTTTTCAGCAATATAAGGTGAAATGACACAAAAATAATCCTTAGTTTTTCTACCTGCCTAGAAAGGTATTTATCATGAAGTTACAGTCTTTGAGAAGAACCAGACAGGAGCTGCTGTGTCTATGCACTGCATGAGGGAAAACCTGCTCAAACGCCTCTGCCTTGCAATATTCACATCCTGCCACACAGGGGCAAGAAGTGTTTAAAGGCCAATTTGCAGGACTTTCCCTGCCTCTGGACTCATGTACAAAGAAATTACATTCTAATTAAAGCAGTCCTGCCTTCAAATGAACTGGACTAAACCTGGATGGGAGACACTAAGGTAGCAGAGCTGTGATACGCGGCCGGGGATTCAGGAGCCGCGTGCGGCTCTCGCGAGGGGCTACAGCCTGAAACCRGCAGCAAGGTGACACGGGGACCAGTCAGTAATGGGAGTCCTCAGCCATGCAAGGAAACACGTTCACAGCGGACACAGCTGCCAAGGTGAAACTACCTGTTTGCCCATGACCTTATTAACCACCCACTGTGGGACCCCGGAGAGGTGCTGTGGGACCCCGGAGAGGTGCTGTGGTCTCCCAGCGCTCGGACATACCTGAGCACACATCTTGTGGCTCTCCAACACCTAGAGGATTTGCTCTTAGATTCATAGGCTCAGCAAGGTGATGGGGACCTTGCATGATTCTCAGTCAGACTTGTAACAAGGTCACTGGGTGTGGATGGACTCTCTTCTTCCCTCTGGACTAATTAAATATAGGCCTGGCTGCCTGCTGTTGCTACACAAAGGTCTCCAAAAACTATTGCCRAGGTGGCCGAAGCAATCAGGCTGTCCTGAAAGGGATTGCTACAAACCCTACACTGGTTTCCTCTAAGGCCTGCCACTTTACTTCTTGTTAATCAGTTACTAAATAAAACTCACACTTTCCTATGTTCTGTTTACTCAAAAGAGCTAATGAAACCACTTTAGGAGGTGGCTTAACCCTTTAGGGTAATCATCTAAAGTAGTTGTAATTAAACATCTGCCTGTAACTGAACAAATCAGCATCAATACTTCAGACTTGGAGGGAGAACAGGACTCCCCTGTTGCTTGATAATTTGAAGATGGCTGACAAATGAATGTCAGAAAGTTGAACAGATGATCTGTCCAACATAGCACATTTTTAATTTACCCTACCTTGTTTATGAATAAGATCTTTACGGTGCTGAGCTACCTAAAGCAGCAGCATTATTCAGCTGCACAATTGGAACAATACAACAAACAGTTCAAATTAATTCTGTATAAAGGCAGAACAAATTGTGTCATTTGCAATGCAAATGTGATTTCAAGATTCATTAGCATCTTCTTTAAGGTCTAGTGCCGCAGTAATTGGCTAGAGTGATGMTTCCCAGCCTCCTAGACCTGTGCCAAACACCTTGCCACTCCTTAGTTCCTTCTGTCAGAGAATAAAATGGGAACACAACAAGCATCAACAGCGGTAACATAACTTGCTTTGCTCCGATTTGGAACTAAACCCCAAAGGGTAACTTTCATTTTAGTGGAGTAAATTGCAGATGAACCCAAACATTGCCATTTATTCTGTCTTTGCTTAAATAGCTTACACAGCAGTCAATGTGGATGGAATTGTGTATTAATTTCCTCARAAACAACCCAGACCCCTATGAGCTTTCTCCTACTCTCAGAAGTGCAAATGAAATCAGATACTGAGAAAAAAAGTTTGTAAAAATGGAAATACGAAATAAGAGCTCCAGGATTTGACTACTCCCACCGTCTTCTGCTTTTCTCCTGGGCACCCCTTGTGCTTACAGCATGAAGGCCAAATTCGGCTCCACTGCATGGGGGTGCAGCAACAAACAGTGGGGTCACAGACCCAGGACCTGAGTGGGGATGGGAACACCAAAAGTGCACGGCAAGAAAAAGCAAAGCACATGTGGCGGGGTTCATCAGTATGGGTACAGCACTGCKTTGGTCCAGACCTCTCAACATACGTGGATGACTCCATGGGAGGACACTTGATGGCTATATAATCTATAATCTGTTTAATAGTGAGTAAATACATTTAATGGAAGATACAGGAACAAACTACTGATAGATATTTTGGACACACAGTATTAGAGATATTTAAAGGCTACTTACAAGGGAAACTACACTGATGAAGTTGGTTTGTGAATTCAAGCCGATATGATTACAYCAGAGTAGCCTTCCAGGAGGGTACCTGACATATAAACCTCCATGTAATAGAGATATTTTCCTGGACTTGTTTAACTTTATTTGCATAATTTGAGAACTCTTTCCTTGCAGGCAAGCCCTCCAAGGATGGTTGAAGGGTATAGAAATATTGGTGTTTTGACATAGCAGTCCACTAGAGGTCCTGCTCAACTCAAAAGGATCTAAACCTCCCTCAGTTAAATGTGATAAAATGCAAATGAAAACATGCCCAAATTGTGCACACAGGCTGGATACATAGATGCATATGCTAAATTTAGGAAATGCAAATATGCATCTGATTCATAAGCCCAGTGACTGCCGGCACAGRAATAAATCAGTTAATTGGCTAAGGCCAAAGCAGCTACAAGATAGCCAAAACACTGACTGTTGACCAATCCATGTACACAATCACACCAGCTACATGCACAATTGAATAAACACCTTTTATCAAATTGGGCTCCATACTATTGAAAAAGAAAGCTGAACATGCCGGTGCCGTCTTCTGTCTTAAATCAAAACCTTACCTTGGGCTCACAGAACAGTTTGCCAAGGTTCAGCACGGGGCTGGCGAGAACCCAACTGGCATTTAGGAGTCTTGCATGAAACTGGGTGCAAATAGTGCGTCTATCAGGAGTCAGACACTGGCAGGAAGCAAGATGTGAAAATCAAGCTCTGCTGGCAACTGCAGAATAACTAGGTGTGAGTAGAAGGACAGCTGATGCCACCAGCTACCCAGCTAAGGCAGAAGGTACCTTCAGTGAGGCTGAAGCACACAAATAAAAAGTTGGTTGCAAAGTACACCAGAGGCGTTTCTGAGAGAACAAAAAACTTTGAATGGGGAAATAAAACACAGATTATATGCACAGATAAATATGTGCCCTTAGATGGCACGTTGGACTTGGATCAGCAGGGCTGGTGTTCAGCCACTTTGAAAGGGGACACATCAGCTCCCAACCATCCACTTTTTGGAAAAGTGACCTGTGGTTGCTTTTTCCATGGGGAGCCATGGAAAATCAAGCGGGCAAGTGGGGTGAGTGGCAGTGAGCTGGGGTATGAGGGTGCTGTGAACGCACGGCAGTCGCTCACTGCTCTTTCACAGCCCACTTTAAATCGTGCTCTGACAGCGGTAGAGCAGAACAGCCTTACTCAGCTCCTGCTTTGCTCTTTGAGCCATATCTTTTTATTTTATTGACAAAAGCAAGTTTTCCACCTTCTCAGCACTGCAGAACCAACACAGGGAGCAAATTCCCCTGCATGCATCACGAAGACGCAGCACAGCTCTCGCTGCCAGTAGCTTTTTCTGAGCAATGGCAGATGCAGACAAACAAATACCAGCTGGTAGAAAAACCAAGTCCTRATGTCTCATCTGAGGCTTGATTTTTACCTTCTCATTTGAGAGGTCTCCTTTAAATCAACACAAGAGGCCTTCCAAAGCTGCACACATGCCACTGCTCTAAAAACTTCTAYAATCATATCTTGTGAAGAGACATGAGTCATGAGCAAAATTCTGAAAGCCAAAAAGGCTTTAAAATTAATCTAAGTAATCATCACATTACCATCATTGCTGCCTAAATCCTTCCTATAACTCACTTGGGCATTTTAGAGATAAAGATAAGGGACATAAAGAGTCCAACTGGCCAAGCTGCCTTAGCTTATAGGTGGGGCAAGGGAGGAGAAAAGCAAAACAATACTAAGGGTTAGCTGACAATGATCCAGTGACCTGGGGGAAGGGAGAGGTGAAGAAAGTAGGGGAAACAACTGAATACTTTTTTTTTTTTCCCCCCAGAAAATGTTTGTCTACCTTGAAACCTAAGCATGCAAAAACAGAGGGACAGGGGGAAAAAATAGCAAACCATAAACATTCAAGGTTGCTTTTTTTTTTTTTTTAATAAAAAATGTCCTCCCCCCTCTTCTGTTTTCATGGCATTTATTTGGCCTGCTAAGTGAGCTATGCCCAGASCCCCTGAGAGTCTGCAAAGCTTCAGTTACAATCCAGCTGCAGCCCAGGACATGGTTTTATGCAGGGTTTKGGCATGGCCTTGCTCTTCTGCAGGAGCCTCTGTATCAGAAACATCCATGGCTTTCTGTCTCTTGGCGATAGCATATCCTATCCTCCTGCTTACAGTTGAGACAACATTGCATCCCGAGCAGAGGAACAGCATATGGCAGAGTCAAAACAAAAGAAATAGCAGGAACCGAGAAGGACAAAGGCYAGAAATTTATCAGTTTTGGAGCTTTGTCTGTAATAACTCAGGAAGAAGGTTGCAGAGGGAAGAACTCTATTAAGCTGAGCTGACCTGAGCAAAGCCCAGTGTCTACAGGCAGAAGATGAAAAAAGGATGGGGGAATTGTTAATACTATAACCACAGCCCTCAGAACTGGAGGTGAGGGGGTACAGAGCCTGCAGCAAATATGGGAGAAGTGTGAGATTCAGTAGATGCTGCTCTACCACACAAAGTCCTTGCTGTGTTTTTACTGATAGAAAATAAAGTCTTTCATAGATCTTCTTCTTCTAACTTCCATAAAGTATCAAAGTGAACACACACCATTGAAAGAGAAAAATAAGTTCAACCCCAGTTACTGTTACAAAACTATTGTAAGAACTGTCTTATCAAGAAATATCCTTATTTGCATTCTTTTTCTTACATAGTTTTAGTTATCTGTTGAGTAGAATTAATTGATAATGGAACAAGGATGCTGTGAAATGGGTAACTCTTTGGATAATAAGGTTGAACAGTCCTTGAGCTAGCTCATTAGGCCTTGATGTGTAAATCACTGATGATAATAGGGAACATTCCAGAATTGAAGGACTAATGAGCTAATTCCATGGCTATATATGGACAAAGGTAGACCATGGACGACCACCAGCGGGTGAAGAGACCCTAACCCTGATTTTACTGCACATGCTTGGATGTAGATGTAGATGATTTCCGGGAACTCATCACCATAAGACTGCCCTTTCTAGGAAACCTGATGAATATRTATGCTTTGATGCTATAAATACTGTAACGCCTGTCCCTTTGGTGTGCAAGCTAGGAGGAATGATCCCCCTTGCACCCGGCGCCGTAATAAACATACCTGCTTTATAACTCTTTTGAGTTGTGAAGTTTGTTTCCGCACGTCACTATTGCTCCATAAAGTCCCATAGAAACAGGTGACGACCTTCTTGTCAGATCACACCTAAAAGGCACTATACATATATTTATTTCCATCTATTTATACAGCCTCCATCACCATAGTAACTTATCCTTCTGTTAATACTACATGATAYCTTCCTTTATTCAAGAGAGGTAAAATACAGTTTCTCCATTTTCAGCACTCAAGGTTACTGCACCATTTTCACAAGTGATTTCAAGAGCACATCATGGCTTGCCAAATTCTGCGCTACCAGTGCTGCCTGCTGATTACTTTGGCCTGGGGTAGGAGCAGGGAAAGGAAGCTCTCCTCCAACAGGACATCAGAAATAAGACTGCACTGGAGCACAGAAAAGAGCGTATTAATTCTTGCATTCTGTTTCATCTCATGCCAAATCAACTGCTCTAAATATTGGGTTTTTTTCTAATGCTTAAACTAAAAGAAGAAAGCAAGGGGGAGAATCTGAGTCCAAAGAGAGGCTGCAGCCACCACTTGCTGCACATACTCACYGAAAGCTGTAGTGCTGTGAATATTATTTCTGATTATGTTTCAGTTCTTCATTATTAAAAATGGGCTGCAGTTGATTCATAGTTTTGCTGCAATCAGCTGAAACCCAATTACCATCACAGCACAAACCACTTCTGATGCGGACTCTCAGACTGCCAGGAAGAAATACCGCTGTATTTCTAATGCACTAATTTTCCCCAGTGGCAAATACAACTCATTTGTTTACATAGTTTGGGAATTTTCTACAAAACTTAGAACAACTAAAAACTACACGGAGAGTTATACAGGGTCTGGACTACTCAGTGGAGCTGGATTTTTCCTCTTCAGAGAACTTTAATTTGACATTGACCATGGTACTATGTTACAGCATCACCAAAACATAAATCTTTCYACCGCGGGAGTTTGCCCGTGGTCTGCTGCAGCAGCAGAACCCCCATGGCCCTACCCATACCCTGCAGATCCAAATCCTGCTCTCTCCCGGCTTTCTCTCGTCTTYCAAGTCAAACCTGTTCTCCTACCAATTTTCTTTAGAAACACCATGGGGTAGCAGCAGGGTGAGGAACGACGTTTATATTTTTGTCAGACATTCAGCATAAGCAGCGTGAGCAATAATGGCTTGTCACTCTGCCCATCTCTTTTTCCTTCCCTCCCTCCAAGCTGTCACTTTTCTTTAGGATTGCCCACGCAAAGAACTAGGAAATTACTTTCATTTTCCCTGAATATTAGACAATTTCTCCGTGCATGTACTTTTGGTGGATTCTTCCTACAGAATTATAGCCCAAAGGGTGTTGGTAGGCAGAGACGGCAGCACAGCTGAGATTGGGAGTGTTGCAAGAATCAACAAATCATTACACCAGTACTGTGTCCTGCCTCTAATTATAGRCAATTTTACAATTTACATGTATATATTTATGCCAAAATATAGCCCAGGTTAAGAAAGAAGAGAGATTTGTGCCTCAGTTGAAGTTTAGAATGTAGCATACAGAAGCACGGGGAAGAGGCAATGGCAGAACAGGGTTATTTGGAAATGGGCAGCAGGAAAGAAATAAAGCCACGCTGCGTCTTCGTGTTTCTGTCCTTCTTTAGAGGTTGTCAGTGAAGTCACATCTCCATTGGCAACATCACAATCGTCTCCACAGCAACAAATGTGATGCTGCAGAACGCTAAAATATCTATTTTTAAAAAGGTAGGAGGAAAACACAAATGGGGAGCATGTAGGGGTTGAACAGCCACACAAGTCTAATGACTATAATGGGAGGTGCACAAAAATACTCACTGAAAAAGAAGCCAAGCAAAATCAGCTTCTGAAAATTTCTCCAAGCGTAACATCTCCTGGACCCTTTGTTACGTCTCGTGGGCAAAGAYAGCAAAGAAGCCACAGAGGCAGCAATATTCTCCTACAGCTGGTATCACTGCCTCTCCCCCGAGATGCTCCCCTGTCCCACAAAGCCGAGGGAGGCAGGTGCCGGGAGAGGTGCTGCACAACCATCAATGAAATACCCCTGCGTGTGACTCGCATAGTAAGAGGGACCAGCTTATGAATGGACAAGTGTAAGCCGGTGTTTAACACTGTTAAAGTGCAATTACCTCTGAGAGGAAGACCGCTTATCCTTAAAGGGACCTAAAAAGGATTTGCAACCATAAATTGTAAGGGGATTAAAGTGAAAGGAAGTTTATTTTCCAAGTCTGATCTAGATATAGCCAAAATGCTGTAAGAAGCATTGCTGTTACGTTTGTTTAGCTGTTGCTAAAAATCCTAAGAAATTTCTGTTATTATTTGTATCATCCAAGATTATGAAGACCTCTTCAGGTGAGCTGTTCTTGGAAATGCTTCCAACATTTTGGACTGAAACCTTAAAAGAAGAACTCTTAAAATGCAAGGGGGTGTGAATCCGAAGTCTCATTGACTGGCTTTGTTTTAAACCTTTCTGCTCATGTCAGGACTCACGAGTGGCTGAGAATACCTTCTCTTTAGCAGTTAGAGAGGGGAACGCTTGAGAGAAGAGACCCCCCTCTATTAATCCTTGAGAAAATAGCCTTGGCTTAAAACATGAGCTGCAAGTACCATGACTGAGGTGGTCTTCTTTAAGGCTGCAGTACCTTTGTCTGTAAAGCACTTAATTTTTCCATTTCTGAGACAAGTCTCTTCAAAAGCCATTTTGCCATGAGGTCCAGCAGAGCTTCCCACAAAAGAAAGAGATGGATGCACCCTGTTCTCGTTCATTGGCTCCTCTGCCGTTCCTGAACTCTGATATCCTTTCTCATGCATGAAGAAAGCAAGCGGGACCCTGGTAATCAGCAAGTGCATTGCTCGGTGGGACAAGTCCTTCCCACCACATCCGACAGCGTTTACTTACAAAAAGAGCCCAGATGCTTGAAAAATAAGAGCATGGGGCAAGAATAGATTCGGGCAAATGAGTAGTGGTGACCTGTGATGCCTCCAAATCCTTCATATCACATTCTAGACAACATTGCTATTCCCCATGTTTGTGAACCGCAAATTGTAATCAAATTTATGCAAAACAGAATTCTAAAAAGATGAAAAAGCTATGTTTAAAATTTTTATAGGAAATATAGTACTGGAAATACTTTTAATTGGTGCTGTGAATTATGTTGTATGCTGCTTGTGCTGCGCACTGCATATGTTTTGATATCAGTAGTTTATCACTGAAACTGGCTGATGGTTTCCACTGAATGCACACTAACAAGAACTGGGATATGAGAGTACAATAAATACCGTAGAATAAGTGGGAATACTTTTTACTGCAGAAGTAATATATCTTTCTTCAAAATTACTCTCTCTCCTCTGTGGCTTGACAACAGAATTTGATTGTCTTCAGCCTATCTGGAAGAAAAAAAACCCTTGGAAAATGCCGATTTCTCAAAAAACAGAGTAATGTATCAATTTTTAAAAACGTTTCATCTGGAAACATTTTAGACCCTGAGAGGACTTTCAGAGAAACCAGAGTGGGAAGTGTTTGCTCTGCTGGCCAGGGGTGTCTGGAACACAGATCTAGATTCCTTTCCTCTCTGGATCAACCTAAATGAGTGCCCTACACTSTGGGAAGCTGCCTTTTGCCAAGCAGGTAGGTCTCCATCAAAGTTTTGAGAGGCTTTCAGGCTCACCCTACGGCACAGTTCAAACATTTTTTATGCCACAGTGAAAATATTTTTTCAGGACAGGAAATCAATTTCCTTCCCAACTCCATTTTTAAACAGCGTCAGAACAAAACCACCTACTAAATGCTTCCTTCRTGCTTTTAGAGGTTTCTCTTACTCTGCACCTTGCAATAACTGCAATTCAGATATGTATAAGAAAATGAGAAATAACAAGGTAATGGCACAAGACTTCTGCTTTCTACAGCAGACCAGCCAGCTGCCTACAAGAAGAGTAGAGAAAGCTAAAACCACCCGACACTCCCTTGCATGGATGAACCCAGAAGGCCGTCAATCCCACCCAAACCAGGCCCGCTGGCACATACAGCGGGTGCTTGGCAGTGGCCCGTGCACACTCAAGGATGATTTCTGCATTCAGAATCGTACACTGAATTTTGAAAAAATCTGACCCAAAATTGTCAGATCTCCATAAACTGGAAGAAAACATTTCTTTAAGAAACCTTTTAGAAAGCAAGGTTTGTGGAACAAAGCTAATGCATGCCCTTCATGCAACATCAGTGGAAGATCATTGAATTGTTAAAATGCATTTAAATTCCCTTGTATCGGGAAAGATGAATCCTCTCTGCAAAWAATTTTCAATAACCCTTAAATGCCAGAAGAGTGAAATTACTCTGCTAAAATCCAAGGCATTCTGAGCATTTCTCACATTTCTGTGTTTATGGCATTAAACTTTCAGGTAGGACTGACATGGTAGCCCACAGCAAACAGCACAAGGTCACRCTCTGCATTTGGTATCACATGTGTCCACCAAGAAATTGTGAGTTGGTGCATGTCAAAACAGGTCCAGGGACTTTCAATAGCAAGAGCGCTTAGAAACCAACCCTTAAACACTGATCCTGCGCAGTGAACTCTGCTGGGCTGTCCAGTCCACCCCAGGAAAACAATAGCTGTGCCCATGATGGATGATTAATAGTTCATGTTATTGAAATCACATGCATCTGTAGGGGTTCAAAGATATCTCTAGTGCACTTAGAAAACAACTGCACAGTCATTCTTGTCAGCTGAACTGGTACTTGGTGACAGCCTCCTTTCCTCTTCTCTTACTGGAAGCAGTGAAACTACCTCAGAATACAAAAMCCTGCAATGCACTAGCAAGGGTTTAATGTTGGAGGTATATCTTTGACCGTCCAGTATCCCAGCCTTCTGCTGGTGCAGTTTTACCCTCTTGGTCCACACTTGTGCCTCAGTCCTGAGAAGCCTGTGCGTGAGATTGCCATCTACAAGCAGGAAGGTGTGGTTAGTCCCCCTCATTCAGCTCTGGGTGCAAAACGATTCTCCCTTCCTGACAACAGACATTTAGAGATGTACATCCCTCCCAGTGACCTTATGTTATCTCTTATTTTTATATTGACTACAGAACATTAGCATGCACAAGTGCAACTCATATTTTATTATTTTCCTATCTCATAAAACATAGAAATGTAAATCACCAAGGAATTAAAGGAATGAAAGGAGCATTATGTTTAAGCAGCTACAAAATGTGGCTTACATCATGTAATGGGACATGTTTAATGCGGTTTTACACAGCAGCCTCTCATCATTTACATTTGCCTCTGGCTTAATAAAATGTCTCATTCTGTTTATGTTTGTTAGGGCTGGATATAAATGCTTCCCAGGCAGCATCCCCATGAATCACACCTGGAACATGGAAATTGGCAATCAACATTTTCATACATCACTTATGTGCTTCTGCCTCTCAGCCTTAAGCTTTAATATTTTATTTAGGAGTGTGCCAAGGGCTTTCAATTAAACTTGATGGCCAGCCATGAGCACTGATATCAGACAGTGTAAAATGATGTAAGGTTTCAGCCTGCCATCCTCACTCTGAGTGACATCTTGTTCCAGGAGTCATCGTGCTGGTGAGGATACATACACCCTCTTAGATACTGAAGGAGATGAAACAGGGTCTCTGACATGAATTTTGGCATTACCACAAGAGCTAAGTGTCCTTCTCCACAGAAAATGATAGAGTTGATGACAGAACTCCCATCGACTCCAACAGAGATGGGAACTCACCTCCAGCCTTTGGGTACGGACAGCAGTGACGAGCAGAGACACATCACTGGAGATGGTTCGTCTGGGAGGTCACGTTTCCCAATGAAACCTTGCCTCCGTGCGGTAGCCTTCACGTGCTGAGGAAGCCCTCCACAAACAGTCAAATTTGAATGCCTGTACAGAGCAGTACCTCATGGAGACATCACAGGAGCTCAACATACGCTAAGATCAGTTGACTCAATATGTATTTTTAAGCCTACAACCACAGTAAGATTTCACAAAAAACGGAAATTTGCTGTGCATATTGGGAAACTGTCAAGAAATAGCCACCTTCACATTGCAGCTGCCTTTGGGATGTTGGAGCTATCAGGAGCTACAGAACTGGAAATAGGGAGGCTGGAAATGCTGCCTACGGCCCATTTCTAACGCCAGGCTGCTGCAGGAGCAGTGCCTCCGATGCTTTTCAGCGCACATGTCCAGATTTGCTGTACACCAGCTAAAGCAAAGTCTTGCTGCAAGTAGCTGCAACACGCGTGAGAGCACCTGGACTCACTGCTCGGGGTAGCCGGGGCCGCTGTGCAGCCCGCAGCAAAGGGAGGTGGCCCTGGAGTTTCACAGCCTCAAGGACAGGAAAGGAGTGAGGTGTCCGAGGACTCTCTGGGGCCCAGAGTGCAGCAGGGAAGTTTCAGTAGGAACAGCCAGGACTGCATGGGCAGGGCTCTTCCCAGGGACATCGCTAAGCACCACCGATGGGGCAGTGAGGATTAAATATACACTGCTTTTCCCAATCTACAAGTGGGGAAAATATGTTTATACACATTTACCACTGACTACACCACAGTCTGACTTCCCTGTCCTCTTCAAACCAACAAGTATTTGCAAAAGAGATATTAGTAGCTTTGTACCACCRACCCATTTGAAATCTGTGGAGCTCAAAGTGCTGAATAGTATCTCAGTGCTAYAGAGACTCAAACTACACGGCACAGAGAGGTAATGCTGTTCTCGTGGCAGGGGGACACGACAGTGACTTGCCCACAGCAGGTCAAYGGCAGTCAGAAAATGAAGATAGATGCCTTGACAATCTCTGTTTTCCAGTGTAAACATGAATCCAAGAACATCCAGAGAGTATTAGATTGAGCAGCTTCACATCCAATAAAACAAGAATAAACATTATGGGGATTTCTTTAAAAATTGCCTATCATAGGCATTTTTATGCAGGAGCAGTTTCTGATGTGTAGAAAACTATTCACTTTATGAAAGAGATTACAAGCGCATAGATCTCTAATCTCTTTCATCAGTTTTCATTATAAATCAGGAGTTGTGCAGGGTTGAAAGTTCTCCAAGATTTTATTAAATTGGGCAAAGCTGGAGGAGGAATAGCAAATATGTTCACAGAGATAAAGTTTTGCTCTCATTATAAACTTCACACTTTCCTCTCAATGCTGGCTTTCCATTCTTTCCCTCCGGCACCTTCTGGCTCCTGTTCATTTTGATGTTCATAGTCTTAATTTAAATCTCGATGCAGTGTATATGATACGGCATAACAAAGATTACAAATCTTGTTTGGAAGTTGCATTTTTTTATAGGCATGTCAAGGAACATCTTTTATAAAATTCTACCTAAAATGCTCTTCACGCTTAAATAATAGAGTTACAAAGTCAGCATAATAGTAGCAAAAGAGGGTGAGAGGGAGAAAGAAAAAAAAGGAAATGAAACAGGTAATAAAAGAGATTTTCAAATGAGATTTGGAATCTAAAGCAGTGCCAGGAAGGCATTTCAATGGAAAGGAATGACCCTGCATGTTAGAAATTGCAGAGAAGGTTCTTGTATAAATCTTACATTAGAGGAGTGCAGGGGAAAATAAAAAAAAAAAAAAAAAAATCACAAGCTATACAGAAAAGCACTATGGCCAGGTAATTCCGGGATGAAAGGAGAGTCTAGAGAAGGATGTGGCTGCATCCCTGCAGCATGCCCATAATGGAAGGGGCAACATGAAGTGTGTGGAGAAAGGCATGGAGTTTTCAATTAGGCACTAATACTCACTGGTGATGTCCTTAGACACAACTAAATCTCTATCCAGGACATAGTGGAGGTTGGAATTTAGGACAGCAAGATGTTCAGACTCTGAGCATTACTGACAAAGGAAAGGAAAGTCATCAAGGACAGCAGTAAGAAATGGGCAAATAGTAAAACTGTGCTTTTAGTCTAATCATCCTCTGAAGGAGATAACACTGTACTCAGTAATTGCATGGATGGCTTCCATTCACAGCAAACTTCATTTAATTCCAAATAATTATAAAAGATAAATCACAGCTGCAGTATTAACACATGCATACCCTATCAAGGTATAAGATGGAGGAGGCCAAAAAAGCAGATAGTACTTCTGTAATACTTCCACACTTGCAATCACAGAAGTTAATCCCCAAGTTCCTTAATCAAAACTCATCAAGACGACACAGTCGATGAAATCAGAAGAAATATTTCTTGAATAACTCTTGAGATGGGATTGGAGATTTTTACAGCACTACATTATTAGAAATGATGGGCAAATCCTGATCAACTTCTAATAATATGAAGTATAATAACCCACGTAGCTTTAGTAGCTACCTTTATCCATTTTAACTACAAAATCACTGATAACCATAAGTTGTCAATCTCAAGCAGGTTTGGAAACCCCATTGAAACAGAAATCAATTAATTAAGCCTGCAAAATATCAACAGAAAACAGTAAGGAAATATTTTTGACTGGCCCTCATCAACATTTTACAAAACAAAAAGAACCCCAAAATGTTGCACACAATTTGAAAAGCGTAATTTGACCAGCAAAGTGACAACCATAATCARTAAGACCTTCACTAGACTTCCAGGTAAATAGAATAGCACCTAGATTAAACAAGCTGTAGTTAAAGTTTAAACATTTCTTTTCTTTATTGAAGATTTGATACAAAATCTACTGCAGCCTCCTGCTGTCTGAATCTTTCTATGGGATGTCAGGAGCTAAATCATATACTTTCCAACACAACACTGCAAGAAATACTATGATAAATCCATTCTATGTTGGCACTGATGCATTATATTCATGATTTGAAATTATAAAATATCCTTAATGCAACATTTTATTGCTTTCATAAATCAAATTCAGAATGACATTACATTTCTGGTAACCTTCCACAAAAGATCTCACTCTTATTACAGACAGACCTATTTCTGTGCAAAATACAGTGTACTCCTACCACAGAACACAAGAAATACTTCCAAAATTTTCCTCAATGTCTGGAGCTTTCAYCCTGCTTTTCTGAAGACTGGCTCATTGTGCCTGTTCCCTTTTCAAAGCAACAATAATTTGCAGTGGTCTGGAATAGCATTTTTTCACATTGAACTCAACCCAGTGACAGACTCACTGTACCACGAAGATGGAGATTTCAAACCCATAGAAATCCAGGCATGTCTGGAAAGCTTAGATTTCAAATACCCATCTTTTTCAGGTGGACCTCAGGATTAGCTTAGGTGCATTACAAGATGAAGTGACTCAGCACAGCTATGWTATGAGCTCTTCTTTCTGAAACATGCACAATTAACCATGCTGTCCCGCATATGCATTGCTTGAGGTCCCTCCGTCTGCATTTCCACTGTCACACCATGCATATTGTATTTAAATAAATACATTCGCTTTATTTGTTAAGAGCAGGGGCACTAAATGACCCAGTCCTTTTAAAAAGTGAACTTTTTGGCACTTCTGGGATTAAACACTTATGACAATGGAGTTACATATGGAAGAGGAAAATGGATACTGGCGCCTACATAAATGGAGCAGAATTCTTCCGAGAACAGATTTTCTTATCAAGTTTTATGAATTTTCCACTTCCAGCTGGATTGGGAGCACAGTTTTTGCTATGCTAAGAAAATCTCCACTCCCAGCCTGGGTAGGAATCAGGATTTACAGAGAAATGTGGAAATAATTAAACTAGGGGAAAAAGCTACTCATGTTTTAATTTCATGCTTAGGTTCATTCAGAGTTTTAGATGAAGGGATGAGTCATCAATTATTTTGTTCAAACCCAACCCCTGGAGAGTGTTAGATTACATGAAGTTACAGCCTGTACTCTGGCAATTAACCAGTTTTGTATATTGGCTGCCATTTTTCTGATCCTTCATATCTGAGAATTAGCCTAAAACCCACCAGCCAAAAAGCAGAGCCTGCGTTCCTCGCACACGGCAGCCCCTGAGCACAACCGCCGAGCTGCCGCGGCTTCCTCGCCCCAGCCATTAGCACCGTGCCAAAAGCCTCGGCCCTGAGCAGCTCTGAACACTCTCCAGGACATGAAGGACTGTGCACGGCTGTTCACAAGAGCTGAGGCTTTCGGGTTATTGGTTGTGACAACTTATAGGAAGCACATCCAGGAACGCTTGATGTAAAAAGAAAGAGCTGTTTGTCTGTCTCACCCGTCCCCCTTCCTTCCCCTCCCTTAGTGATGCTGGTACCTCRGGGCACAGAGAAAACTGTTGGACGTCACTTATAACTAAGGATTAACCACAATTTCTGAAGTTCAGAGAATGACCTTTCCTAAAATACATGATTTTCTGACAAAAGCACTTGTAAATTAGAAGGGGCTTGTCTGTGTTTAAAGGTTTTGGTAAGGGGGAGACATTGGCTTTTTTCTTTGCTATACATCATTAGCTGTATCGGAGACATTTCCTCATTGTAATTCTGAATGGGAGTGAGCACTGTTCCTTGCAGAATTCTCTGCACAGTCTCATCTCTTTTCCTTTCATATGCTCCTTCAAAAGATTATTTTTTAAAATGTAGTGCAATCTGGTAACAGAAAAAAGGAAAATAAGAAAGAGAAAGTCCATTTCAGCACAGAGCCAAAAGCCCCTCTTCCCCCCCAGAAAAAGGCAGGTAGTATGGCTTTAGCTAGAGAAGATGGAATGATATTTTCATAAATTCCTGAAATGCATCGTGACACTTCACAGTATAATCGTACAGTAAGAACACGAAAGTCACAGAGCCCTCTTGGTCACACAGTACATGACCGTACCCMCAACTCCAGACAAACAAGATGTTAAGACTGTGAGTCTGTTCTGGGTGTCCAGTGGCACCCATAAAACAGAAACTCCAAAGCAAACATGAATTTAAAGACTTAGCTCAGCCCAATAGTTGTCTGAGATGATATAAGAAGCCAGGGTGTACTTTTCTGTACACAAGCTACATTCCCTTGCTGTTTGATGAATACCGATCGGCTGCACAGCCACAGGAGCATATTTCATTTGAAAGATGGAGCTGTTTGCGGTACCCGCAGAGATGAGGTTTCAATAAATGCAATATATGAGACATGGGTCTGATATATTTTTCTTCTTTGCCTACATCTCAGTTTTTTTACATGTGTATGAGTAATAACAAAGAGGATTCATTTGTTAATGATCAGACTTCTATTTCCATGAGCAACTCCGGTGTCCTTCAATTAGTTGTTTTAACAGGAACCCATCAAAGTTAAAGCTTCATTAATAATTCAGACCTATTTTTCATAGTTCATACCAAATTGTTTCACTTATGCCTTCCATATGCTATTCCCTCCTAAGCTTTCATTACCTTTTATACTCCAGCTGGGCTCATAACTCTATTCTTTAAGAATGTGACTGTGGTTTTAAACCATTGCCCTCAACAGAAACACATTCCTGATGGTGGGTTGTACATACCTTGCACCTCTCTGAGGTCATCAGAAGCTTTCATAGCCTTTGTTCCTTATGTTTTACAAATTTTTAGAAAATAATACATTGCATAGACTCCATACTTGATTTGTATCTAGCTTTGGTTAAAAAAAGGAAGGATCTGAGCCCTCCCATCCATTACACATCTTTTTGTAATCATCCACAAAATGCTAGATAGCCCTAGACAAGTAAATAGTAAACTCAAGTCTGCCAATGCCTCAATACATTGTGAGCTTGATTATTTATTATTGCGTCTTGGTTCATTACTATAGCACCAGCACACATTAGGTTTGTTCTTTCCAGCCTTCCCTCAGGCTGTTTTGACAGGAGAAAGACTAATCGGTAGTGACTGCTGATGGGCTTCTGCCTCTGCCTGGCCTTAGGACATTCAGCAGGTACCTGGGGGCAAGGGGGCACACTCCACTGAGGACTAGGATGGTCCGGTCACTGTTTCATTTGCAACCCCTTCTAGCCAAATATACTCAGTTCCAGTTGTAACCACTGCTCCACAGAAAACAGAAGAGATTATGCCAAGATAAATTCTCAGCTATTGGAAGTCTCTCAAAAACATAAGACTGAGGTGCCTTTTCATTCAGGTCTACAGGCTTCAAAAATCCCCTCTAAACTATACCTTGTACGTGCCAGCACACAGCAAATCATCAGATTTAGTAGTGAAAAACAGGATTTCCAAAATGGGAAACATTTTAATTCATCATTAGAAATTTTTTCATCAGTTTGCCCAGACCACTTCACAGAATTTATGAGCACTTCATATCAATCAACATTCATTTAACTGCCAGCCTCAGACAGGCTTTTCATCTTACAGACCATTAGACCTCTGCAGTGAAGCACAAGCCTGATTTGACCCATGCACATATTGTTCTTTTTGTTCTTTTTTTTTTCCTCCCCCTTCTCTCTTTTCACTCTCTTCCTCCAGCAGAGTTGAGAGAAAAGTGCTTTGGGCACTTTTTACAAGGGCCTCAGCTTCAAAGAGTCAAGGCCTGGCTACATCTTACTCATCTTCAGCCATCGACAAGTTAGACATCTCATCTAGGGTTGGCAGTGAGCCTAAGCTCCCTCTGCATTCAAAAAAGAAAAATAGGTACATTGGAAGGGTAATTCRTCTTTTCCTAAGACAGGTAGATGGATCACCCTGCGGAGATTTAACATCTCTGTGTAGCCTATAGAGGGAACCCAAACCCCGCTTAGCTGGGACAACTTGTATCTAGGTGGTGGCTGGGCGAGTTGGAGTGAGTAGTCAATTGTTTCTATGAAGATACGTGCACTGGTTGGCACACACAGCTCCAGCCACTGCACACAAATCAAGCTGTACATTCACTGAATCCTGTGTTCCCCAAAAATGCAATCACCTGAATGTACATGCACGTTTCAGGAAATAATTGTAAATCTTTCTTCAAGATATGGCACCTGAGGCATAGTCTAAAAATTGCTTTTGAAAAATCAAACTCCCTCTGGCAACAGATGAGAGAGAGGATTGCCTAGTGTGCTACCTGCTAGTCAAGGAACTAACTAGTCATTAGTGTTGGCAATTGAATGGGACAAAATAGATCAGTATTTACATAATTACTGGATAAATAATTCTGCACCTAAAATCCCAAAAGCAAGTTTAAAAAAAAAAGAAAAAAAGACAGAAGCAAGTGAAGGCACTCAGAGCACCCAGAAAATGTATAAGAAGGCCCTGAGGTTTTGGGTCTCGTGAGAAGTTTTGTTGCTTTATTTAAGAGATTGGATTTTTTTTTTTTTAAATCGGCTGTCAATAGTCACATTTCTTAGTTTTAAAATACTATGTAATCTAAACCCAAGCAGCACCAATAACTAGCATTACAAGAGTAAAATGGATTACATCTGGATAACAGTCAATATAATGAAGTTTACAAGTGACAGGAGTCTGAACAACCCTCCACATGAGATCACTCACTTGGTAGCCCAGATTSATGAACAGCAATTTTCACTTGAACAAGAAGCGGACGAGAAAGCAACCACGTATTTCAGAGTTGGAAGTKGGATTTACAATTAGAAGATTTAAAACAAAACAAAACCAAACCAAAAGAGATTGAATGTTGAGGGCTGCCGAATGAGTCGTGTCAAAAAGACTCCAGTCTAGGGAGGGTGTAGGATGAAACTCAGCATGCYGATTTCAGCATCTTTAGCATTAGAAACAATTTCCACTGCTGCTAGATATTCAAAGATGGTCTATAAACCTAAAAAAAATCCAAAGGTTGCTGATATGTTTTTTGTTAATTCAGAGTGATCCGTTTAAATTCACCTCTCCTAGAACTATACCATGCCATCTGYCCAATAGAATTGGATAGATCAGTACAGATCTGATGACGCTTCATCTGCATAATCATCCTTGTATAGATTGTTAACTCCTAGGGCAGGAATTGAATTTATTATAAATCTTTTTAAAAGCTCAGCAAGTAAAATATTAAATACTATATTCATAACAGTCATTATCTGACAGCACTAGACCCATTACATGGTATACCACAGGGCCAGTGGGCAGGATATTTCAAATTAGTCAATGCTATGGCTTTTTGTTACAATGATTAATGACATTTGCATGCTGCAGAAGGATCCAGTTCAGCTCCCACTGTGTCACATTCATTTCTTCAATAAAAATCATACATGTTGCCAAACCCTGTTCTGTGGTTCTCTCTTAGTCTTTTCTTCAGGCAAAATTCCAGTAAATGCCAATGGAAACTTTTCCTGACTAAGCACTTCATTATCTGACCCTTTAACATTATGCGTCAGAATTATGCGAGTAACGCAACTTAGCATTGACATTTTTCAACATACAATTCTATGAAAAGTTCTGCTACATATCTTAGTATAAAKTCAGCAAATAGCAGTGTGAACTAGTGGGTTTGATTCCTGGTGGGGAGCTCTGATCACTAACCCTTTAGTCACACTGACTCATTYTTTGGCTTTTGACCAGTCACTTGAACAGCCGTTGCCTCAGTTKCTCTACCTCTGCCACATGGCATGGGAGGTGGTGAAAGAATTAGCTTGTCTGTACAGCAGTTTAAAAAGCAAAAAAAATAAATAAATGGCATAGCACCTAGTCAGGAATTAGCAGTAAATATACACTGAGCATTTCAGATTCCCAGTTGGTTCTCATCCCCAACTAAGTGCAAGTCTAGTTACAGCTTGGCTCCGATGTATCAAGAACTGGACCCTCAAGAAAACAGAGAAGCAACTTAAAACCGTGTGTCTGCAGCGCAGGCTGCATTCACTC
>JASVER010000063.1:4866453-4960711 GCA_030449065.1 Oceanodroma leucorhoa
ACTCAAATTCATCCCACCCAGCATTCAGACACTGCACTTACAGAGGTGCGATGGGTTTTATCTCGTTCAGCGTGAGGACTGATCCCATGATCTTTCAAGYGAGAAGTAAGAGGATCTTTATCTGGAGCTGCACAATGCAGCTCCGGGAAGTGCCATTAGGGCTTGCTCATACCCACCCAGGGAGGTGCGGCTGGGACGCACAGTGAAGGACCGGCTGTACGGACACAGTCGCTGGAAGAGGACAAGCACTAGCAGAAGGGACTTCATCGAGAAGCCAGGAAAAGTGCAAGAGGTAAAAGGATGCCTTCTAAGAGAAACAGTGAAATGCTCTCTGAAGGGAGTGCGTGTATGAAAGGAAGGCAAGTTTCCAATGCTATAAACCCCCAGCTTTTAGCCGCTTCACAAGTTCTCACGATTGCCCTTAAAAGCAAATTTTGGGTTTCGTCTTCCAAGTGAATGAGGGAAGAAAACCAAGTATGTCAATGACACAAAGAGACAGGATTCATTAGAATTTCAATCTAAAGCCCAGGTATGTCCCAGATAGGACTCTCAAACAAAAAAAAAAAAAAAGAAGAAAGTTTTAGAAAGCAATCCTGCGATGACAGCCACCTCACTAATGTATTAACAGGATCATSACAGGCTACAGTGACATGTGGAGTATGGCAGCATCTCATTTTGGGTCATGTTGCTTTTTCCAAGTCAGTTCACACAGTGCCTCTCATCTCACCTCTGCTGCTCTTCCTTGCTCACCTTTGTGCAACCATCCTTTAAACCAGGGAGGTTTTAGTGAGTGAACTACTCAAGACAAATACCACTTCAGACAAAATAGTTTCCAAAGCCTAAGGTGCCAAAGAATTAACTTGTTTTATCCAAAGCGCTAGGTGTCAGTGCTTTCTAGTGTACTTAGCTCTGTTTACTGCAGCTGACTGACCCGGCTGCATACAAATACACACACAGTCACAAGCTGAGGTGGCAAAAGCAGGTTCTTTTTTGGCAGAAAAGATGGCAAATCATGAAGGAGTATGAGACAGACTTAACATCAGAGTAATATTACCTCTGTTTCCCAACAGCCTTATGAATTCAGAAGTCTTCTAGCACGAAAAAAGACAGCTAGAAATTCCATAATCTGAGTCTTAATCTGGCCCTTTACTGAGRAAAAAAAAGTATTCATTAAAATATATCTACAGAAAGCCACAAAAAGCTGCATTTTAGAAGCAGAGACCTTAATTATGCTGTTGAGAAGAGCCAGGCAGGCGGAGCTCATGAGAAGAGCGTTAGAACTACAGGCTGAGAAAAAAGATTGCAGTGGTCCTTTGCCTGGCTGACTCAGTGACTTGGCTAAGTCACTTCGTCTCAGTAAAATAAGGATCATGTTCAGCTGTCTTAGAGGAATACTGTCTATTTTCAAAGCACATCACAGAGGGTAACACAGAAGGAGCTCCACAAGAGTAAAAGTAACAGTATTCAATTCCCTACTATCATTAATACCATAATTCCTGTTCCTAACAGACCAGTACGTTATTTTTTTCTGTACCAAAAGATCCAAGTTCCATAATGCAAAGGAATCCTCAGAATAAAATGAAGGCTTTAAAAACGATGGCCTGTTTAATCCAATCATTTAATCAAGTTAGAGGAAGCAGAAGAGCAGCAAAAAAGGGGAACAAGAGGCTGAAAAAGAATGAAGACATGGAGAAAAAAAAAAAAAAAAAAAAAAAAAAAAAAAGAGACTCACACCTTGATTGTGGCTCTTACTTCTCAGCTTAGAAAGCAGCTGGCTTCCATGTGTCCTGATCCCTGGCCTTTTTAAAAGCAAATGTCGCCACTGATGCCTGACTGCAGATGACGGCTGTGCTCCATGAAGAGGAGTGAATTCCAGCAGTACCTCATCACTCATCCCTTCTAACTCAGTGGCACAGACAGCCCAGAGCATCAATCCACAGTGACATTTGGACTCCAATTATATTTCATTGCATTAAAAGCCCAAGAGCTGATCTTGCAGCATTGTTCTTCCGTAAGGAACCCATTTATGAGATTCCTAAATGCTTTTTAAAACAAAGATACGAGGGCAGCTCTAATAATTACAAGAAACTAACCACTTTGAAGGATAATTTGTGGTGGCTTTTGGTGGGGACTAGCTGCTCTCACAGTTTTGTTTCTGGGCCTTTTGAAGCTTCCCGTTGAATAAGAATTTTAAATGCTACATAGTAGAGGTACAGCCCTCTCCAGCCTACATGAAAGCTGGCAATTACACAGCTGCAGACAACATAAAAAGCCTTTAAAAAAAAATTACTCATATACTTTAATAACACCTCTGCTTTCTTTCTGCTTTGCACACCAGGTGCTGTTTGAAAGGCTCAGTTCCCGCAGGGCCAGAGCTCGGGAATGACGAGGGGCTGGCGAGGGCTGCTAGAAGGGACGGCTCCGACACCTCGCTCTGCATAGTGATTATGCTCAGGATATTACAGGGAAAGACAAGTATGTCAGGGCTGTTCCCCATCCCCAGCACACGCTGCCTCCTGAAATTCCTTCTCCTCTCTAAGAAATCTAATTATCAAAAGACAGAGCTGCAGGGGACCTATGAATCGTGTACATGTTCTTGCAGCACTTAACAACTGCTGTGCAGTTCCTGTTAATTAATGCCCATGATTTGCATTTACATTGGGCCTAACTTGATTACACACTTTGTTCCATCATCAGGGGACCATGTAATTCCCCAGTTCAGTTGCAGAGAGGGGTGTATCAGAGTCCATTGATCACGATGAGATAATTCAGGTGCAGTGCGGCACTTCATGTCAGGCCAGTGACAGATGACTTTGGTTACCCTATGCCATGCCTCTTTCCAGCAGTACATAATGCACCTAAGAACCTAGGGTTTCTAATATTATTTTTTTTTTCCTTTCTTCCTTACCTTCTTTTCCGCACTTCTCCCCTCTAAACACACACATTCCCTCTTCCTTCCAAGTATTTACAGCAACATAGTACACATKAAATAGAAATAAAAACCACTGAGAGTGGTAGTGAAGAATCTTTCTCTTAACAGAATTGCAAGACCTCTGTGCATAAATCTACAAAAGTAAGGAGCACTTTATGTTGCCTTGCAGCTCTAGCCCAAAGACTTAATAACAAGAGAAGCATCCACGTCCCCATTCTGCAGCTTGAGAAGACAAAGCAGAAAGCCAAGGAGACTGGTCAGTATAAGCTGTGAATGCACATACTGACATTTGCAGAGAGTCTCTGGCAGGTTTAGAAGAARAGAGTCTGATTCTTCCCACTCCCTGCCCTGGAGTCCCTCAGGACTGAAAGGCCCATGTTGACACATTGCCCCAGCGTGAACTTCTTCAGCTTTGCAGTCAGTTGGAAGCAAGACATTTTCCTAGGCCAAGCCTAATCTCGTCTCCATTTTCTTCCATATGTCATCACTCAATCAGCGTGACATCACCAGTCACACTTCAGACAATAAATATAATTTCATTTTTAATTCTATTTGCTGTYGCTCTTTTTTTTTGCTGAATTGCCAAAATTTCTTAGCAGTAACATTATCACTGTCAGGCTATGCTTCATATGACATAAGCTTTTCTTAAAAAGAAAATTCAGACATTAGGAGAGATGGACCACAGTCAAACCTCAGTACTGAATTTTCTTTCAACCAAAAATTACATTAATTACATTTTGAAGAACACAGATATGGGTTTGTTTTTTTTTTTTTTTTTATAACGTAGAGGATGGGAATAGTTCATACCTATGCATATATACAGGCCCTTAAAGATATCCCCATGCTATTGTGTGTATTCATGTAGCTCTATGGAGAAATGTTCATTCTCCTTCCCAAGGTAAGTTAACTGTATACCACCACAGTTCCATAAATTCTGGCATCAGTGCTAGAATATTTACAACTTTACAGCTCAGTTATCTCTGCATTGAGATGCATTGTGCGGTACAGATTTATCCTGGGAACTAAATCTCCACTGATTGTCAAATGGAGGGTACCGAGCAGCTATTCTCCTTAGGACCCTTTGGTATTCCCATCCTTACCTATCTACAAGCTGACTTGCCCATAAAGTATGTAAGCATATCTCCAAATGTCTTTCTCTACTTACTTGTCAGACTTCTCAGCAAGGCATCCAGTTACCAAACATTGAAGTTTTGTCTGTATTTCAGGCAGACTTCATTAAAAAATAACATACCCACTAAATAAGCAAGTTATTTCCCATAGTGAAATTCTGCTTCAGCGTAATTTCTGTGATGTCTTCCATAAGCCCAACTTGCCAGTCACTGCATCATTTGGCAGAAACAGCCGTACCTCTGAGGCACAATAAAACAGGAATCAACTTTAATGTTTTATAGTGGTCCACACCATTAGACAGCCACTATTGTTGAGATCAAATAGCTTCTTTCCCTTTATCCTTCCACTTGACTGAGAATCCTTAAGTTGCTTTACTCTTCAGTGCTGGACCTAGCTATACCCTTTAACAGTAGTGTATTTTCTTCTGCTCAGCTTGAAAGGATAGTTTTAATTAATTAACTCAGACATGCTCCAGAAAGAATTTCTTTTAATTT
Source organism: Oceanodroma leucorhoa (assembly GCA_030449065.1). Lineage (NCBI taxonomy): Eukaryota > Metazoa > Chordata > Aves > Procellariiformes > Oceanodroma > Oceanodroma leucorhoa. The sequence continues at coordinate 4,871,011 of JASVER010000063.1, forward strand.
AATTTTTAAATGAAGAACACCATGTTCACATTAGGAGCAGCAATAAGAGGGGAAAAAAAAAAAAGGAATAATTTCTCAATAATTATTAGAAAGACCAGAATTTCAATTAAGTTCATGACCAGTAACAGGAAGGGTAAGAGGATCCAATTACAGCAACTCTTACTTCCATCAGATGCTCCATGGGAATAGAGATGATCACATGTGTGAGTAAAAATTGCAATATGAGATCCCACATTAAGATGTTGGCTCTGAACTTCTGCAGCAAGCAGCTTTGATTTTCTGCCATTTTCACTGACAAGCAATGTGCTTCTCTCCTCTAACTTAAACAAAATCAGTATTTATCAACAAGGTTTCCTTTGGGTTAATAGATACAAAGAACCCACTACAAGTACCTTGTTCTATATCCTCCCAGTGTGTATTAAAGATTTGTGAATTTGCTATAGCTAGACCGTGATAAGTGGGAAGCASAATTGTGCCAGCCACTCTTTAAACAGAATTTTAAAGATGGTAAAAATATATATAAATACATATATATGCTGTTCAATAGCATGAGAGATGGAGAAAATTCTTGGCTGTCAGAACAGCTGCTGTTGTGAGGAGAAAAAGGGTGTGTGTCCAGTGTCCCTTACTTCCAAAGAACAAAATAAATCTTTCCCTTTCATATTTGTCTCACTGCAGGGATATCATCTCAYTGCCACTGAATTGCTGTCACAATTTGTGAATGACATCTGAATTGAAAGCCTCTGCCCATTGCAAAAGGGGAATGCATGCAGCAGCATGTAATCACAGCTGTGCMGTGATATTTACTTTAATATCCTACCCAGACAAGCAGAAAAGGCCAAACTAAAAGGGCTCCTACAAAATGGAAGGGGTGAAGTTTAAGAGGTTACAGCTCAAGAACCAGCTGCAGTATAAATTTATAAGGCCAGTTTTCTGCAACTTGCACCTTTGTATTGTCACATACACTCTTATGAATTGGTGAAGATATATTCCACACTTGCAAATCACCACATCACTTGGAAAACACTGAAAAAAMTCTTTCTAGGGTTCAAATTTACCATTCCAAGAAATGGGAAGATARAAGGTTTTAAGCTACCTTTGCAAAAGCTCACTATTGCACTGCTGGGCACCTCAGCATATATTCCAGTTTACCCAGCTTACGTATCATAAGTGAGCTAAGAAATAAGTTAGAAGGCTGTAGGATCAATCTCCAACTCTATTTCTCCCCATTTAATGTACTTCATCTAGATTTACCAGCTTTCTAGTGGAAACATTAGATCCACAGAAAAAGCCAGATTTAACTGGAAAAGTAACACCTGGGTAACATAAGTCCAGTTCTGGGATCTTTGCCCTAAGTGGGGACAACTTAGGACTGCATTATCACCCAACTGGTCTAGCCTACTTTCTCCACCACCACCAAAGAGACCCTGGAGGAGAAAGGCAACTGACCTGAACACGTTATCACAAGCGTATCTGAGAGCACAGTTTGTAATGGCAGCCCACAGYGCTCCCACACAGGCTGCCTATTTGTTCATGGAGTTTAATTGATAAGCAAATGTCAGGTTTGTTTGGTTTTTTAATTATTTCTCTATTCAAGCCATCAAAAAGTTCTGGAACAGAGGAGACAGCACCTCTTTGGAAAGGAAAAGGGCAGCTTCATATCYGTGTGATAAATTTACTGCAAATAATGCATGTGTTTGAAATTAATGATCTCTCTAGAAGGTCTAAGAGTGTCTTTCCTGAAAACAAGTAGGAAAACACATTTTATGAGTTGTTAAATTCCTTTCAGTTCAGAGCAATGGAAGAGTTGAGGACATCAGCACAAATATTTCTATGTCCATGTCTGAAAATAAACACCATTTGAGTGATGAATCGTTTCAGCCAACAGGAAAGATAATACTCTTCAAACCTTAAAGAATTAAAAGTATCTAAATCTGTGCTGCACGGGAAAACGAAGTGTACACAGTTTACTGAAAGTGCAGCAAAATGCTGGGAGACAGCCKGCTCTGTCGGCTGCTYTCCTCCRTTCTGTGATTACAGATTGCTAATCTTGAGCCCCAGAGTGGTGCTTATTTGTAGGAAGTGCTTTCYATCCAGAAGATCTCAGAATATCTGGGAAACTTCACCGAGTTACTGTGAGCATATMTATATATATAGCTGACAGGTCACTACTGCTGAGCCAGGCTATTCCCTGCTCACAGATACTTTATCTTTGTCTCTYATATAAAATATATATTACAAAAAGGAGGAAACTCCATGAACATATCACAGTTCCAGATAACTAGGCTTTCTGTTAGACTTCACCAACACTGGCAGGTGTAAATACCCRTCATCCCGAGTGGAAGAGAGCTATAAAGACAATCAAGTCTCTTCTCTCAAACCCCTGGCAGAGACGAGGCTTCTCTGAGTTTCAAACAATCTGTGTGGGGGAGCCTTATGGAACATCATTCTGGGATGCGCAGAGAAATGCGAGACGGCTCATGAAAATACACAAAAAGAAGAAAGCTGCAAGGCTGCCTGGGTAGAATTACAGGGCACCGTGAGTCCAGGACTTCATGTTACAGGAAAACCAGATAAGGGTTAGGTACTGTCTCAAGTCCATCCCTATTTTCTCTTTATTTCTTGCAGAAAGCCCATTCCTTCAGAGGGATAACCCAGAAAAAAATCTCTAGTACAAAATTCAAAGTATAAAATCCCTTATTTTGAGTAATTATTCCTGCCCCAAAAGGCAATATTTTAATAAAGACAACCTCTCAAAATCTGTTTGCTTACTTATGCTGCTGCTACACTGGATCTRGGAGCTTCCACACAAGACGACAGGCGAGCCTGATAAACTTTTCTGAAGTATTTAAAGGAACACTACTCAGTTCCCAGGTGCTAAAATAGCATCACTATTAAAGTCTAAATGCTAGAACACTAATAACCTTTTTCTGCAGGAAAACATGAAAGAATATTAACTAGACAAGATTGGTTCACACTGGAATTTTACCACGTTAAGATTGGTTTTCTGTGCAAAACCAACCAACCAGTCCCATGCAGATATTTCATTTGCAAGAGCCACATTGGATTTTCTACGCAGATATAATGGATATATTTGTTTTTGAAATGGTACATTTTTGAATGTTACATTTCCAGTATGATGGAAACTTTTATTCAACCTTTATTCATAAACAAGCCCAGCAACTTCCTGAGAATCTAGCTACACTGAAATAATGGTGCAATTATATTTAATTTATGATGAGAGCCAAAAAACCACTTTTTTCACTCCTTGAATTTCCAGTACTTTTGTTACTTGCTGTAAGCCAGTCCACAGAGTGACAGGGTTTATTTTCTCTTTTTTGTTTTCAGAAAGTAACATAACCAAGCTAAACTCTAGTATTAAATCTCATCCAGCCTGTGACAGCAATGACATATGTCAGCACTGACTGAAAGAGAAAAGTCATTGACCACAAAAACAAAAAGACTTTTTTTTTTCCACAGGGAAATATTTTTTTCCTTCATAAGGGCAAGTCACTTATATAAAAAATAGGAGAAAATTATTAATATCATTTGACCCAAAATGAATGCATGCAGCTGCAACAAGACTTCAACAAAATTTAAAGCACCAGTCAGAGCCTTTTACCTCCAGCCTGCTGATAGCTGAGYATAAGCAACGTGAATAAAGGTGCTCAGCATTGCTCCTGTCCTCACTTTAACTCAGGCACAGGCTAGTAGAGGCATACATGCCTTCAGAAACCTTTTTTTTTTCCGACGCACAAACACACTTCATCGTAAAATATCTAGTTCCATTTTTTTAATGTTTTAAAATGAATTTTAGACAAATAATGGCAATGCACAATTATTTCCTGATTTTCCCCCAGAGGTTCTCCCACTGATGCTAGGACTCAGAAAATATGCTGGATAAATGAGTCAGAAATCAACAGTGGAAAGAAAGGGAGATAGTGAAAAACCATTACCTGATGGAAGATAGCTACAGAGCTCAGCATTTTTATCAGTGTTTGACTAATRGAACTTCAAAACTGGGCAAAGTAAGGAGGGAAACAGGTCAAGGCCAAACACTAACACTGAAAAGGATGCTTGCAAAAAAAAAAAAACCCAACAAAAAAAAGACCACTGAGCTGTCAGACACCACTCAGCTCCCAGCCACTTAGAAATGACTGAACTGATGCACACTTTGCTGCTCTTAGAGTCACACTCCACCCCCTACCTATTCAAAATTAATATAAACCCTCATATTGTGCTTCGATATACAAAACATACATCCAGGTTTTAGTCTCATCTCCAAGACCAGGCAACGCTTATGGTTATTAAGTGACAGGTTGGTTTTTATGTAGCATATCAACACTGCCCATCAGGGAAGCAATAACATGGGATAACACCCATGAGGTGTCTCCTCCGGAGCCTGGGTACCACTGACAGAAGYAGAGGGAGGCAGCGCAAAGGAAGACTTTGGCTAGGAGGGTAAGTTTTGCAAGTGAGAAACAAGATTTTGTGTTCTTAAAGCTGTTTCTTAAGTCAGCAGTTCTAAAGTCAGCCAATTTAATACTTCATACTCCCATGGGACTAACTTGGCCCATCCCATACTGCTCTKCATCTACTGACCCCTCTCCCATGGTGTCAGCAGTTGTGGTGGCATCAACCTGCCCTCCGCAGCTGCCACTGCAGAGGAAATCGCTTCCCACTCCCCACCTCATTTCTAATACTTAAACAAAAATATCTTTCTCCTTTGCACGCCTGTTTCCCCTTTCTCCCAATTATTCCTTCCGTTAATATTAAAATAAACATTTAAGAAACTGTTTGTCTTAAATACAGGCTTATTTTAACACAGTCTTAAAGCAGTATCAGAACTGAAAAATCGCCAGCTCACTCATTAGTACTGCTAGGTTTYAAAAACCAGACAGAAACAACCCCCCCGCCCGATAAACCACGCGCAGGCCCACCTCAGTTGCACCCCTTTGGAGCACACATCTGCTGTTGATTGGGAAAAGGACCAATGTCGGCAGAGGTGGTCTGCAGAGGGTTGTCACCTGCCACCAGGGCCAGCCCTGAGGCCTTCTGCACCCAGGGGACCCCCCTGGGGGGCTGTGCCTGTTCTACAGTCTTGGAGATCTGSTCCTTCACCAGAAAAGCCAGTGAGGAATTACGGGCCTAATGAGAAGCACAGCAGCAAACAAAGCACTGAATTTTAAACCAGATAAATCTGAGTGCTGTGATAATATTGCTAAACCACCTCTTAAGCACTACTATTCCTCTTCTGGGCTCTCCATCCCTAAATTGGTATGTCTGGGGAGCCTAGGATGCTTCCAAAATGCTTTTATCGTCTTTAGTTTTCCCTTTTCTTCCCTCACATAGCTATTCCCTCTTACTGAGTCAATAGAATAATGAGGAGACTGTTCTTGGGTTTTGAAGCTGAGTGAGTAAATGACATTCCTATTCATTATTTATCTGCTTTGAAATTCTCATGAATACCACCAGTGATAATCACCTAATTTCTATCAATTTATTTCTAGATCATCATCACATAAAGAGTGTACTGTAGGTAGCAGCTCAATCCAATATTTATGAAGTGAATTTTTTTTTAATGAATATATAGATACTCAGTGTAATTACAACTAGAGCTATTCTTTGAAATTCCAAACTGGGAACACATTGAATAGAAATACATCTCAGTTTGCTGGAGCTTACACAATTGYTTGAAAACCTCATAATCTTTCAAAAAAGCATACAGCAGATATAGTCACATTATGCTATACAGAATTAGATCTACATAAAAGGTTACTCCCTCTAGTAAGTTCTGCTATTTCTGCTCAGCARTGTAGTAGCGTACCAACCATTACTGTCAGCATCCATCTGGGATGAGATCACGGCAACCTCTCTGACAGCCATATACCGCAGGCAGAGCTTTAGAGGTGACTGCAAAGAGTTCAAGTCCATGCACAGCCGAGCAGTTAGGGTGGGGGGGAGGCTCAGGTCAGCTTAGCACAGCAGAAAGTTGGGCAACTGTCACCTTGACTGTCTAAGAGATCTTCAAGGCAAGCCTGAGGCACAGCTCGCTGGAGCAGCCCAAGCTGGTGGTGCCAAATGCCTGAATAGTGTCAGACCTCTAATTRGATTAAACTTTGCTGGGAAGCTTCGCTGTGTTGAACCATGTGGCACTTCACCTGCTGCTCTCCAAACACTGCAATTAGAGGGTGTCCATTCACAGCAGTGTCAAAAATAGCCTGGGGAATTCATGCGCCTCAGGATTTTTAAAACTTCCAGTAGAAAGTAAGGAAGACAGCGCCTTCCACGTTGGATTTTATTAGACATCCTGGAAAACTCCATCACATTCAAGCAGGTTTTGGACTATCGAACTTCATTGCTTTCACATACCTATTTTACAGGTTATAGGTTGTTGAACAAATATTTATAATTTGGGATGCTTTGGTAAAATAAAGGGCAATAACTAAAACTGACACATTTTAGACTGCAGTTACTGATAAAGGATGATAATGAGCTCTATTGCTATTGTACAGTTAACATCTGGAAAAAGGAAAAATGGTGCAAATTCAAATGAATAGCAGTGTTTAGTGATTGCCATAACAAATCAGAGACTAGAAATTGTATATGACTGCAGATTAAAAAACAAATTATACTTCYTACTGCAGCCTATTCCAATGCCATTGGTCTGTAAAATCCATAATTTTTTCAGATTTTAAGAATCATCACAGATCCTCAGGTCTTCTGTAGAAGGTTGGAGGTCACAGTGCACTTTAATTGAAATGTTGAACAAAAAGGGCTCAACTGTTCCTCCAACAGACACATTAGATCGTYTGTTCTCATTGAATGAATTTTTCGTGACTCCCATTAAGGACATTCGYAGCTCTGTTCCAGCCACCTTCATTTGGCAGTTGCAGGTTTAGTCCATAACAGCCTCTGGATCTCCTCTGGGAGCCCAGGGCACCTCCATCCACTGGCTCACGTTAGAGAGAAACCTAAAAGCCTGGTTTTAGTTCTGGGTAAGAGCCAAAGCCAGGACTTCCAAAACCTGTTGAATATCTCATGAAGTTTTGACTTGCAGCCTTTGATACAACCCACCATTCAGTGATCTAATGCCAGCATCAATCAAAAAACCACATGTTATTTATCTTCTGAATCTGTACAGCCAAAAGAATCTTATTAAGACAGGTGACTAAAAGATTTCAGGCCAGCTTATACTGAAATTGTGCAAGATGATTTATGAGGTTTTAATGCTATCGAATTTGAACTCCGATTCAACCACAGATGTGAGGCAAAAGCTGATGTATATCTGAATGCCGACAGCTCTCTTCTACRATATATCTACTCCCTACACTGTCCCAGCTATTCCCTAACCCAATTTAGCCAGCAGTGATCAACAGCAGACCCGGGCAGCTGTGAGTTATTTTCCTCCAAATCTGACACAAACTTTACTCTGACTCAGGCTGATCTTCATTCCAAAATAGGGAAGAGGAAAGCAGCCAAGCCGAGGAGAGGAGGAGGAAAGGGAGGAGCAGGCAATTGCTTTGCCTTTGGAAAGAAGAGCAAAAGGAAGCTCAGATGTCACCGAGTCCCAGGCAGAACTAGTATCCCATTTTTTATCTTTTCTTCCCCATTGAATTCAACAGTCACACAGGYCTTGGGATAACAGTGGAGCAGAAAGAATGGGCACAGCATTCATTTGGCATGAATACATAAGTASTGAATAATTACACTAAAGTGTGGTGGGTTTTTTTGGCAGGCACAGCCACCGTCCTTGAAGAGCATGATCAAAAATCCTGGTGATGAGCATAGAAAAAGACCTRAAGGGGAAATTTCCACCCTAAGAAAGCCCCAGTCTGTGTCAAGATCAAATGGAGGGGACATTGCAGTCCTTATTTGATGATTTGCTCTTTTCTCTCCCCCTCTGAGCACATTACAAGAGTAAATCCTCCCTCTCTCRGAGTCATTTGTATAAGAAAATAGCCGTGCCCAGCTCTGCAGCCACTGAGTGTTAAAACCTAGGRCTGCTGTGAGCTGGCTCTCTCACTGGATGTAATCTGGTAGCTATTAGCAAGAGAAATGAACTAGAAAATATCCATAATAAGCACATGACTGAAAATAAAGTATAAAAAGGAGAATCCATTCCAATGGGAAGGCAGCCATGAAACACTGCGTGTGCTCCTTAAAAACCCTGCAGCAGCAGGCACAGCGCTTGCTTTCTGGAGTTTTCTTGCATTAAGGATAACATTAGGAAAATAGCGCAAAATTTTGTAGTTTGGCTCTCTTTTCTTTCATACCTGCCACTCACACTCCTCCTCGTGCCTCCATGGATGTCAGGATGTCAGCCAGGCCCCTTACAAAACCCTTTAAGGCTTTGCAACACACTTTTCTTGTCTAAATGCCAAAGCTACTGCCAATATTCAGCATTTGCTTCCTTTGGAGACCCGTTCTGCCAGGGACTGAGTGCCCTCGGTCTTTACAGGGCTGTTTTATTGCATATTAAGTGGCATGGAAGAGTTGCTCGTGTTCCCTTTCTACCTGTGGGACCACACAAAGGGTTTGTAAGGTAGCTGAGGCCCTCCTTTCAAGGGCCATGTTGTTCTCACCAAAGTTATAGAAAGTAGGTCTGGTGGTCCCAGGGTCAGCACCCAAGCGGGTGCGATTGCAGCTGCGTTTTGGGCCAGTGTCTTCCAGAAGGATGGGTGGTAGAAAGCAACTATACAAAGGAAGAGAAAATGAAGAAAGGGCTATCAGAAAGAAAATATCTGAGTGGAGTACAGTGACAAGAAGGTCAGTATCAAGTTGAAGGAGCACAGAGAAATGTCATCTCAGATCTTTGAGTTGGTGGCAGGAGGAGAGGCCAYGATAAGAAGCTGGAGATGGATCTCAGGAGAGCACATAAAATTAAATTTCCTATTTCTCAAGTGTGAATATAAGCAAATCCCACTCAAACACAGCTCATGCCAGGTATTCAGCAGGAGCCCTGCGTAGACACAAAACTGCGTTGAACGCCAGGTTGAAGTGTTTGACCCTAACGTTCCCTAGGGCCACAAAGGATGTGGGGAAGCAGGAGGTGCAGCACAGGGAGGTCGGCACCTTCCCTATGCTGCCCCACAAAATGGACCACTCACTGCAGTCTTGTTGCCATAACAACCGTAAGAAAGGTCCATAAATAGAGTATCTTCTGCCACCAGGATATCATATTGGCAGAGATGATTTAGCTCCAGCTTCTTACAATGCACCTGCTCCTTAAATATATATACAGTCAGAATATGTATAAATTAATACATATATATTCATAAAAGAACTATAGTCAGAGGCACTCACAACTGCGTGACTAACCAAGCTCTGAGGATGGCCACTGAGTTTTGTAGCAACTACGGAAAGAGAGCTCAGGTCCTCTGCTTCTCCTCTGTGCGAAGGAAGATTTTTTTTTTTTTTTTAAGGTATGTGGCCTAGGAGACCTGCATAAGTCCTGCCAACTCTGTCTAGAGAGAATATGCCAAAACTTCTTGCTTCCTCTCTTGTTCGAGTATCAAAAAAGATAGAAAGGAAGGGCTGTCCCACTTATTTGTAAACACACAAAAAAATAATCAGACCACTCAGATAAGAAAGCAATTTCTCTAGCAAGAAAGCAGCAGGGGATTCTTCATGGTACACGCAGCTCCCAGACACAAATAGAGTTGATTGCTGTACGAAGCAAGGGACCTTTACCACATCCTTTCAGTGAATATCAGCATCTTAAACCTTCTGTGACAACTCAGCGTTTTAGACAAAGACATGTATTACAGAAATCACATTACTGATATTGGGGGTTTTTGTTTGGTTTTGTTTTAGGGTTTTTTTTTTGTTTTTTTTTTTTTTTTTTTTTTTTTTTTTTTTTTTTTTTTTTTTNCTTTTAAACTACACTCCCCCGACAATCTTAATAGGTACATCCAGTCATCGCCATCAGGGTTCCCTGGAAGGAAGTGAATACTGCAATTCAAATCCCTTCCAACATAAATGTCAGTCATTGTTCTCAAATATTATATATTGCCAGCAATAATAATACCTCTGCCTTCCACCGCCCGGAATAAGTCACATCACCAGAGCTCCCTGCAGCCCCTTCACTTGCATATCTGACATCCACACTCCAGAGGCAGCAAAATAACCTACACCGTCACCAAATCGCTTTATGTGTAATAAACCCCATCCATCTGTCCTCTTGTGCTCACAATGCAAGAACAAAGCATCACTTCAGAAACCTCTGTGTAACATCCAGGTACTCCACAATCTAGCCAGCCTAGCACCCCCACTAGTAAGGGGGGATAATAACATGCCCCATTTTAGAGACAGGGATGGCAGACACCGAGCACAACTCGCCCGAGGCACGGAGGAAGCCCGGGGCAGGATGGGGCTCTGCGAGGATCAAGTCCCAGGACTAGTGCCCTGATAAGGAGACCGTACATGCAGTAGCTGCAAATCTGGGACCATGATGGCTTGTTCAAGGATGGTGTCAGCTTTCGTAATCAAGAAACTAGCAATGAAAATAGATTTATAAAAAAAAAAAAAATCAGGGGAAAATGGATAAGCAAATTAAAAATTTGTGCTGCAGTCCAAGCTTTCCAGTCTCAGCTCAAAGTTCAGGGCTYTCCTATCAGGTTACTCTCCTATCCCAAATCTGGGGATTGTCTGATGGTTCTATCAAAATCCAGTAAAAACTCTCAAGGATCACTTCATCATCTTGTCTGTTTATATTACTTCATTAAGTGAAGGAAAACAGTGCCATCGGTCCACTCAGCTTTCCCTCACAAATGTAAACCCAYCTCTTGGACAGCAAGGTCCTCTGTTGCTGTGGTTTATTGGGGAGACAAGTGTCACAAGGCACACGACACAGAGGAGGAAGCTGAGGCATGGAGACATGGCATGTCTGAAGTAAGGTCACCCAGTGACAAAGTCATGAATAATACCCAGGCCTATTGACCACAACACTATGTTTTACCCACTAGACCATACTGCCTACCAGCAAAACCCATATCCTAACCGGGATTATAATGAACTCTACTACAATTAATAACTCTCTCCTCCAGAGTCCTCAAGTCTCACCTGCTCCAGAAAAAAGACTGAGATAATGAAGATAAAGAAAAAGCTTCCCAAGAACCTGATTACATCCCTGTTATTTACTCCTGCAGCTGTTTTAATCCTACTGATGTTGGGCTAAATTTCAAAATAAACAACATGGTGCATTTTCCACCACCAYTGAATGCAATTAATGGATACAATTAGTCAGCCAAAGATAAAATCCYCTGGCAGAAAGTCCATAGCAATGTAAATTTTTGCTCTATTTTTCCAAAGTATTTTATTTACTTGGCTTCTTTGGCTTTGTTTTTCATTCATCATAATCTTTTTATCTTCTGAAATCTATACTGATTTTATTTCAAACTCTGCTCTTAATCTTATCTAATAAATGTAGATGCTAGACCATTTGATATTCCAGTTGCCTGGGAAGTTGACAAAAACAGCTTTTTAAAATCTCATTTTCCATTTAAATATTTTTCAAGTTGTTTTCARCACATTCAGTCGTCTTGTTTATTTTATTCTGAGTCTAAATAAACGTGTATCATCACAAACGCCTGTGACTATAGAGCAGCAGATACTCAAGTTTAATCTGCAAAGAGCCGATTCCCAGACTTGTGCATCTGATTTGGAGCCTGTAAGGCATCCAAATGAGGGTACAATATTGGCACATAAGGTACATCATTTGTGTGTCCAGTTCCTCTGGATGCATACAAATAGCTTTTTATTTTTTACCCACAGCAACAGCATTTGTGCATGCGGTCCCATTAACTCTGCTTGCCGATTAAGCAAGAAATTATGCATACGTTTTACTGACAAATTGCAAGAAAAATCAGAGTACRTGTATGTAAGGAATGAAGACTAATGCACATGAAAAATCTGAACCCTCATTTTTCAAGCAGTTGCAAGTTGCATAGATGTTTATCAGTAACCTCTGCCTCACCTGTAAAGCCAACTGAAGTCAAGGGAGTTGACAGCATGTAAAGCAACAGCAAAATCTTCTTTCTATACACTCAGAGATTTTCATCCCAAAGGTTGCAGAAGAGCTTTTCCAAGATATATAATGTGAGATAAATCAGTGCATCTCTAAAATGAGACTACCTCTGGGCTGAATTTTGATAAATTTTTGTAAGAGAAACTTAGAAAGTATGGGCAGAATATGTTGTGCATTAAAATTRCAATGAAATATATTGCTAGGACGTAAGGTTAATATCATAGGTCTTCCAAAAGGCGCTTGCATTGCCATGAAATCCTCATAAGGTCCAGATACTTTTAAAACCTCAGCTTTAAATCAGAGCTAAACCAGCTCATTAGCAGGAACGCATGGTTCAGCATTTACTGGTGGGCAACCTATCCTTGTCTGTGGGGACGGGCTGCAGGATCCTGCCTCGATTCTCCTGCACTTCTAATCAACACAACTTCTCGATTAAGGGATAGGTGAAGGGAAAAAACTTATTTGGCAACTGACTCTTGGGTGGAAGATTGGTAAAAATAATGGAAAATTATTATCCCACTTCATACAATAACATTTTTGCTAACAGATAATTCTTTGATTCTTCAAAATAAAGGTTTGCATTTGGAGGCTGAAGCAACTCCACAGCATTTCAGGACACAAGCAGCAAAATTACAAGCTACATGGTAGTGACCGTTTTAGCTAAACAAATTTTCTGCTGGTTCTCTAGTAAGAAATAAGCAGCTTCATCAAGAGGCCTCCTCAAAATAGCATGGTACAAACTTGCCCTCTGCAGTTAATGTGCTGCAACAAACTCCTCCTTTCTAACCAATGTCAGGAGTGCTTTTCCCATGCGAGAAATGAATTCTTGCTATCGCTGCAGTGATCAATCTCTTTACCARTGATTCTTCCTTCATAGACCTTCAGGCTCACTTGAAAAGCTTAGATCTCATTTCATATCAATCAATAGAGTTGAAAGGCAAAGTTCAAAACAGCTACTTGAGGAATATATATTATATACACCAAGTAAGCRGGTTAAATAATACATTTATCAACAAAAATTGTTGTAGAGAAAAAAAATCATGATGAAAGTTTGTTATAACAGTGGGATAAGTTTTCCCTGAGTAATAATAGATAWGTGAACTGAAAACGGTGATAAAAAACACAGTGTAAGTAACCGCTATCAGACCACAAACAGCTCACAAACTACAGGTCACAGATTGGAAAAAACACAGATCAATATTAGTAACAAGTAAAACCATTGTCAGGTTTTGATTTTGCAAAACCACTAGTAATCASACCAAGAGTTCTTTTCAACACAGACACCAAAGTTCAAAAAAATATTCTAATATTGATTTATCTCTAAACATCTCACTTGGAACAGAAACCCTAACAGGAAAAAGCTGAGTACACGAAACCATAAAAAGAAAGGAAATTTTTTTAAAGAAAAAGTTTTAACTCTTACCAAAACGAAGACAACAAAAAAACCCGAGGAATACAACCATGGGACAATTGTTCTTTTAGACCTAAATTAACRTGAAAAATTAAAAGTCATGTTGCACCAACTAATTATAAAACATGCAGCTTTAGCTGCCTCTTACTTTGATCCTAGACTTTAAAGCAGCCCACATGATATCTACCTGTGGTCTTCATGCTGGCTTTGATCAGAAATGGCCCTGGAATCTCAGCAGGGCTGAGAAAACACCAACTTGAAYGAAAGCTACATCATCCCACACATGTTTTGTACATATAAAAATGCACAGTGGAACTACCACTTGCCCAGCCTAATATTTGAGGGGCATTTTGAATATACAGATATATACAATCACCCTTGGTCAACAGCCAGGAACAGCTGGGGTTCACAGGGATGGACCGCAGAGCAGAGCTGCACTCTTGAAGTCCGTAGACGTGGAGGAACGCGCAGTGCTGTTACCCACAGTACATGCAAGACTAACCAGGGTCCAGTCTTCACAGCCATCCCCAAAATACATTTCACAAACCTGAACGTGACACTTGCTATGCAGAGTAAGTGGCTGTTCTCTTTGTACGTGATGTGCTGTAGGCAACTTAGTTATATCCCTTTCCACATCACCTCTACAGCTTTACTTTGARGACATTTTTGCCCTAAAAGAAATCAATTTTAATGTAAAATGATTCCATAGCATCTTGCAGTTGAAATGTGCTTCTGCAAGAACTAATCCATACTTTGTTTTGAAGAGAGAGAATAAAATGAAAGAAACACTTATTTCTGTAACATAAGTCAGCTGTAATTTAATCAGCAGCTATGGCAGATTTGAAGATTTGTGATTCCTTCAATAAAAAGAGATATTTTTAGGAGCAATTAACACAAGACCAGATATGAAGCCTCGAAATTCAGAGAGAACAAAAGGTGGGAGGTGGAGATGAAAATAAAGATGCAGGAATTGGAAACAATAAGTTTTTTCTAATTTTTATCACAGTTCTCCTTGCTTGGGGCAAGAGAGGTTACCACTATAAGCGGATCAAATGCCTAAAACTGGTCCAAAGCTTCCTCATGTGGAGAATGTAATTCCTGTTATCAGTGTCCCTCATTTAGAGCAAAGTTGTTTATTCATTAAAAAAAAAAAAAAATTACTGGTAGCAGAATTATCTTTGGGGGTTCATGAACTTTTATTATTTGTTGCATTTAATAAGCACAGAGAAAGAAAAAGGTCATTTCTTGACCGGAATAGCTTGTAAGCTAATATATCGGCAAAACACAGAAGCTGAAGATAAAGACAATCCACTTTTTGTTGCTGTATTTGATTGTTTTCTTTATGGCTCAATAGTGTAGATTGAAAGAGAGCTTAAATGTTAGCATATCTGACAAGATGGTAAATTCAAAACAATAAGGAAGCAAATAAAATGATTCACGTGGAATTTTGAAATATCTCAAAATATGTCAGCCACCAGATGTCACAAAACCTGCAAGTGATGATACACTGAAATGAGAGAAGGGTAAGGCTCTGGCAATAGCACCCAACGACACAGCATGTCAGGAAATTTTCCTATTAATCTCCATAAATCTTAGAGTCTTGGAATGAAAGGAATAAAACACACAAAAACTGAGATTTTCTCTGCCATCATCTACCTCAAAGTGGAAATAATGTGTTCAAAACCAGCATCTTGAGCATGACAGAAAATACAGGCCACCTGTGCACTAAAAAAGAACATTTAAAAAAAAATATACGGCCAATCTGATCTTACATAAGCACAGACAAGGTCAATGTTTACCATCACTCACAAATTCTAGACCCAAGCAGTTATTTAAACTGCCAACAGCACAAATTCCCAAACATTTATTTTATTTACACACACATATATATATAAAATGCTTACTGTATCCTCCATGCAACAAATCCTGTGTGAAAGACACCATTCAGAATAGCTAGAAAGTACTATCTCCATTGGCTTTGCCAAACCCATTATCACGTCCTTATGGAAACAGGGAAAATACATATGAATTAATTTAAATCCCATACGGATGCTGATAGCAAAATCCTTAGTCTAAGAAGTGATACTCAGTAAAGAACTTGACAAAACCTGACTCTTAATATTAGTTCCACAAAAAGCATTTGAAATTTTAACTGAAATAAAGATTAAATCTCATTGTATACAATAATAGATATGTTTCACATGCTGTAAAAAAATGTGCACTTCCCCAACCAAAACAGCAAYGTAAATCAAGAACATCTATTGAGGGAGAGATCACAAAAGGTGTGAGATAGAGAAAAAAGTGATTCCTAACATTCTGCATACAAAGAAAAACTAATTCAGAGCAATAAATAACTTTGCTTTGTTAATATAAACCCCTGTTGCTGTTGTGTGATGCAGCAATCTCCAAGAGCTGCAACGATATGAAAGAAAACACATACAGAATTTGCCCAAGGGGTAGCAATTTATAACCTCTGATAACACTGTTCTACACTTGATTGCTTTTATTTACTTCCTTTCTCTTTTAAAAATTAAATGCTGGACAATAGAGCTATCTACTGCCTCTAACAAAACCTTGTATACTGTATGTCAGATGTGAAAGGTCACTATTTGTACTATTATATTGCACAAGCCATTAATCATCATTTTTCATCTTCACCTAATCCCACTGCAGAATGTTATTGTTGTACAAAGTGCTTCGAAATTAATAAAAGAGAGGTGCTCAGAGTAACCCTTTTTATCTGCCTGAAAATGATATTGAGATTTAATATTAATCATTTGTGTTTTCCACTGTGATAAGACAGACAGGGGCACCTATGTTTGCTACTAATCTGAAACCTAACATTAAAGAATAAACTATTCTCAGCAAAACAGAATACATGGATTACTATTGCCTCCCTAATTTGGAAGGAAATAGGCCRTTGCTGGAGGGAAACAGTACCTGTAACTCCAGTAACTAACATCTACAGTACRTTGCCTTTAAATGTGTTCACGGGTACAACCTGAGTCAGGGCCAAGGGCTGTGACATGCTCAGATCAGGGACATACGTATGCAAAGTCCCAGGATACATTTAGGGCTCAGGTTGTTCACAAGAGCGTTAAAGTCACTTCATGAAGATGCAATGAGAGCACAGCCAGGAGGGAGGAACTGGAATTGCTTATTCCAGCAGCACCAAATCCTTAGACTGACTTAAGCCAATGCTTTCCCCACCATCTAGAGGTCCAAATCCAAGGTTGCTAACACACAATGGTCCTACAGGATTAGCATGTTTGAAACCTGGAGGCAAAAGGGCCACAGTCCAGGGTTGGACTTCAAATGCACAACAATTAGGGCTAAAGCCTTAAATGCTGACCTGCACACAACACATAAGTGGCCCTTTAATTAGTAGTACTTGGGTAGCACAAGTGACATGGTCAACACCAGGCTGTACTTTCTTTAGTCTTATTAGCCTGGAGATCAGAAAGCTGTGGGAGATGCAAGGCCCAGAAGGTGCTCATGACTGAACCTAATTTAGTCAGAAGTAAGGCAGCAAAGGGTGTAAGCAGGCATTTAACCTACGCAGGAAAGAGCCCCAGTGAATAAACTCTGTATTTAAGACTTTTGAACACTTATAAAGGCCCTGGAAGAGCACTATTCCATCTGACTCTGGATTTATACAGTTGGTTTGCAGTGACCGAGGAGCTCTGAGGAAGCGTTACAACCAAAACAGGGCATCCCGGCAGCGATGCAGCAGGATGCTTGCGGACAGCAGACCCTTTGGCATGGGGGTGCACCAGAGTGACTTCAAAATGCTACAGTAGGAGCTGTTGTGTTCAAGTTAATTAAGCTAATTAAAGATCAACAGTGAGAAAGGTTAGTAAAAAAAAAAAAAAAGAGTAAGACTGATTTTCAACGGCTTTGACCTTGAGTTGTTAATGAAGTGCAAATCCTCTCAACTAGGAAATGTGGTTACTTGGTGGAAGCATGATAGTCTGCAACTGAACCTGCAAAGCAGCCATATACATCCTATTTTCTTCTGGTTGAGAATGCAATAAGGGAAATATGGGGCTTCTAATTTGAAGCAGCTTGTGACATATAGAAAGGAAACAGAAGTGGTTTTTCAGTCAGATCACCCACTACGTCCAAAATAACAATCCACCCTATCCACTCTGACAAAATTACACATAATAGAACTAAAACTGTGCTGAGAAAAATAGTCTGTTAAGCTTCCCATTCCTCTGAGGCCTGAAATCTATTTTTAATGTTGAGAACTCAAGTTACATACGCCCCACCGAAGCCTGCCTCGCCTCAGCCAATTGAGAGAAGCAGCCTGCAAAGCATTAATAATTCATCTGATTTAGTTTAGCTGGCATATTTCAGCAACCAAACTGCACCAAACTCTCCTGCAAAGAGAGAGGGGTTATTTCAGAAGGAGCTTTCCTCCTTCTTTTATCTTTTTACTTTCTTTCTTTTCCATGTATTTATTGGCGATGAAATACCTTCACAGGCAGTCTAGGGGAAAAAAAGGTCTCCATATAGCATCGAGCAGGAAAAGCAGAGACATCAGTAAGATAAAATTTCCATGTCAACCATGATCCACCAATCCAATTTATTTCTGGTGAAAAAGCAGATAATTCTGTGTTCCTTGATAGTCATTCTGAGAAGTTATCCCTGGCACAGGAAGAGTAGCAAAGACCTTTGGCTGCCATCTCTCCTCTTTCCATGAAGTCCTAAACATGAACAAAACTTAGATGCAACTCACAAAACATTCCACTATTTTTTTGTATTGATATGAGCCATGTACAGCTTCAAAAGGAAAGTCTCTGTTGCCTTGCCACACCAGCACTTCATTAACTAAGGCCTATATTTWTGTCCATTCATTTTACTTTCAAAATATTTTCTAGAAAATGGGAATGAATTAAACCACTGGCTGCCTCTAGGCTTATTCACTGTATCGATTGCTCTGCAGATGAGTGGGAGTAATTATTCCAAAAAGGTTTATTCTCAAGCGTGAACATGGAGGGTGCTAAATGTATTCAAACCGGTGAATAACATACAGCTGAAAGTGAGAAAAGATGTAACTATGCATGAATGAAAAGGAAAGTAAAGAAAGGAGTGAGGTCTGCAACACTAAGTTTTGATGACCACGACAGCATAAAGGGGAAGCTGAGAGTGTCCCGAATCAGAGATTTCTCTCTCTTGGCTAAGAGATGAGATCGAAAAGGACCAGATCTATTTCTAGACAGACCTGTTCCCTTCCATGCAATGACTTTGGCAGTGGAAGAGTTGCAGTTAATTATTTTTAGAAACAGTGCCCTGGGCACCAAAGACTTGCCTCTCCCACAGCTGTGGCTCCCTGGTGTCCCCTTCTCATCTTTCCTGACCATGTGGCTTCAAAGGGCATTTACTACCGAGGATAACCTGTGCCTCTATTACCAGTGCCTTGGAGGAATCCTAGAGAGGAGGAYATGGCTGCAAGTTTCTAACCAGGCTGTTGAAGATGGTGCAGCTTGTAGCATTCTGTGCACAGCCATCTCCACTACTCATTCAAATGTTGAACAGAACTGGGACTAACGCAACGAAGAGAAGTGGTTAGAGAAGTGCCTAGAGAAGTCCCATCCCTACCACAGCCTCCTATAGGAGAAGGGGCCAGCATCTTCAAGACTCATGTGGCTAGGCAGGAAACATGATCGACTGCCTAAAAGAATTGGTTCCAATTTAGTAGCAATATTAGGTTTCTCAACATTTTGCAACTAACAAAAGTCCTGTGAGACCCAGGATTACCTTTTGTATCATTGTTAAAAGTGTATATGTCAAAACATGAGAAAGGTAGATTATAATCCATGGATATTAATCATCCAAGCATCTGGGGCCTCAAAGCTCTGCAAAAGAAAGGACACAATGTCTGACAATACACCTCCAAGAGAAAATGCATCGTCTGAGATGGGCTGGGATTTCATCAAGAAAAGCTACACCTCGCAAATAAAAGGGTTAGGACATTGTGCTTTCTGTTCCATGCTTATATATATAAGCTTTTATATATAAACTTATATATATAAGCRCTTATATATATAAGCTATAGCTTGCTTAACAGATGGAAAAAATCCATAAATTAGGCCTCACTGGCATTAATTTGTTGGCAATTTTTCATTTGCATGAAACAAACCTTAAGTAATTTGTGCTCATTAAAAAAAAACAAGGCCTTTCACCATGTTGAACCTTGCCCTCTCATGGAGCAGGTCATTTATTGAATCATTATTGAATTATCTTTCAGTAATTAAGTCTCTTCTATATACCAGTTATTCATTTGAGTAGGTCTTAAAATATTACAGAAAGAGAGCATTAGAGATCACTTTTAGAAAAGCCATTTAGTCTAAAAAAATGGAATATCATTTGACCTTCCCARTTTGTTATTCTGGCCCACAATAACACACAGTCCTTAGGTACTACTGGATCAAACATGGAATGGCTTGGAAATATTTGCTCACCCACACAGAGGAGGAGACCTTTGCTTTTTTCAGAATATTCAACATTTAACCAGAGTGCTCATTTTCCTAGTTTTTGCCACTATTTGTGCCATGCTAATAGGAAGCGAWTAGCCAGATCTGTCTAAACCATATAGGTCATCACTTGAATATCTTGCGAACAAATAAACCACGGAAGGGATTTTTTTTCCAAATATAATTAACAAATTGCCTAGGTTAGCTCATTGTGAGGCATTTAAGTGCCCTGGAGCAAAACCAAGAAGGAAGCTATACATAAGAAAAGCAGGACCAATCTAACAGAATAGAGAGGACCTGTAAGCTYTCTGGGAAGAAGTTTCCCCTTGGAAGTGTGGCATAGATCAGTCCCCCCACGGCACCCACCTGAGCTGCAGGAGGGGATGGAGTCAGGCTTGTGATAAAAGTGGAATATGTTAGAGCGTGAAGTAAAGAACCGTAGTTTTCACTTTGAATTTAAATAGATTTTCCTTCTCACAAAGTTCCCTTCTGCAGACGATACAGCGGTGTATGAGCATTACCGAGACACTGCAGTGAAAAGCAGAGAAAGCAGCAGCAGCACCTTATTCCCAGGAGGTCTTAGTGTTCGGGAAGAACATCACAAAGTGAAGGTCATCCTATGATTGCAGCTACCAACCGCGCTGGTCTCAGGGGAAGSAGTGAGAAGTGCTGTGGGTGTGCTCAGGGCTTAGAGCACAAACCTGCGATGGCAAGTTCTGGATGCAGCCGCCCCAGAGGACGCGCGTTCAGGTGCCTGTATCGGTATTACTGGTTCCCCATCACCGGCAGCCCACAACTCCAGCATATTTCCCCTCTGATGGGGAACACTGTCTTTCAAATGATATTGTTCTGCTTGGCTGCTGTGATTACTCAATTAATGCAAAGTAATTATAAAGATAGAACTTCCAGCTCTTGCTCACTGCTGTTTAGTGAATAATCCTTCATCTTGTAGTGAACAAGGAAAGAGAAGCAGCAAAACAGAGTAATGAAATGGTATGATCATATAAAAAAAAATTTWAAAAAATCAAGATAGCTTTCCTATGGATAGCTGAAAATGGTGTTAATTTTCTACCTGGAACACTGATGATGTACTTAGTTCAATAGAAAACACACTTTTCCTTTATCAAAAGCTTGCATGCACAGAGACTACCGAGCTCCTTTAGGAAGAAYCTCAGTAAGGCAAAGGAAGATAAGATCATCTTTTCATTTTCTGCCACTTGTAGAGCAATGATTTATCCCCATCTTTATGGGCTCCTTTACCTGTGTCTGCAAGAGGAGTTCCTGGCTAGTCAGTCAGTTCTCAAAAAAATTCTTTAGCAAGAATCCCCAAGAATAGGGATTTTGTCAAAGTACACCTAATTGTTAATTCTTGCATCCTTATTCCAGACATGCTTTTCCCCTTAAGACAGCTGCTTACAACAGCATACAATTCAGCGCATACAACAGCAGCTCCAAAACAGGATGGTGGTGGTTGTTCTGGAAAACCTGACAACAAATCGCTGTCTAAAATACCAAAAGGACCACGTACTTTCTGTGACCTTTTGGTGCTAGATGATGATGAAAAACAAGAATACACTTCAGAGCCCTAYCAAAAATGGTACAACTGGGAGATGGTTGGCCTTCTTCAGCATTGCTCTCCAGAGAGAGAGCATAACTCATGAACAGCCATTAAGGTCTGTGTGCTTAGCAGCATTCCAGACATGCCTTTTAGAAGGAGTTTGTCTCTTTTTTGTCACAATAAATCTCCAACAGGGGAGAAGTCCTTGAAATGGTAGCAAGTGCTACATCAGGAGAAGTTCATTTTCATCTGATGGTTTTGACATATCGGGTCTGATACTTCCCATTTTTGCATCTTGCATCTGCCTTTACAACTGCATAATGCCACCACTGCTGCACAGRAGCTTTCTGCCATATAGAAGGAAATTGCTTCATCAGGTGGAAGGCAGCACAGCATTGCATCCACATACGCATTCAAAAATTATTGCTTCCCATAGGAAGATTCAACTTTCAAGAAGAAAAGGTTAAAATACTAAAATATTTGGGCTAAGAAACACATGCTTTGATTCAGGAATTCTGTGCTCCCATYTACTTTGACAGACTGTACTTCTTAGGTCGACCATTTACTCTTTATTGGTCCTTCCTTCTTCTTAAAAGAAGAGTGGATGCTGGAATGCAGCACTTCAGAGGGCCATGAATATGATCCCAGCAAGATATCCTTTCCACAACGGACAACACAAAGACAACAGCTGAAATASCAAATGGCCAACGCAGCAGCATATACAAAATGAACTGGTCTAATGCAGAGTCAGAATATTTTAAATTTTCTATCAAAGATATCAACACGATCTGGAGAAAGCTTACATGTGAAAAATTTAACTGCAAAGTCTAATAATTTTTAAAAAAGAGTTAGTATTGCATTTTAACAGATATATTAAAATAAATCCTCATGTAGCTTTTTTAAATGACTTGCTGAACTGAAGGTCCACTTGCTCACCCTAGCATGTCACACTTGCACCTTCACTTCTAAAACCAGGGTCCATGAAGAGCTATTGGGCAAGCTGAGAGACAGTCATAGTAGAAATAATCGGAGAAGGAAAATAATCCTGCCAACTGTCCAGCTGCACGTGGAACCATGACAGAGCATTTTCATGTCCTCTGTCAGCAAGCTTGGTGGCGTGAGAATAAACTTGGGTCATTCAGAAATGTGTGGACCAAACCATTTTTCTAAAAAAGATTGCCAATACATTTTGACTGATTTAGCCTCTTTTTCAACAGAAAAACTTGTCCACACAGAAAGAGAGGAATCTGATCGTTTGTCTGGGGGATTTCCAGGCCTTCAACAGTGCAAATTCCAGGGCTGCAAATGTCAAGAAGTCCTAGACAAATTGCCACCGAACGGGCTCAGTTTATCCAGTAGCATAGGACACATGTTGTAAGATAAAGGTGCCCTTGCAGCAAACCCAAGAGCAGAGCCACATCATCGCTCATATAACCCAGTGCTATTCCGGTGGCCACATCCAGCCTCTCTGCTCATGGGAACACCAGCCCACATAACCAGCAGTGTTGGGGTGCCCAGGCTGCTCCCTGTGTTGTCTTTCATGGGTTTTAGTGCTGTAAGAAAGTGATGCACTCACAGGATGCAAATGGCTTATTTTAAAAAAGCAGATGTTTAAACAGCTTTTATGTATATGTAGCCAAGGATTCCAGTTCTTAAGAAAAAATTATGTAGCCAGAGCAGAAATTTCATGCATGGAAAGAAGAATATTAGAAAAGTCCAGGAGCAAYTGCTGTTTTTTCCAGGAAAGTTCACCACAGGTCAGACTGTCCTCTGGTATGCTTGAACAAAAGATTCACAACAAGACAGACATGGTTTTCCTGCAAAGATACAACCAGTTCTCATCAGATTTCATCTGATTAGGACAGGGCAGTCAAATAAAGAAGTATAAATTGCCAACAGACCCAAATTGAGTCTCTGAGACACGTCACATACCTCATTTGCTCCCTGTGCTTATCTGTTTGTTCCCTGCCCTCATTGCTCTTACAGCAAACAGACACAAATATATTTCACACTGGTGCCAAAAAACAGTCTTATTCCTTCGCAGAAGCCATTTATTAGGAGAAAAAATTAACAGTTAACACTAAGGGACTTATTTTGCTTCTATGCTTATAATTCAGGCTTCCTGATTTTGCTTTTTTCTGCAATTTCAGATATAYAGACCCCTGTATTAAAAAGTTGCCTGGCACAAAGCCGGTATCGTTTGCCTACTCCCTGATGCCAAATGCTCTTGCTTTTTGCATCTTCTCCCAGGATCCCAGACACACAGCCCAGCAGCCATCTGCAGAGCTTTCCGCTCCTCCCCCCAGTTTTCAATTATTTTGCCATCTAAGCAGCAGTTACTCTAACACCAAGATGCAATTCCCATGAGACTCTGCAGCTCTCCTTCAATTTGACTGTATTTCGAGCTGAGCTTCTTTCCTGTTTTGTGATATTATTCTAATCAGCCGAACACCACCGGTGTCATGTAACTCCACAATTCCCGGACAAAGCTGTTTGGAGTCCTGCAGCTTATTTCCTTCAAGTCTTATGAATAAATCATAACTCCCAGCACCAAAAGATTTCATTAAACTGACAAACAAGCTCCCCACCCAAAAGCTTGGGTTTTTTAACAGCTCTTTCCCAAGAGAGGTGGACACAGGTCTGAAATCTGCACTGAGTGAAGAGAGCTCCAGACCACACAGGTTGAACACTTATTTTAACATTCAGTCATTCCAGTTTTGAAGCACTGGAGAAGTCTACTTTGCTATTCTCCATGCATTTCCCAGATGAAATACAGGAAATGTGCAATCCCTCCACTTTTAGGGGATATTCCTCACTGATAGGTGGAGTTTTCAACTCATTCAGGATCAGAGGGCAGCCCCCATGCACTGCTCTGGTAACATGGGCTGCTCAGAAGTAACGACTTGTGCCCACTTCGTCTTGCCACTATCGGCCTCGAATACTGAACTTTATAGGGTGCCTTCCTCCCTATGGCTCCCTGCCCTTTGATTTCCCCTTTAACTTGTACTCTAGTTTTAATGGCTCCAGTCTTCTTGCTCACACCAACTCAGCAGAAGCAAGTATGGCACGGTAAAGTCGGTTTCATTACTATGATAAGCAAAAAATAATATTTTTGAGGATAAGGAATTTTGCATTTTTGTTTTTATTTCAGTTATCTTCATTTTCTTGTCTGGCACTTTCTAGCTAAAATTAAAACCTGAAGTTATAATCTATCACATTGCAAAAAGCCATTGTTACAGAAATGACCAATTAGATATTGTGCCCACTCACACAGAGCTGTACATATTATAAGAAATCTGTCTGCGTATTTTTTTAATCACCTTAAAAAAAAAAAATATTGCTAACTTTTGCTGCACCTTGATTGTTGCTACCACAGASTCAACTATGATCCTGCCAGCTCTGTATGGAGACATGCCAAAACATCATCCATAAAAAGGCCACGCTTGTGAAAATTAAGCCGCCCAAACCACTGCCACTGAAAAGGACAGTCCCACCCCTCCCCACAGCAGCTCGGCGCCGGCACAGGCGTTTGTCCAGCYGCACCGTGACCCGCTTAGGGAATAAATGCATGTGAAAAGTAACCTGGCAGATCAAAACCAATAATAAATCAAATTCATTTTCAGCCGGATCTGTTTCATGATCCGGGATGGCGGAAGAGGGGAGGAAGGGCAGAAGCAGCATCACCCCCGGCAGCGGCCCTGAGCCCCCCGTGCCGCASTCCTGGAGCTGTGCTGGGTGGGCTCCGCGCACACCCACCACCCCCGGGGCTCTGAAACAGGCACCGATAGAAAAGATGTCAGGATCTGTTTAATCGCATATATTAGCTTAGGAGGAAGAAAAGCGGGTTGCTTCCACTTGAAATCTGAAAGGAATTTTAAAACATGAAGGACTCRGATTACAGCAACTGTAGCTTGGCTAGGATGCAAACGTACCGAGAAGTCAGAGTATTGCTTTAATGCCTTCCAGTACGTGGAAATAGGATCCCACAGTTTGGCACAACCCTTTTGGCTGAAAGGCGATGTCAAGACCATCACTTCCCACAGCCCTCGATTAGTGAGTAAACGTACTTCACTCACGAGCCAACTCACCACCAATTTCAGTGTCCTTAGTTTTTCAGGAACTAACATGCTTGCACTGCAGTGTTAGCACAGAATGTTTCTTTACGCAATCCCCCCAAGAGTTACACTGATCAATAGTCTCTCTGCCATCACTGCCCTTTCTGCACTCATTTTCCTGTGACAGGACAAAACACGAAGCAGATCCACGCAACAGCAAAATTGYAACCATCAGGAGAAAAGCCTCCTGCCCCACATGCCATTTTGCCTCTGAAATCCCCCTCCGATAGCTAAGCACGTTCATCCAGAGGACACCAAGTCCATCAATGAACACAATGCCTCTCATTTATTCCTTTTTACCGAGAAATCATTCTAGTGATAATTCAGGCCATTTTTACAGGGAATTGCATAAATTCCCTTCAATTTATTTGAGCAGTTGTTGTACATTTTTGGTTACCTTTGCTCCGTTTTTCATTTATTCAGGTTTGTAGCTGATGTTTGCAGCTTTTTCTTTTTTTTTTTTTTTTTAATTCAGTGCACTTACTTTGGTTCCTATGTTCATGTGACATCATTGCAAGAATTGCAGAGAGGACTGCAGCTGTGCTCATGAACATGATCAAATGAGCAAATCCACCACTGAGCCTTAGTAACCGTCATAATCCTGAAGCCTGGAAAATGCCCCTGCCTGTTAGAGTCGGACCTAAGCCTGACCTGCCTCACGCTGCACACCTCGTTACAGAGATGAGAGCCAGCAGTCTTGAACTCCCTCAAAGTTCAAAGGGATGCAACCATTTGGATAACTTCTATCTCTACTGTGCCAGTAAAGATGAGCTCATCTTCAGTGAAAGAAACAGAGGAGGGGAAAAAAAAAAAAAAAAATCAGTCCTTTTTCTGGCAACTGTGTTGTACTAAACTGCTGAAGCAAACTTGAAAGTGTGAGCTTAAAAAGAAATTATCAATTTAGACAAACAATAAACACAAACCAGTCCTTTTGTCCATCCTACATAACAGCTTAAATTAAAAGAAACATGTCTGAGAGCATATATCCTGCTGTAATTACTTCTCCGTTGATTTAACTCAGTTGTAGCTATTAAAGTTTGTGCTGCCCGTTATTTGAGTTACATGTTTTTCCATTCATTTCAGCCTCCTTTTTTGATACAGGCTCCTCTGGCTGCAGCATGCAAGCTGCTTGCCAAAGATGCCAATAAACATAAAACAGCAGCAACAAGCACATGTAGCTAGTCTGGCTGTGTAGGAAACGTGCCACAAACATGTCATGGTAGCTAAGTAGTCTCAGACACATTTGCCTAGCCTATATCTATTTTAATTGCACAACTGTAAAACTAGTGTGAATCCCATTTATACAAAGTGATTTTCTGTTCATCTAGTTAGTAAGCATGCTTTCTTCATTTCCATGGACACACAAAAAACCACAGGAATTGCAGAAACCTGTAATTCACCATGGTGACATTTGCAAGTTCCTGACCAGCCACCCTGATAGTGCTCAAGTGTCACTCAGCAAGTGCAAAAGGTGTTTTTTAAGCAAAATATATTTGCTTTCTTTCAACTGCCCGTTGAGTCTTCATTCATTCCCCTATTTATCAYGCACAATATGTTTTTTGCTTTAAAAGTTTTCAAATTAGACTTTCCCATTTCACTCCCTACACAAAGACAAATATTTAACCAGCATGTAATAGAAGAATCCCTTCAAGGTCCAAAGAAATGAAAGTATTTCTATGCCAAAATGCAAAATGTYATCAGAAATAGAAACCAAACACTGCTTTGAACATGAAATGGACTATATCAATATGCATGAGAGCAGCTAAAGATACATTCTCTGCACAGATACCACCTGACAGCTTGTTAACCTACAGAGAAGTGGCTTCTGTCCCTCTCAGCAGTTTAGCAGGTTGCCCGTGCACCCAAAGGTGCTGTAACTTCAGTAATGCAGGAGACAGTTTCTTTTTCTTTGAATTGCACAAAACCCATCTTTGCTCAGATTAAAAAGGCATTACAACCATTTGAAGATACGAGGGGGTTTCTTGTATGTTTATTTTTAAAGACATCTATTGTACCTTTCACAAAGRATCTGTAACTGATGATCAAAACTTAAAAGGGCAGTTCCACATGTATTGACTGGATTTCAATTAAGTTGCCATGTGTGTCTCTACGAGATCTATTACTTTGTACAGTAACCTTTGGAAAGCAAATTTATTGCAACATTAGCCACACTTATTGCCTTGCTGTGTGGATTCTCTGATCATCCTTTGCACTACAAATGCTACTGCAGGCAGATAAAAAACACGATTGTAATGTTTATGTTTCTCAATAGATTTTTTTTTTTTAGTTGGCCAATGAGAAAATAAAGGGAGAATTTAAAACAGGCACAAGTCTCACACTTAAAATCAATTTCAGTTTAGGTTTAGCCCCTCTGCTGAACACTAGACATGTTCTTACAAACTAGCCCACCGATCATAGAAATACATATAACTTATTTAGAGGCAAGGTTTTTCTGATGCCAGGGTAATATGTCAAGTGCTGCAATTTAATTCCCATTTCCAATATGTTTGGAAACTGAGCACATTTCCATTTCCACAGGTGAATATTAGTTAGGTGCAGGTCCATATTGCTTTCATGAGCATGTAGCCTTCTACTGACAACAACTACAAGAAAAAAATTCACTGCCTGCAAACTATGCAGCAGCTCTGTTGGCATTCTCTTGTCATCTCATAAGCTTGCATTATTATATCCAACATAATATGCAGTATAAAAAGCATATGTTTTATTTAACCAAAAATGTTATATTATATAACTGGCAGCAGCATCTTCCCAAAGCTTAATTTCATATCTTCATAGCTTTCAGTGGTGTCCAATCCATGGAAGTATTTATTAAGCTACATAATATTAAAGCTTTCCCTATTCCCCAACCCTCTCTCCTTGCCTCTCCTTTAATAGAGTTTCTCTGTAACAGCTTATGGAATGGATGTACGCTGATGATTTGGGGAAGTTGTTGTTGGGGGGGAATTGCACAGAATCACCCGCAAGATCCTAAAGGCAGAGTCTGACTGCAGAGTTTGCAGATACATCAGACAAAGGTATCCTTTGCCCACTTGTGAATCTTTCAGCACATTGTCCCATTTTCTGTAAACTGCCTAGCTATGAGATAGTATTTACCCAGGTTTCTCTTATGGCTTATTTACAAGTTTTATGAACCGAATCGTAGCATCATTAAGGTTGGAAAAGACCTCTAAGATCATCAAGTCCCACTGTCAACCCAACACCACCATGCCCACTAAACCATGTCCTGAAGTACCACATCTACACATTTTTTGAATGCCTCCAGKGATGGTGACTCCACCACTTCCCTGGGCAGCCTGTTCCASTGCTTGACAACCCTTTCGGTGAAGAAATTTTTCCTAATATCCAATCTAAACCTACCCTGGCGCAACTTGAGGCCATTTCCTCTCGTCCTCTCGCTTGTTACTTGGGAGAAGAGACCAACACCCGCCGCTCTACAGCCTCCTTTCAGGTAGTTGTAGAGAGCGATAAGGTCTCCCCTCAGCCTCCTCTTCTCCAGGCTAAACAACCCCAGCTCCCTCAGCCGCTCCTCATAAGACCTGTTCTCCAGACCCTTCACCAGCCTCGTCGCCCTTCTCTGGACACGCTCCAGCACCTCAGTGTCCTTCTTGTAGTGAGGGGCCCAAAACTGAACACAGTATTCAAGGTGCGGCCTCACCAGTGCCCAGTACAGGGGCACGATCACCTCCCTATTCCTGCTGGTCACACTATTCCTGATACAGGCCAGGACGCCGTTGGCCTTCTTGGCCACCTGGGCACACTGCCGGCTCATGTTCAGCCGGCTGTCAACCAGCACCCCCAGGTCCTTTTCCGCCGGGCAGCTTTCCGGCCACTCTTCCCCAAGCCTGTAGCGTTGCCTGGGGTTGTTGTGACCCAAGTGCAGGACCCGGCRCTTGGCCTTGTTGAACCTCATACAATTGGCCTCGGCCCATCGATCCAGCCTGTCCAGATCCCTCTGCAGAGCCTTCCTACCCTCAGGCAGATCAACACTCCCACCCAACTTGGTGTCGTCTGCGAACTTACTGAGGGTGCACTCGATCYCCTCGTCCAGATCATTGATAAAGAGATTAAACAAGACCGACCCTAAAACTGAGCCCTGGGGAACACCACTTGTGACCGGCCACCAGCTGGATTTAACTCTGTTCACCACAACTCTCTGGGCTCGGCCATCCAGCCAGCTCTTTACCCAGCGAAGAGTACACCCGTCCAAGCYRTGAGCCGCCAGCTTCYCTAGGAGAATGCTGTGGGAGACAGTGTCAAAGGCCTTACTAACGTCCAGGCAGAYCACATCCACAGCCTTCCCTCATCCACTGGGCGGGTCACCCGGTCATAGAAGGAGATCAGGTTGGTCAAGCAGGACCTGCCCTTCATGAACCCATGCTGGCTGGGTCCGATCCCCTGGTTGTCCTGCACCTGCCTCGTGAGCGCCCTCAAGATGAACCGCTCCATGATCTTCCCTGGTACCAAGGTCAGGGTGACAGGCCTAT
The DNA here is from genome assembly GCA_030449065.1 of Oceanodroma leucorhoa. Taxonomy (NCBI): domain Eukaryota; kingdom Metazoa; phylum Chordata; class Aves; order Procellariiformes; genus Oceanodroma; species Oceanodroma leucorhoa. The sequence goes on from JASVER010000063.1 coordinate 4,901,107, forward strand.
AGTTCCCAGATCCTCCTTCTGGCCCTTCTTGTAGATGGGCATCACATTGGCAATATTTGTTCCAGTACTTTGTGTCTAGCTACTTCGAGTATCCCAGATAACTACTATTGTTTCACAAGAGCAGCTCTTCAGACCAAGGGAGGAAAGCAGACAGGCTACTGATGAATGGTGTGTATTCAGCTGTCTCCAGATATCGTGACTTGCATTGCAGAATACCGTGTTCTTAGCAAAAATAGCCACTACCTAATAGTATAACAAAACAAACGCAAAAAATAGCCACATTCACATTAGCATTTCTCTGTCTGAACAGCCCTTCAGAAAGCCAAGCAAGTTCACATGCCTGTTAGTTTGAGGGTGCTTTACTATATATTTTCATATTTTAAAAACTTGAATAAGGAAGATTACCTGATGCTCTTAATGTCTTGAGAAAGCTGTTTTCAGAATAAAATGCAAAGCTATGTCTTGCATGATGAAAATGCATTTGTCCTTGCTCTAAATTCCCCTCCAACTTGCAGACACTGTTTTTGGATGATATCTTACACATCTATTCTGAGTTTGGGACCGTGCTTTAGACCACGATCATTGTTATGGAGCTGCTTCTTCAGAMAGAAATGTGGAAATTCAGATACAAATCCCTGATTCGAATTTAATTCCCCAATTGTGAACCTATTCCCAACATTTTCCTCTGGGTCATCCTTTAACTGACATAAGCACATTTTTCACACCTGTATTGTACAAAAACCCTGAACACATGAAATCTTCTCCTTCGCAGACAGAGACTTCGTGAAGTTGCACCCAAAGGGCAAGAAAACTTCACAGAATTTTATGAAAATTCTATGGCTGATTAATCTCAAGCGTGAAACAGCATCCACTTATGAGGTCCCTGGTCTGTTCCCTCTATGTTGAGGCAAGATCAGTTATATCTAGACTGTCACCCCCAAATCCCTGGCCAGGGGTTCCTTGCAAATCTCCAAAGGCAAGAGATCCCACAGCTTATTGCAATGCTTCATTACCCTGACTGTCRACAGGTATTCTCTCAAATCTGATCTAAATCTTCCCTTGCCTCAAGTTACACCAAATAATTATTGCCTTGCTCTCTCCCAAAATAAAACTACTTCCATGCTTATGGTGGTGGTTGATGGTGTACTGTACTTGAATCCCAATCCAGCTGGCAAATGAAGTCACCTTGTGTTCAAACCCTAGTCCTTCCCTCCTCTTTATTAACATTTAGAGAAAACAATTATTGCTGGAAGCTACAAGTACTTACTCATGAGGAACTTACCAGTTTAGCTAATGGTTGCAGTCCTCAGCTGAAACTAATCTGAGCTTTGCCTAAGGTTCAGTAAAATCCTTTTACTATCTTGAAGTTACTCCTGCCAGTCTGTAGTCTGTGGCTCCAACCCAGGAAACATACTTATACCTCTTCAAGTCTTGCTTCTACAGTATCAAGCCCAAATTACAAATGTTGGCATTTAATAGTATAACACTCTTGCTTTTAAGTACAAAACACTGTCAGACCTTTGGTGTGAAGCAGAAAGGAAAGAGGCATCAGGAATTACTATAAAACATTCAGATTTAACAACTACTGTAGAGAAAAATAGCTGATAGTAAAAGATTGTGTTTGAATGAAATTAGCAACTCACCCATAGAATATGAAATATTTAATGAATAAATAGATAATTCAAGAAAACTCAGGCTGAAGTTGCTAAGCACTATAATTTGAAACCTGCAGTGAATAAAGGCAAGAAGTTTTCTGAAGAYTAATGTAAAAGTTTTTTTGACGTTTCTGTTCAAATAGTTGGTGGTAATATTTGTCAGATAAACTCACAGAGCTCAAAATATTAGAGAGACAGAAGTTATTTATGACTGACAAAATCACAAGATACCAGACCATATTACTTCAAAACAGAGACAGGCTATGCCAGATGTTTCACGGCAGTATATATCTTCAGTCCTTAATTAAAAGGAAGAAACAAGAACAAGAAGTCCCAAGTCACAATCACTACAAAGCTTTGGAGGAAAAAAACTAAATCAAGTCTCTTATGATTCTCTAGGGACTTAAATTAAGCACCCAATAAAATGGGCAGTTAACCATATAAGCATAGATGTCTTCACTGCTTTAATTAAATGTGACTTGTCTAAGTCACAATTTTCTTGGAAACTTCAAGTACCCTCTTCTCAAGGGGGAAAAACCCCAGACTACACAATAGGATGAAAGTTTAGTTGACTGAAAATTCACACTTCGGAGATAAAATGTGTAGATAGATTTAATATATTACAAGGAACAGATAAACAGAATTTACAAAAAAGTGTGCCATGCTTTGTGACATTCAATACATGTTTTTTCTTCAGAGGGGAAGATAATAGAAAGAAGCTACATASCACAGCATTTCAAGAGAATAGCAGATTTATAATGTATACAAATGAACACTGAACAACCACCACCTTCAGGAAAGAATAATACATGCCTACTCCTCCATCTTCAGTGGAGCAAGACTTTTTTTATTTTTAAAAGGTGCGCAATCTTCTGGGAACAGAGGMCAGAAATAAGGAGGGGATCTTTCAGCATCAGGAGATGTTCTGTACTGAGCCCGCTCCTGCTTACAAGTGAGCAGAGAATCTGTCCTGAATCCTGCCATCTGCAAATCATACCAGAAAGAGTATGTGGTGGGGTTCAGGGGTTCAGGTTTGGACAGCTGATCAAAATATGACACAATTTTAATAGGAAATTGAGACATTTTGGAAAACTTTACTTCTGATTCTGAACAGAAAACCTGAAGTTTTAAAAATTTTCTACCAAAAGGGAATCTCAAAGGATGTATTTCAGGAAGAGCAAAACTACTTTCTGAAATTAAACACAGGATGTGATACCTTCTGCAGACCAGTTGCATTGACACAACTCTGAAAAACTTTCCAGGCTGCTCCCAAAACTGTGAGCCATGGGGTCCCAGCTCCCACGTGGGCTCTCCTGGCCATATGCACCCAGGAGCATCCCTGGAGCAGGACAGCAGCTCCTGGGACCAGGCTGCACCACAGGAAGCTGTAAAAACCTTTGTCTCAGAAAAGTCCAAAAGAGGTAACAGCCAAGTTTGCAACTTGGCATTCTAAGCTAGTTTGTGTGTATGTATACAACTGCTCAAATGGGAATTAAGGGAGATGTTAAGGTTGGAGACTGGTGAGCCAACGTGGGTGAAGTAAGAAGAGATTTAACTTGTCTGTCCCTTTAACTGAGCCCCAAATCCTTCCAAGGATTCAAAACACTTCCAGATAAGTGTTTTCCCATATGACACACGACTTGCAGTTCCAGGGTTGGCACAGAAACAATTGCAAGAAGAAAGAAGTGCTTTCACTGGCCTGTTGGAGAAGCATAGCTAACAGGGTTGGAAGATCTCCTGTTTGAAGATGCCTTGCTTCATGTGCTTCTCAAGGTACCTGGAGAAGTTACCAAATTCTTGTGACTTTTTTCAAATGGAAATTTTAGGATCCTAATCAAGAAGCTTCCTCTAGCTCCCCCTTTGCCTCTCTGGCAACTTTATTTTTCGTGTTCTGTTGCAAAACAGGTATGTTCTTTTTCATCCAAAATTGAGAAATTAACAAAACTACACAGCGAAAGAGGCACAGAGGTGAAGATTCTTCACCTTGGGCAAAACCAAGAAATATCATCCAGTGAGAGAGCCTTTTATGAAGAGATTTTCCATGGTGTCTGCCTGCAGGATTTCTGATCGTAGCTTTATTGCATTATTTGATCCTCTAGCATAAGAGGAGACTACACGAAAGATTATTACAAAGCAGCCGAACAACATGAGATGACCCAACCTCAATCCTACCTCTGCTCTTTTCATACCACTGTATCCACTGACCACTTTGCACAGGATGAGTTCTCCACCTCTTTCTGGATAAACKCACCATTAAGGATTGTTCTCAAGGAGAATTGTGCATGCCATCTAGGACTGCAAATAAAATAAAATGGACTTTTAAGCCTGGGTGGTAGACCCAACCCTTTTCTCCTTTAGCGCTCCCTGTACAGACATTACATGCTCTCAGTCACATGAGACAGTAATAACTGCCCAAAATAACTGCAGTCAGGCTACACTTTGCCACATCCTTATTCTGCTACTTTATCATCTTCTACTGTTGGCTTATCACCTGTGCGCATGAATGAATTCCTGCCTCATTAAATGTTAATTACTGTTTTTCCTAGTGTCATASAGGAGTGTTGTGAACTATGCATTAATGCCTGCAAAGTGCTTGGGAATTTTGGACAGGAGATGCAAAGTAATCTATTGCGTGGTATATTATAAATTCTCTGGGCATATCTATAGCAGAAGGAAAGGAGGGTGAACACTGGATTTACTAACCTTAAAACTTTTGTCACAGCAATGATGAAAATCAAGTAGCTTTAGTTTTAAGTGGGAATTTAGATGTCAATTCAAGTTATTAATTACAGCTAAACCGTACTTTGTCTGAATTACTACCTGTTACCAACCTGAGTCAAGGACACTCCTAAGATGCTCTATCCTATAACAGCAACCACATGCAAACACGTCAAAGAAGTGACTGCAATAAATAATATGCAATCTAAATATCTCAAAACTGCCAGCTTGTCTTAGATCATTTGTTTTCAACCATCCACCTGCATTCATTACAACYCCCTTCCCCTGCGAGAACCTTTGTTGTGTTTAACGTAAGGTGGACAGCAGTACTAAATAGCACTTGTGCAACTAACACTTACCTCAGTGGTCATTTTACCTCTGACTGAACCACAGAGGTTGTTCTTGCTGCAGGGTAAATCTGCACAAAATGGTCACTGAGCAGTTTGGACTTCAGGAGAAGATCCATTTCACTCTAGTGACATTAAACTACGTTTGAACTTTAGAAAACCTAATTTTCTTTTAGATCAATATAGTCAATACGGGTGTTAGGGGAAAAACAATTACATTTGCTGTACTTCTGCATTTCATGATAACCCACACGTAGACTCTGTTTGCTGGCCTACAAAAACTCTGCTCTTCTCATGAATCAAGAGGAAACATTGGTGATATACTGCTCAGAGGGGAAAAAAAGCACTGACAMTGGACACAACCTTTACAGGAGTTGCAACCTGTAATTATTTCCTCCAGTGAATTAAATCACTCTGCTCTCACCTTGAGATTCAGGAGTCAAATGCTTCCCCCCCCACCCTCCCCATCTTCTGTATTTGACAATTAATTTTCTGGGATATTAAAACAACGAGGACTATTGGTGCCACAGCTCTATGTCGGCAATCTGCGGATCAGCTGGAAGTTCTCTTTAACATGTATTTTTCTATAAACCTAGCAACACTGGATTTATTAAGACAACTGTCAGCTTCTCAGTGAAGAAATTATATCTTCTTAAACATTTGTGCAGTATGTAGTAAAACACAACCTAGATCCACATATAAAAAGTGTTTAGGTAGGAGATGAAAGGGGTGGTTTCTTGAATCAGAAATATCCTAGCCAGGAGATACTCATGAAAGTGGAATCTTAATATTTACTTAGGCTTTCAGCAGCACTGGATTTGCACTACAATTTATTAACTTTTCAAATATTGCACGATGTACCTGGATACTAAAACATTACCCACAAGAAGTTCACCACAAATACAGTATATCAGAACAGTGCCTATTTTAAGCATGCATCTGGGCTTGATTCTGCTCCATCTGAAGTCAAGGATAAAATATTCATTTCCATATTAAAAAGTAGGATTTTTCTTATACACAAGAGGTCCAGAGAAAGGAAAGAGTTATCACAGGCCTCAGCTCCYACCCTAAACAAGCCCAGGAACAGAAAGGGCTGTTGGCAGCACTGGAAAACACTGTGTGCATATTATGGATTCCTGTTTCAATGACAGCCTTGTATCCCTCTGTTACTAACCCAGCAGCTGGAGCACTGTTAGCTACAGAGGTCTCCAGGTGGTCTGCTGAAATGTTAGGATCCACTGGCACTCTGTTTTATACTATGTACAACAGTTTCTATGTAGTTTACATGTTTATTCTACACRTTTTGGAAAGTCCTGACAAGACGTAACTCACAAACAATTCATGATATGGCCCAAAAGAGTTTACTAGCAAGCCTTCTCCCTGCTCACTCTGCATGTTGGATCATTTTTATTTTCATAATTTTTAGTTCTGAAAACTTCAATCTAGCTGAAGATCCCTTAAAAAAAAAATCAGACATTATTTACACAACAAAAATTGCCTGTTTTTATATAACATCAGGCCCAGAAACATGCTTGGAGGAAGTGCAGTTGAGTGAAAGGGAACRTGAAAGGGCAAAGTGTGTCAAGTACCACAGATCTGAAAGTCTGTCGAATGGCAACACAGGTCTGGCATGCTGCCTTGGAAAAGCTGGAACAGGCGCTGCAGCAAGAAACACACAGCTCTCTCTTCCGAGGTACGGTTCTCATCAATAACGGATACCTCTTAGCAGTCACTTGGATTTCTCCACCATTTGAAGTTTGATACAGCTTGTTCATTTTCAGTAGATATTTTTTCCCTTGAGGAGCCCCACGGTTCCTAGAACTTCTTTGCTGGCGCTTGGCCTAGACAAGTTGTTACTGAACGCACGCCTTTATTATTCCTGAACAAGACAGAAGATTTGACAACTCTGATAACGAACAAAAATTGGATGCTCCAAGAAACATGGACTGCTCCCCATGTTCTAAATAACTTAAAAYGATACCCTGAATATTTACAGGCCTACAAATTGAACTTGTATCAATAAAAACTTAAAGGAAAAAAAATTCTCATTGCTCTTTTGCAGAGAGGCTGTGACATCTACAGTCTTCCAAGTTGCTAGAAACCTACTAATTCCCAGGCTTAAACTTATGCCTAGCTACCTGATGTACCTCTGGTCTTGCTTCAGAACTGTTGTTTAGGTTAAGCAGCTTATGTCTCTAGTTTTTAGCTCTTCAAGTTACACAAAGTAGAGTCTCTCTCTGCTACTATTTTGCTCAGCTGCATGAGTCACCCTGAGGTGTAATGCAGAAAATTGACAGTTCTTATTACCAGTTTCCAGATACCCCAATTTCTCCTCATCAGACTTGTCTATACCAGAAAAGCCTGCCAACCTAAAACACATATGGTTTTCCTTAGCACACTTGGACACCCCATAGCTTCCATGCACAAGAGCACTCCAAACAACATATGGATACGGAATAGATATGTTTCCTAGCTGGCCCTAATACCAGCTTAGCACGCATGAGTAAATAGACTCCACACAGCTTCACCAGACATACCCCAGGACATTCTCCCATTGTTGCCCTGCTGTGAATTTCCAGAGTTCCCAGAACCCTCTGCAAAGCCAGGATCTAAGTGACATTGTGACTGAAGTGAACACAGCTAGAACAAGCAGGGGAGAAACAGCAGTCTGAGTCAGGGAAAGGTGCTAAGTAATAATAAAACTGATAACAAACACTTTGCCTGTCAAAAATGCATCACCACACACTTTTTCTGTTTCAGTCCTATGCTCTCTCCTCTTCATTATGCCTTACCTGGAAAATGAAAGTACCAGTATGTTCACAGAGAGCAGTATCTGCACAAAACCACCTCTGCACATTTCAGAATCGCACAACAGTTGCTGTTGGAAGGGACATCTGAACATAGTTTAGTCCAACACCCCAACTAGAGACAGTTGCTCAGGACCTTGTCCAGTTGGATTTTTAATATCTCCCAGGATAGAGACTCCTGTGCACAACCTGATCCAGTGTATGACTAGTTACACAGTAAAAACTTTTCTTACATTCAAATGGTTCCTGTATTTCAGTCTGTGCCCATTGCCTCTTGTCCTTTCACTGGATACCACTGAGAGGAGTCCAACTCCATCTTCTTTACTCCCCCCACCCCACTCCCATCAAGTATTTGTAGACATTAAAATCCTCCTTGAGCTTTCTCTTCTTCAGGCTGAAGAGTCCTTCCTCTCAGCCTCTTCATCTGCTGTATGGTTGATGGACATTATATATATATATATATATATAAATATATATATATATATAAAAATATAGTGAGCTATGGACATTCTAGAGCTTTTGGTATAGAAGATGCAGAGTCCAAATGTATGTACTAGAAGATACCCTATTTATATTCTTTTTGTGTACGTTTTGATAATGCAGTAGAAATTATATCATTCAACTTGTACAGCTGACTGCATGATGCAAAGTTCTGCAGAATAGATGGAGAGAACAGTTGGACRTTGTGAGGACAAACATAGGAAGGAGCAAACCTTATTAGTCTATAGTTACTTGAAGAATGGACCTATTCTGCAAGCTATGAATTCACAGGGCAGACACTGACAGCGTTTTTCAGGACATGAACTGTTAAATATACATAAGTCACACTTTCCTGAGATGAGTGTTTTTGATGAACAGATTGTCTTTAGTCCATTGACTAAGGACAGCAAGAAAGTACAGACTAGCTGAAAATATTATGATTATCTAATAATCCTTATTAAGACATATTTTATTAATTATTTTACTCACAATAAATAACAGCACAATCCATATTATAACAGCCACAGATTATAATTTGAATTCATGAATCATTTTTCCATTTTAGAAGCTGTTATCCAGGGAAACCACAAATATCCCTGTGACTTGGGTGAGAGTAGGACCTAGTCTACCACTTGCTCTTTAAGGGAAGGACCGACTTGGAATTTGACTTTCTTCACAAATTCTATTCAGGCACACAGAAGATAGTATGAGCAGATGTGAGCTGTGTTGCTGACCACAAACTCACTCAAGAAGAATGTAAACAGATTCAGATGGTATTTCAATAAGTGGTTGAGAGTCCTGCCCAACCTAATGGCAGAGGCCATATTAAAAGTGCTTGGTCTCTCCTATTCCATTGCGAAGCATTCTTTTCTCAACACTAACAGTCTGCAGAATAGGAATTAAGCTGACCAGAGAAGATTAAGAACTGTCATTCATATGACAATGTTCACTCTTTTGAAAAATAGCTTTAAAAGAATGTAGGAACCTGGAGCCAAGACATCTACCTTGTATGACTTTCTCAGCCAAGCTACACGGGATAYAACCTGGCCATAGATGATGTTCTCTAAAATACCTGAGGATATACATCTGATGTTGTTTGTCACACTTAAATTGGGCTTACAAAAATTATCTTCTTAGGACTATAGCTCAGGAATATGACCATTACCCRGCTGTCAAAGACTAGATCCAGAAAAAGTCAGCTCTCCAAAACAGCTCTAAGAAATCCTTGATCTGTTTTTTTTCCTTTTAATCTAAAGTGAGAAAAGATTCAGGCAGCGAAATCTTGTAACCCGTCATTTGCAATGCCACTGATGAAACTCAGAGCAAGTTTTAGACCACTGCACCATGCATTCAAATACAAAAACATTAAGTTCTTTCCAATTTATTTGGAAGATTCTTATGTGAAACAAACCCAAGAAGTTATAGTTTATTATGCCTTTACATTCACCTTGAAAACTAATGGCCAGGGTACTAAGCTTCTAGGCAAATTCCACCTGATATTCATTATTTTTCTTGTGAATTATATTTACATCTSGGAGCCACATAGTGGAACATTCAAAGAGCCAATGCACAACAGCGGCATCGCAGAGCATTTTAGCAGAGTTGCACCCCTGACATCCTTAGCTGCCCTGTGCTGAAGATGCTAGAGAAACCATTCTCTCCAACAGAGGAAGAACTTGCAATATACTGTGTGCTGCCATGTTGATAGTATACCTTAAAGATTTCATGTCATAACACCGCCAAGGTTAAGCTTATACAAATGGCAGGAAGGACTTAAGGACCCTAAAGTAACGGGAGACTTTGAAACCAATGACAGAACCTTGAGAGAATGGATTAGAGTGAAAACACAGATGCTGCTGTGAAGAGCTTGTGCCCTGAAACACAGCACTATTCTCTACTTGCAAATATACTTGGTGCTGAAGACAAACTTTCACTCACGTTATTGGTTTTGAGGTTTGCAAGCCAGAGTTCCCTGTGGTAACAATTTGATCTCTTCAGTACTACTACATTCCCAGAATCAAGTCAAATTCAATAACATGGTGCAACTTGCAAAAAGGATATTTGTTTCTAACACATTTCTGAACGATTTTCATTATTACTATTGAAGAAACGGGGATCAGACAGCCATTGTACTGAATACGCAGGTTTTTTTTTTTCTATAAAGCTGTAGGAAATTTTGTAAGAGAAGGACAGTAACTTTACACTGCCAATCTGACCGCAGATCTTAAGTCTTATCAGCACCTAATAAACATGCAATCACATCACCTTTTTGCAGGAGGATGCAAGTGAGAAATACAAGTGCTGGCCAGGCTTGCAAATTCAGACTTCATGTTATCTAACCTGCAGGCAGCATCCRAGTTACTGGAACTGCATATTAACTCCTCCAGTAACTGCCAAGCAAGCCTATATAATCAAGGGAGCCATTTAACTTGTTAAAAGTGAGGAACATTCCACACCAAAGTGCTGCCTTTCATTTATGCCCAAAGAAATCCTTCTAATACCAATGTTTAAAAGACTTTTCTCTGCAGCCCATTGTAACACACCTCTGTTCTTTTCATCCTCTCGCRGAGCCCACTACCGAGAGACCAAAGCTATAATTTCCTCTGCTTGTAAGTGCTCCATAGGTTTAGCTGACCTTTAGAAAAAACATTCTTTTCCCTCACCATCTCCTTTAAARCAGCTGCTTTTTCAGAGCACACCCTGTGGTCCAGGACCTCCTGGTACCATGGGAGAGTGACAGGCAGACACATCCCGCAGCACCAAAGACCACACAGGATCTCCGAAACGCTGCCTTGTTTAGTGGGGTGGTGGCAAGCATGCAAGAAAAACATTACTAGACATGCAAAGCAAAGGCCACACGGAGACTCTGACGTGCAATTCTGTCACCAATTGCCCCACTCTTCTTGGCCAGTGCTGCACTATTCAGCAGTGCCTGGCCCAGACTCCTCCTGTATAATGCCTGTTATTAGCCCTGTGTGGAGCCCTGGGCAAACACAGGACCAGCTACTACAAATGCCCCCCTCGCACATCAGCCTGGCTTGTGCATTCACTTGAGGCAGCCTGTAATTTCTTAGAATTTAAAAGGAGGTTATTTACAAGCCAGTCAAGCGCTTTGTTAGACCAAAGCATTTGCTTTGTACCATGCATGTACAGATCTACACAAAATAAGGCAACTAAAAAGGGCTTTTACAGTATCATGGGCTCTACCCCCCATGCTTGCAAAAGGAGAGCAGCCTCACCATGAAGGAACACAGTTCACTCGGGGCAATAACCACGAGTCAGCTCAGAAGTCCAAGGGACTTGCCATAACAGAGACTTGATTAGATGAGCAATGCTTAGCTGATCCCAGCAGGTGACCTGCTAACCAGGGCACAGGCTGCATGGGAAACTGGAAACTCTCCATCATCCCCACAGATGTGATCCTGCATGTGACACATTTATGACCCTGAACATGAAGCCAGCCACGTACACCTCCTCACCTTTTTAGACACAGGAACTCTAATTTGCATGGAGCCATTTTATTTGTTTACTTGTTTGTTTCTTTACAAGTCAGGGGGATAAACAGCCTTCTCTTTGGTATTTACCTCCTAAAACCTACGCATCAATGTCTCTTAGTTTACCAGACTGAGAAATTGCAATTTCCTTTTCACTAATATATTTAAGACCTTTGTTTAATTAGTTTACATAGAAGTCTACAGGATCCCTAAATTAAAAAGTTGTCCTACCACTGCAGAGTAGAATTATGACTTAAATTCTGAAAAGTAATGAAAAGCACTAATTGCTGAGCCTGCCAGTCCACAGAAGAGTCAGAGCCTGGGATACTGAAGTGAGGTGACAAGAAATCTAGAACTCCAATTTCACAAAGCAAGGAAAGAAGAAGGTGTCAGGACCTAATCACAGACCAGCTCCACAGCCTAGGAAGGACCAGAGCTCTTCCTACACCTAGCATTAACAATATAATTTGCAGTTCAAAGGTTTAACAAGGATCAGAGCACTAGATCTCCCCATTCAAGTCAGCAGCCTTTTAGCAGAGACTGCTTGTGGAGTAACTTGCTGACAGAAAAAAACAGATCCTCTTCTCCTACAGGTGCTTCATAAATGATGGGCACACCAGCGGTGTACCTCCCCTGGACCCTGCCCACTTCATCACACTCAACTCTCAAGTAGAAAGGGTGGCAACCAACTGTAAATGCTCAAGAGTTTTATTCCCATCTATTTACTCCTTAATGTTGATTTGCAAGACTAAGATGAGCAGTGCCTCTTCAGGGTGATACGTGGGAGAGAGATGTGCTAAAGTAATAGATGGRTCGGGTTTGTTAGGGACCTGCTGAGCCACTGACCAAGAGCACAAAGACATCGGGACTGAGGGAGGTGGTGGTTGCTCAGCCGTGGAGTTGTAGCCCATGTGCCTTGGGGTTACAGAGACATAACGCACAGGCTGTACTGTAGCAGGAGGGATGTGATGAGCTTTCAAAAGTAAATCAGTTTCCCCAATGATTGTAAGATGATCTCCTCTGCATTATTATGACAACTTAATGCACACATGACACTACTGAGTTGCAGGCTGATACTGTCCAGAACATTTGAGATTCAGAAAAAAAAACTGTCTGAGCTTAATGGAAATATTAAGACAGTGAATTGTTTTCCCCCACCTTTACCTCTGATAGGGAGACAGGGAAAATGTCAAGTTTCAGCAGCAGTAGACTGATTTTTCCATTATTCTAAACACTGTTAATTCATCATCTTCCTTTCACAAAGTTAGCTACAGCCAATAGTGTCCTTACTGAAACTTTCCACACTCCTTAGAATCTGACATTGTCTGGGTGCACAGAAAGGGACGCAAGGATTAAAGAACAACTAAAACTAAACAATCTTCTCCAAAGTCTGTCACTATGAAGTTTTCAGCTGCAATTCTCTTTCTCAAAAAACCCTGGCTTACCCAGGTTCCCCCTCTCCCAGTTAAAGTTCTTTGAAGAAGAAAGATGGTAGCTTTATATGCTTACTATATAGGACATACTCAGAAACTTGTTTATATACAAACTTAGGCTTCAACTCTCAGTCCTAACTACAGTCAAACAGTATATTCATTGCCACAACTAATATTGATACTTTACCATCATCTTTTGATATTGGCAGCATGAAACATCACCTCAATAGCACAGGCTGTATTTAGCACATGCTATCCTGGGTGTATGATTTCAGTGGATTCAATCTGATATGTGATCTTCCTTTAAGAACACGATTCCAGGAAGGTAATTACAATACTTCTATTTCTGTTTTAATCAGATACTGACACCACAGTCATGTACAGTATTTGAGGCCTCTGGATGAAAAAGACATTAACAACAGGCAATGACTTAAAATGTCTTAAACAACGTTTTGCCAGATATAGGACCTTAAAGGTCTTACATTTGGATCCCAAACTTAATGCAGTCATCTGAAGAACATGTGAATCTAAGACTTTGCTTTGGAACCAACTTTAACTATAGCTGATCCTGCTAGTTTCTTTAAAGAGAAAACATATGGAAAGTTAAATTAACCGAACAGTGAGGTATAGCAAAACCAAAAAACAAACTCCAATATCACTCTTTAATGGACAGTCTCATGTCACTATAACAAAACAAAAATACTACTACAACAACAAAACACAGACTAATGAGAATCTGGACCACCTTCATTTATACTGTAACTCAACATCATGTTCACCAGAGGTTATTAAACTAATACATTTTCTACAAATCAAAAAGGTGCTTTTGAGAATGCTTAAGTGGCTTCTCAATTTTATGGAAGAGTTTGAGAATGAAAGTTCTTAACTGTCATGAAACCCATTTGCAAACACAACCAAGCTATTGTCTAGACAGATCAAAATGAATAATCTTTCAGCTCACGTTGGACACAAACTTCTGCTTTTCTTCTGACAAACTTCTGCTCAACTTCTGACATGACAGATGTTTGTTTGGCAGATGCTTTCCAAACAATAGAGACATTTATGTAAACATTAAAAAAAAATTTTAAAAAAATATCAAACTGTAGTACAGAGTCAACTTATCCTACCACAGGGACAGAAAGCTCAGTACCTATTAATCACCAGTGAAATAATTCCAACAGCCCCATACRTATGAGAACTTATTCTAGCACTAAAGTTTAGTGCCGCTGTAAGTCTTCACACAATTAACTTCCCTATAAAGAAATTGCAAAGAGCATTAATGATTGTAACATTTCATTAATTAGTAGTAAATACAGGTGAATCAACCAGACCAAGCAATTCAGTAGAACTGCTGGTGCTCACAGAATGCTAATATGCTGTTAATTAAGACCATCAGCATTCATTTTAATGACTATATTGGCTTGCTTAAGATTTAATTCATATTTTACCAGCTCTCATTTTTCCTGTTCAGAACATATACCAGGCAAAGACCATACAAAAAGAAAAGTCAGCCATTCCATTCACATTTGCGGAGATAAATTCAGCATTTTCGCTTCCAGCTCATTCTGCTTTCCAAATTAGGATGTGAATGTGAGAGAAAGACAAAGAAAGTGTACGTGAATGTGTGCACACATTCACATACAGTCACATCTCTTTTTTTGGGTAGGAAAGGAGTTGTTTCTGGGAAGTCTTATTTGCTTGCAGACGCTGGCCSAAGCTCACCTCCAGGATGTGAGGTCCTGGTTCAGACCTCATTTGTGCTCAATGGCAATCATCCTGTGGGATGCATATTTCTGAGGAGATTAAACTCTCCTCTGCAAGCATCATAGTTTGAAAGTGTTCTCCCAGCCACAGACACAGCTGTCAACACCACAACACTGCAGGCATTCTGCAGCCATTTCTCCTGCTCACAGTCCAAATCCSCCAGCAAGGGACGAAGGCACCACCATGCATGAAGATAAGAAGAAAACTGATGACAATAACACTGCAAAAATCACATCAGGACCTACTCTAGATTTTCTCCTAACTTGGAATAGTATCCGGTTTCCACCAATTCAAAGATTAGGCTAACAACGAAGCCAGAAAAAAGTGCTAATTAAAATACATATTCTTACCTCCTTGTATCTTGATTTTCGCAATATTCAGGGGGGAAAAAAAAAAAAGTACGCGCTTGTATTTTAACCAGCTTTTCCTGACTAGTTATGTTGCAGCTACATGATATTACAGCTTTCCTATAAAGCTGAATGCCAATTCCTACTCATCAGGAACACTAGCACTCTCTGGCAGTGTGTGACCCTAAGAGAGACAGCGTGACTATCTCAACAGGAGTTAAGTACCACAAGACAGATGCTTTTCGGTTGTGGGGTTTTTTTTGTAGTTGTCATTTGAACCACTGTAAATATAAATGTAGAATGCTGTTTGGCCAAGCTGGCTTCTTAATCTGATTTTAAATAATCTTCGCATCGCAAATATAATAATGGTACTGGAATAAYCAAGAGGACACTAGTAGAAGAAACTCACTTGTGCTCAGCTGTGGACAAGAACAATAATCATTCTGAAGTGTTTGCAGCCTGAGAGAGTCAGGTAAAGGCTGTATAGGTGACTACATGGACACCAGACCCAGCAGAACTCAAGATTCCTGCGTAACCTGGTACCTCTGAARCCAGAGATCGCAATTCACCAACAGCCTGCAGAGCTTTGTCTTCAGAAGTTTGAGAACTATTTATTTTGAGAACAAATCCTCAGAGGACTGGAGTGCTTCAGTGTTCATAAGACTTCTGTCTCATGAAGGGTAAAGTTACAGAATAAATCAGTGAATCACTAGTTTAGATACATATCTCCAAAAGCAAAATGAAAATTACTATATCACTGTGTTTTTTAAAAACAAAAAACACTCAATGGATCCTCCCATCTGCTTTCTTCTCTGCTTGGATTGCTTCAAATCTAACAGAGCTTCTGAACAAGTTGTGTGTTTAACAGCAAATACCCTGAAGAGCTGTTGAACTAAGATTCAGAAATTGTCAAATATAACCTCATGAGAATTTAGCTAGAGGGAGATGAGAAACAAAGGTATTTCCATTTTTCTTGCTAGAAATATTTCAAAATATTAGGAAAAAGATCTAAACAACTTSAATATATTAAAACTAAACAAAGAAATGCCTTTAAACAGTACAGAAAATTCAGTTTCACATAGATACATAGCAGTTTATCAACCCTTAATTCATCTTCCCTGTCCCACTGTAATTCCCTTTCTACAATATTGTTTCCTTTAAGACTGAACATTGTCAGGAACAAGAGGTTTCAAGTGAGTATAAAAGAGTTGCACCTGAGAACTTACGCCAATACTGAGTATGTAATCAGTCCTTCCTGTGGACAAAACTGAAACACACAATCATCAATTTACTGTAATCAGCCAATGACCTCATACTATCACGGAAAGTGCAGGCAGCTCACGGTAACCACGTCACTCTTCAGTGGGGAAAAAAAAAATAAAGTATTCCTCTGACTTTCCTAAGATGGAGCTCATAAAAATCCAGGTCCACACGAGCTAACCAGGTCTTTGCCGTTTACAGCAGTTTGCTTAGAAACACGGGATTCCTGCTGTTAACCTGTCTTGATAATGACACCACAGAGTTCCTTTCCCCTGACAATGTGGCAAAAGGAGAGAGTTAATTGCTATATGCATGGCTGCCTAAGTTGTTTGTACAGTCACTAGGTTTTATACCAGGCAAGAGGCACAACTGTATCCACACAGATGAGATGTACCGTGACAGTACCCCTTCCCAGATGGATTCTTCCCATGGCACATTCCCAGGGAAAGAGAAATTCTCTCCAAAGAGAAAAGTAGAATCTCACCCCCTTTATCTCCTCAAGAGAAAGCAGCAGCAAAAATTTTTCAGTAATTACATTTTTTCCAGGGGAATTATCCAGTGATGGAGACATCTGAGGAGCATAATCCCTCCCA
This sequence comes from Oceanodroma leucorhoa, assembly GCA_030449065.1. Lineage (NCBI taxonomy): Eukaryota > Metazoa > Chordata > Aves > Procellariiformes > Oceanodroma > Oceanodroma leucorhoa. The sequence goes on from JASVER010000063.1 coordinate 4,918,005, forward strand.
GTGTAGTATTCCTTGAAGGGCTGAAATCCAAATAAGAGTGTGCTTGGGAGGSAAAATTAAGGGGGGAGGGTGGAAATAGATGCATTAAAGAAGGACAAATGTTCTGTTGGTAGACAGGCTCATGATGAAAGGGGGATTATAATGATTCAAAAAAATTTTAAAAACAACTTTAAAACAAGGAAAAAAAAATCCCCCTGTTACAAGAAACAAAAATAAACAAAACTGTCCTGGCAGAAAATACTGTGTCTCTACTGGGCCCCTTACATGGCAAATGCCTCAGAAATCCCCGTCCTTTGTTTGGATTTCACGTTACTCGTCAAGTGAGGACAAGTGCTCTGTACATCTTTGTGGTTTGCCCATATTTCCCTTTTATCTTAAGGAGTCTCACATTTGTTTTAATTTTTTTTGGGGGAAAAAAGCATAGCCTGGCTTATGTCTCAATGGCTTTGCCAAGCAGGCAGTAAGTCTTGTACACTGACACCAACAACTAATCCTCCCTGTATTAGGCAAAAAATGTCTGACAGAGATCAAGTTTTTCACTACATAGAGCAGCAGATAGACGTGTATGTGCCCTGCAAAAGAACAGGGCCAGAAAACATTGTTCAGGTGACTAAAACACGTTTTCTGTTATGAACTGTTACATTTTATGCTTGATTAAGCTAATAAATCTAGTTAATTTACTCAGAGAGCCCAGATTTCTCTCCTAATGGACAGGCTGTCTCTGCCTCCTCTAAGCTGTATGAAACACCAGCTCCACCCTTCAGACAGGCTCGACAGCGATCACGTGGAGGATGCTCTTGGGCTCTTCCCCCTGCCCTGAGCAGCCGTGACAAAGAACAAGCCTGGACCAAACCTACTCAGGGAACCTTTCATCCTCCTGAAAAAGCAGCTGCCAGGAGCAATATGCACAGCGCAGTGGCATGCATGCAGATGTGCTGGTATTTGTGAACCAGACTGCCAGCTGTCAACCAGCTGTTAGGTTGCCCAGGCTTGCTGTTACACCTTCATCAGAGGACTGTGGGTTTGGTTCAGGTACAAAACTTCTGCGAGTGTTTTGCACTACAAAGCCATCTGAAATTTGACGCCTCAAGTTGTGCTGGTAAATTAGATTTCTAGAGGGTTTATGCTGCTTTAGACAGAAATACATTACTCCACCCACTTTATCATGGGCACCTTCTCTTGAAGAAGYCGCCTGCTCCCCCTCCATTATAATTCCAATGCTAGGACAAAATTTGGCATGGAATTATTAGGCAACAGTAAAAATGCATTACTCCCAGGTCTCCACATGCTGATACGCTATTTAACCAGTCAGCTATTTTTAGCTCTGCCAGGCAATCAGGATGCTGTTCACAAAACACTTCACTTTAAAATATAATTGCTTTCCTCAGATGACATTGTCAGGCTCTGGTCTTTTCACCTTTAATGTGAAAATCCAAATAAAAAAAGATAAGGTGGTTTAYTGAGAAAGTAAAGACCGTTCTTAATGGTAGAGGAAAAAATGAACGTACAATAGCGTAAATTTTACTTTAATGATACCAAGCAATTATTTTGACTCTTYCTGAAAAGACATTGAGACCTAATGGATATAAAATAATAGGGAGGAGGCAAATTGRTCAAGAGTAACAGAAGGATCAGCATTGCCTGTCACCAGGCATTTTTGGGGAGGCCTTGGAAGAAACCCTTTTCGTGGCTACAATCTCAAAACCACATGAGAGCTTCAACTGATTTAAGGGTCACATCTTCAGCGTCTGTGCTGCTTGTGGGAAGCCTTCTGCCTTCAGAGTGAGTCAACTGCCCACAGCCTCAGAGCAGTTCTCACACTCAGCAAAGCCCAACCTTAACAGCACGATCCCTAATACCAAACCATCTACCTTTTTTTCCCCCCCTGCCAGACTCTTACCCTGCTACTATCTTTTCTTTTCCTTCTCTCTTCCCCTTTTGATCCCTCAGATCCCACACTTCCCATCTCCCACACACAAATGCACTTTYACTCTCTCCCAGCCTCAAAAAGCCTTTCTCTAAAACGCAAATTTTTGCTCAAGCTCTCCACTCTCCCTAACCTCCACAAGTCCTAGCACTTTGATCTTCTCAGGCTTAGGACAAATGAGATGATCTGAGGTTTCAAGATATTTGCAGACAAGTCTAATTCTTGCTCTGGTCTCTGGGATGTTTATGTAAGCCCAGAGAAATGCCATTTAAAGCAGAGTTACTTTGGGTGTTACAGAGCATCACTGAGATAAGCCCTGAGTCTGTTATTCAGAGTGACAGGCTCATCTATGGAGCAGAATAAAACAAAACAACAGAATACCAAGTGATCAATGTCTATCAAGACATTAGCTGAAGAATCGAGCAATAACCTATGTTACATTTGTGTTACCAGAAAACAGAATGGGCACAATTAACCTTGCAAAGTGACAAGAGAAATTGTTGCTGTATCACAAATCACCTCCATCCTCAGCACATTTTTTGACTGTCACAGAGTCATATTTGCAGAAAGGATTCATCTTTATCTGAAACTGTAATTGAATGCCAGTAGTTACCTTGGTGACATTTAAAAATCTATCACTGTGCTTTGCTGTCAACACTTTATAATACAATAAAGTGCCTCATGGAACAAGTCAGAACACAGCTTAGGAAATAGTTCCTATGACAACTATATGAATTGAGGAGATGGCAAAGATCCCAAAGTGGCAAATGGACAGTAGCATGCAGGTAAAGAAAATCCAGGCTGAAGTCAGCGCAGCTCCTAATGCTGTGCTGAACTGCAGCTCAAAGTCCAACTCTAGCCATTTCTGTAATTAAACAAAGTCTCTAATTCTCTACGTACTCTAATTTTCACTGAAACTGCCAAGAACCCTGAAATTTATTATGCAATCAATCCAASTGATTTCAGCAGACCTCTGTTGGGACTAATCATTAAGAATGAGGGAGGAAGAACCACACTTCCTGTGAATATTGTTTGTTGTACTTCAGATATTGAATAAGAGTGGGGAATTTAATTATCAGTCAAAATACAGGATTCCCATTCTGCTTATGACAGCATGTCCATTTGCTTTCAGATACTGGAACGGAGCAGCACTGCAATCACATTCACCCTTTGTATTTACAGATTTATTGTTCATCAGTCATCCAGAGACAGATTTGTTTCATTGTCACTGGCCCACAACTACATGCTCTCAATCTAAACAAGAAATACAGAAGGCAACAGAGCCTGTCAAAGCTGTGCCTCCAAGCTGCAGTCTGTTCACTGCCCGAGTGGCCCCTGACTCCTTTTCCAGGAAGGAGACAGACATCTCCTAAGGAGGTGTGGGGTCAGCACCATCCCGACCCAYGGTTGCCACATTCCATGCGTGGCATGGTGGTCTGCACGGGTCAGCACCACACTGTAGCTCTGCACAGCTGGGAGAAGACCTTGGCTGAAGCAGTGGATTGTTGAGGAAAGCCCCCCACTCAATTCTTTCCTCAGGACTRCCCACCTCCATCTCTTCTTCCTCTGTTCTTGCCTTTTCCTTTCTCTTCTTTTAAGTTTGCTTGGCCTTTCCAGCCTCTTCCAGGCTTTTTGCTTCCTCCTGATTGCCTCAAACAGCAAGTCTCCTCCMCAGCACACAGGCCTCACTTACTTCCATCATAGACCACCTGGGTCTAGAACACAGAAGCATCTGGACCATTGGCCCCTAAAGCAGGGAATTAATTCTCTTTTGTTGTAAAACTAAATCTGAGCACCAGTTTGTTTGGGAAACCCTCCAAAAACTAGCTGTCTATGGCCTCCCTCCAGTCTTTCTATCATGTGAAAATGGTACATCTCTTCTGTAGCTGTCCCGTATCTACACTCCAAAGTCCTAACTTAATTTCCAGGAAAGGAAAACCAGGTTGACACACTCTGAAGACTGATCTTTTCAGCTGCTCTTTCTTTACCACCAGAAGCCATCCAGTGGAAACATGCATTAGAAACCTAGGTTATTTATTTTATTAAAAAGCATTTTCTACTTGCACAAGGGTGATGGAGCATATGACCCTGCTAAGCCCACTTAAGTAGAGATATGAATTTTCAAAGTCTATGAGCCTCAAACATGAAATTGCTCAGTAGGAAGGCTTACAAACAAGAGAAAGATGCTCCCTACATACTTGTAAAGGAAAGTCCAATAGATGTTAATATCGCAACAACTTGGCTCAGGTGCTAATAAGCTCTTCTTTGGCAAAATCAGAAGGCACCCTCCTTTGAACGCAGTTCTGTTGACAGTATGGGAAAAAGGCACGTGCCTCATCAGAAAATACAATAAGGTCTGTGGCTTTTTGGCCYTCCCTAGAGATGTGAGAAGAATTTTTGCCATGTTTTCATCGGAACTTCAACCTGAGAGAGGACAAAAACATAAGAAAAACTGATAATAAAAATGTGCTTGAGGAAGACAAACARGGTAAATGAAGAGACTACATTCTTGCCCTCCAGTAAAGTTCTTTTTACCTTAAATCCACCCCAAATAAAGATAATCTTGCTACTGGAGACCACAAAAGAAAAGTTATTTGCATACAGAATAGGCTTACAGAAAATTAAACTGCTGTGAAAAACTAGAGCTTATTATGCGAGAAATRTGATAAGCTAAAACATACAAAAAAATTCCTCCTCAAGATCTGAGCAAMACAAGCTAAAAATACCTCTATTGCATGTCATTTACAAAATCAAAGGGTTGTTTAGGCTGTGTTTAGATTGTGATCAAACAACACTTGATACATTTTTTCCTACTTATGATTAAAGATAGTACCGGATTTTAGGTGTTCTGATTGCTTTCCTCACTTCATTTTTATTTCTATTTTTAACTTGCACTCAGTGTTCCCTGCACCCTTGCTGCAAGCAAACAGCAGTGTTGGGAGGGGACCAGGGAATATATGGTTATTGTGCACATTGGCCACTCTTCCTAACGAAAGGCAAAGGACTYGGAGCAGGAGCTACTGCACAAGAGCAGCCTGGGGAGTGCATCCCTGACATACACAAAGGGTTGAGGACATCGTGTTCCCAGCCTTTATTTTTGTTCGTGTACATGCTCACATCTGGGCTTTGCAGGTGCAAACACTAAGATAAATTGTTAGCCACCTGCACACACCTTTCCAGTAGTCCAAAGCATGTTTAAATGCCACAGATCTCTTGTGCTAAAAAGGTTTTTAGGCTCTCATGCAGCAAGCTACCAAACATCCAAAGCTTCTTGCGAGTCACAGGCATTCAACTTTGCKGGGGTCATGCCGCACAAGGTAGCATCATGCTCTGAAAGTGGCCCAGCGTTGGGATACGTGAAAGCTAGCACATGGGCAGGCKTCCTGGAGCTGCACAGCAGAACTGCTGTGTAGGTGCAAGGGTAGGTGAATTAAGAGTCTCAGCATGACTCTTCAAACTTTTCCTTCTGTCAAACTGCAAAGAAGAGTTCAGTGTTGTGATGAAATATTCTTGAACATAAATTACCATCATTTTTCTGTTACGTAACATGATTTATCCAAAGCATGTACTGGGCTCATTCCAGTTTCCACTGAAGTCAATAGAATTCTAAGTGTTCAGCACCTCTGAAAAATCAGGACATGCTTATTCATGGGTATAATTTATGGTACCCAAATTAGAACATTCTGTCCTTAAGTTACCAGTGCAGAAAAGCATGGCTTCTTACTCCTTTCCCTTCTTTWAGGATATTAATGGAGCAATACTGAAATTTACCCCCAGATCTTCAATGAAATGCCTAGAACTGGTCAAGCTTTAAACAAACCACAACACAAAAGATCTGAAATACTGGCTCTGGAAATCTCTTCTGCCCATTCACTAGATCAAATCGGCTCCAACCAAGATCTTTGTCTATGTGAGCCCTTACTTCCATGAGGTTTCACAAAGGAGTAACTACCACAGAGATGTTCCAATACAAGCACATATGCATGAAGAGCCGCCATCATCTAGCAAGGTCATCTGGAAAGCCAAACCAGAAAGCTATGAGTTAAAAGCAACAGARTAGGAAATCTTCCTTACTGACAGCTCTGCTCATCCTAGTGGCTGTTGTCTCACTGAAATACTATTTACCAATCCCTCTTTATGTGTCTTTTGGACACGAGTCTTCATTCCTTTGTTCCAGATGTGCTCACAGCTTTGGTTRATCAAGAGTGGCAGTAAAAGTCCAAAGACCAGTCATGGATTTTTTGTTTCTTCACAGCATAGCAAACATGGAAATCTGCAAAACAGTTCAGTCTTGCTCAAAGCTCCTGGGATCTCTTCTGTGGTACTGAATTGAGGTGACTGTTCCTCTCAAGCTTCCCTACGGAGTGATGAAGAGGGTTGTAAAGAATCAACCCCTGGGTTATTTTGGGATGCTGAGAAGTTTGGGACTGTTAAACAACCCAGATAACCTCAACCTGCACCCTACCCCTGACATCTTAGTTTTCTAACTCATATCACAAGGCTGGTATGTTCTACATCACTTTAAGATACACAGACATAGAGGCAGCAGTTTGTGGGTCTGACCAGCCAGCCATGTCCATGGCATTCAGTTGCAAGGCGAACAGCACAGCCCAGGTAGCCAGTCCCAATCCCTGCAGCCCCATCACGAAACAGCAGAAAAAGAATGAGGGACTGAGTAGAAACCACCCAACCCAACTGGCAGGTTGCCAGTTGGTCCAGTTCAGCTCAAATTCACAGGATGGCACCATGCTGCCAAACCAGGAACAAGACCATACACTGCAATATTGCCCCTTGTTTCTTTACAGACGCCTCATGGTTACAGCCACATCTCCCCAGGCATCTTCATTCCAAGGAAGCACTGAAGTGGTGGGAGCAGTCCAATGGGCTCTGCTCAGTGGCATCTAAAGCAAGCAAAGTAAGTTGTCTTCTTTTCTCTGCACTGCTAAGCAAGATCCTTTTCCCACCTAGCCACTAAGGAGCTTCCTAAGCTTTTCATAGACCTTTTGCTGCTTTGCAGAGCCGGTAGGCACTAGGTCAGCCCTGCCAGCCAGAGAAGCATGCGCTCCCTCACAGCATGGGGAGAGAGGAGTTAAGTGAAACTCTTGGGCTGGGAACACACCAGAGCCAGCAGGAAGATGATATTTTCCTTACACCAAATTAACAGATCTTGTTTTTATCCGGTCTCCTGGGCCCCACACAGAGGATGGGCAGATGGATCCTGCCAATCACTTGATGCCACAGTTGCACCACACAAATGTGCTTGAAGGAAAACTCCTGCAGCACTAAGAACAAGGCTATTATAGGAGTCCAGAAACAACAGCTTGTGTGTTCACATTTCTATTCCAAGTTTCAGATTTCTTCAGAAAACAGGAGGCCAATCTAATCCTTCTGACTTTGAATCCCTTAGAGGAAGGCTGCCTAATCTGCTTGTCAGGCTGACAAGGAGACACAAACCTTGTTCGCCTCAGCACTGCTCCAAGACCAGACTCATGCCAGGCCCACCCTACCTCCCCAGGCTCTGAAAGTCAAAAGGACTTTGCAAGAGATCTATTTGCAGGTGATCAGACAGCATGAAATACAGTGATTAAACAGAGCTGGCACATACTGTAGAAGAGCTAAAAACCCAAAAGCAGCATGGAGTTTCGCAATTGCAGCATTTAAGTTAAAAATATCAGCCTTGTGGAATTACATAAAGTCTAATGTTTTTACAAGTTCCTAAACTTAACAGTCCAAAATGGCCTAAACCACACAGCATGTGTAAGTCACCTGATGAAAAGAAGGCCTCAAAACAATCATTCTGAAACCCCTCATGAGATGTCATTTCTTTCCTTCATTCAAACATAATGAGATAATCTGAGACTTTGTGTACAAAGACACCTAGCAGCATGTGATGAGAAGGTACTAACCTTCAGAAAGAGCACTTGTTCAAGAAACGGTATTTCTGGAACCATATCTCCCAATTTCTTTATTCTTTCCTCCATGCCTTCCAGCACTGGTCTCCTCTGCCCTCTGAAGCCGCCTTTGCACCCTGCCTTCCCCAGCTCCACGAGGTAACAAACACATCCCTACACCCAAAGTCCGTGTAATGGCTCCATTTTTCTTTCGAAATTCTGTTCAGTCAAGGATCAGGTTTTACAAGTTCCCTCCAACCTCAAKGCGAATATACAGTTATCTGCAGAATTTAGCCCAACACTAGAAGAGCACGGTGACCCTGTGTTCCTGGGAGTCGCACACGTTTGCCGCTCCATCACGCAGAAGGGCACAGAGCAGACTATTTTTAGAGTAGTCAGCGTGTCCAGGCTATTAACAACTGGACACTTCTGTCTCTCAGGGAGGCAACATGGACATGCAGAAAGCTTCCTTTTGCACCTCATTTTGCATTTGTGCACACACACCACACCCCTTCATTCTTGTGACATCTGAATCTTTACACAGTCTGTAAAACAATACACGTTAACTGGTTTACCCACCRCTATTCCAGGAACAACTCCCCCCTCCAGACAAGCAATGTATGGCCTTTAAGCATCTCTTCCCCAGAGGGAAAGCCTCTAGGCTAGAAATTGGATGACAAACCYGGAACAAAAGTTGAGAAATTTCTGAACCAAAGTTATTTCCTAAAGGACTTCACCATGAACTGAAAAGTACAATTAACAGAATTAAAAAGCTTTTCYGTATTTCAGCTAGTTTATAGAGAAAATGCAATGGACTTCCTCACACCTACTTGATGTCTATGAAACCTGTAAGATCCAAGTCCAAGCCCTTCTCAAAGGCTTCGGGCTCTCCAAACAAGGTGTGCACAGTGCTTACAACAGCTTCCTATACCTGCAGCTTGATGTAGTCAACCATAAAATTATGACAATATTTAACAGTACTTATTTCATAGGAGGTGGTGTGGGAATGCTTTGTAAAGCACAGTGATTCACTAATGCAGCGCTGYAAGTGCAGAAACAATAGGAAATTGTTTTTACCATTGCTAAGCCATTACTATAGTTTTATCATCTGCTCACGTAATGCAGCACTCAAAACCAGCTAGCAATTAAAACCACAAAAGACAGGAAATCCTTTACATTAAATCCCCCACAAGCACTAGTGAGCTTGCAGTAGTTTCATACCAGTGTAACTCAGAGCAGTATTGGCCCAATATACACAGCAAAGCCTGAATAACAACAGAAGAATCCTCCCCAGCTCAGAAACGGCCTTAARCCCTGCATCATTTTTGAACAAGGAAGTCTCATATTTGCAAGAGAAGAGATCTATATATGAAATTGTAATGAGGTGACTGATGATCGTTACCTTGGTGACATTTAAAACTCCACCGCTGCGCTTTGCTGTTGGCACTTTATAACACAATAAACCGCCTAGCAAAGGAAGTCAATGCATTACTCAGAAAATGAGCTTCCATAACAACGATGGCCTTCTTCACACCTAAATGGCTCCACTGCCATCACTTGACCAGCAGACCCTCCTTTGAGAGGCTCAACTTACCTGGTAAGACAATGACTTTGTGGGTGTAGCTGACTTTGGTCCTTTGAGTGTTACCAAAAGGATTTTGCCAGGGTTACTACATCTCCACTGATATTTTCACTGTCAGAGTGACACTGCTAAGGCTGGTAGGCTAACTCCTGTGCTAGTCAACCAGAAAGCATAGACCAGGCTTTAACAGCAGAAGCATGTTGGAGAGATCCCAAAGCAGAGGCAAAAAGCCCTACGATATTGCTGAGGTKCTTTCCACTCTCCTCAAGTCACACACTGGTCAACACCCATTACCCATATTGCAAGTGCTTTAGGGTTGGAAGAAGCGTTATTGCACAATACAGCAGAGCTGAACATGAGGAGCGGCTGAGGGAGCTGGGGTTGTTTAGCCTGGAGAAGAGGAGGCTGAGGGGAGACCTTATCGCTCTCTACAACTACCTGAAGGAGGCTGTAGCGAGGCAGGTGTTGGTCTCTTCTCCCAAGTAACAAGCGATAGGACAAAAGGAAATGGCCTCAAGTTGCGCCAGGGTAGGTTTAGATTGGATATTAGGAAAAATTTCTTCACCGAAAGGGTTGTCAAGCAGTGGAACAGGCTGCCCAGGGAAGTGGTGGAGTCACCATCACTGGAGGTGTTCAAAAAACGTGTGGATGTGGTGCTTCGGGACATGGTTTAGTGGGCATGGGTACTGGGTTGATGGTTGGACTCGATCTTAAAGGTCTTTTCCAACCTTTATGATTCTATGATTCTATGAAGAACCAGATTCAGGCCTTGTTTTCAGAAATATCAGTCTCGAAAGTGACCTTAAAAAAAGCCAGTCACAACCTTCCCACAATTTTAAATTCCCAATGGCCACTAGGATAAGTCTAAATAATACAGCCTAGTAACTCCAGTTAGTATTTGTGGGTTTTTAAATGTAAAAAATTAAATCCACAAAAAACCAGAATTGACCGATTTCCCACAGAATTAAGGGTCTCAAACAAGATTTCAGATACAACTGCTTCAAGAGTCCCTTGCATCATGCATAGTGTAACATTTCTATTGTCTTAATTGCTGCTCAGAAGTTAGTCTGACATCGGTCAAAGCCAAGCAGATGGTTTTAGTGGAAGACATGCAAGTTCTGTACATTTCCAGCTACACAGACTTGAGTACAATGATCTGGTTGTTGATTTCAACACACATGTGGGTGGTTTAACTTAAAAACCCTAATATTAGGTATCATGTGTTACAAAGTAAACTTTTCACTTACAGGAAAGTTGTTTCTATGGTAACTAATGTTTTTCTAGCAACACATTTCGCATTAGGGTTGCTATAGCAACAGAACTATAGAGATGTGTTCAGCAAATATGTTGTCAATAGCTTTTCCCCCAGCCCACTGCACCCTATCCACCATGTCTACCTAAAGATGAACATAGCACCCTACCCACTGGGTCTACCTAAGGAGACTCCAATTATTCTCTTAACAAGAGTGTGAAATGTTCCCTGCCCACATGAGAGCATAACTTCCCCCATATACATGGCCACATTTTTCAGGAGTAAGTGGAATGCTCAATTCTGGATCAGGTTATAAATCCGGACAAATTGGAGCTGTTGTGCAGGAGGGTATCACTGGAACACCCTTGTCTGTAGGAAAAAAGTAAAATTACTGTACTGKAAACACTGAACAGTTAACCCCAGCTACGTTCATCTTCATAGAAACCTCAGGATGTAGCTGGTATGTGTCAAAGGGACATCAACTCATGCCAAGAAGACRACTGAATCTCTATGGTTTTGAGCATATATTTAGGCTTAAGCATTCCCAAGGGTAGCATACAGACTCCCACTCACATCAAAGGAACGTCTGCAAAAAGATCACAGCTATAATCTGGCATTTACATAGTAGCTAGGATTTTAATTACTATTTGTTCAGTACCTTACCATTCATTCAGTAACAGCCATATGTACACCTTCAGGACTATCACTGTTCCTGACCTTTGCTTTTCCTTCTTTCCCACTCTTTCATTTTTCACTTCTCTTCCCTGAAGTGGTTTTTTCTCACAACTCCCTTCACCCCACCAAGAAGTAGATGCTAATTTTCATTTACATAAGCAGCTCTTTCAGTCTTTACCTGTTCCTCCTACTTAAACAAGAGCTAGGACAGACATGCTTCTCTGAATTTGGCCATGATGGTCCCTGTTAAGGCAGTTCATTTGCCAAACCGAGATAGGGAACTGTAGCACAGGCTGGCCCTGCGAGACAGTAACGAGCAACCAGTGACAAGCTATGAAAGGKAACCTTCTCCAGCAACACAGCTGTTCAGAGCGTGCACTTGCTACCCCTTAATGCCTGTGGGTGCCTTTCCAGCATGGAGAGCAGTGATTCCAGAGGCATTAAAGTGGGCTGAAGATGGCTTCTCTCCAAGTCAYTGCCTTCCAAGGCTTTGTGGATTCACAAAGCCACCAATGCTTCATTTTACACTCAATTCTCTACTGCACGGATGATCACACAAACAGCAAAACAGTGTGGATTCAGAGCACCCAGACGTGTCCCTCAAGTCCTGTGAAATAGCCCCAGTGAGGTGATGCACAGCTCTCCTTAGCATATTGACATGCTTTACCTCCTGTGTAAGCCGCTGCTGCTGCACTCCGCCTTGCCTTCTTACAAAGAAGCTTTGGCTCCTTTTCAAGCAACTTTTGGCATCTAATTGTTGGCCTAAACATTAGAAAACCAAAACCCCCATTCAGGTGCCACAAGAAGGGTAAGAAGCTACAACTAACTTAACATGCTCTACTCATGCCTGAGATCAATCRGCTCCAAATTTATCACCACATCTACAGTACCTTTTATGATCTGTCCTCTCCCAGGACCATCTTTCAGATGGAACCTGGTGAAGAAACTTAAAAAAAYTTATAAAGGAAGAAAAAGGAGCAATTTATTCAAGTGTCGTTATGTATAGGTTCCAAGACAATACCTGGTTAAAAAAAACAAAAGACAACACACACATGATACTGAGACCTACRGAGAGTGAAATCAATATTTCCATGCTAGCTCCATTCCAGTGGTGGCTCTAATGCTTTTTAGCTGGGAGGATGACCAGGCTCAAAGAGCAACTGCTCAGGCACTGTACAATTCCCGTTTCCACAACTACTTCCAGTGCTGGTTTATATTTTCCGCTATACTCAGTATGTTGTGATGCTGGGCTTGGTGCTGGCATGTGCCATCTGCACTTAGTACAGGGAAAAATAAGTGTGAGAGTGTTATGAGGGTCTAGTGCAAATGGGCCCACTGTCCCCAGCAGCAGAGTAATTTCTGCTCCATTCTTTATAGACATCTACAAGAAAATGTTGGACTGGGGTTAGGTGATAAAACATGTTTTTTCAAGCTCATTCTCCAAACTGCAGCAGTACTGGTTAGAGTATTTTCAATTATTTAATATTTCTGTAACTGTGCAATGACATAAGACTGAATATGACATCCTCCACATTTCACCCTCTGCTCCTACCTACCTGTTATGAACAGAAGTAGCAGAAATACAGCTCTTGGTGCATCATTCTGAGATGTTACAACAAGACAGTCTAAATCCAACCGCCTTTAAGCAATGATTTTCAAAAGCAGAGCGATAGCATCCCTGTTTCCACTAAAGACACAATAATACAACAATATAGCCTAAAAGAAATACGATAAAATTTAACTGGGATATCCCATCACTGGGGTTTTGAAGGGACCACCCTGTACCAGGCACGACAGCAAGGAAATAAAAATCTGAGCTCTGAAGAATACCTCCAGAATTCCAAAATAGCATTATATGGGTTGTTATTATACAGGCCCAGGCAGCAGTTTGAGAATAACCTCAAAATCCCTTTGCTGACAGGTTCTGTGAGTTACAGTGAATTTTGCTAATTCATATATACAGGTCTCACTCACCCTGGCCTCTGTTTGCTTGCAAAGCCTTAGGCTGGAAGCTGCTCAAGCCAAGAGTTATGGTTTGCACATGCCCAGGAAATGCTAAATATAATCTGGACAATATGCAGACAAATCATTTTTATGAACTTTTTAGGTCAAGGTCCATGTCTTCGTTTGTCCCTAAACGGTAGAGAATGAAAATCTGTCCCAGATACAAGTCTCAGAGCACTACTGCAACTTAAACAGTAAGTTTAAACCGCAGTCTTGCAAGTTTTTTCTACCTCTTCATCTAGATCTTTAAAGTTATTTACCTCACCAGCTCCTGCAGCCTAGCCGAATGGTCTCACCAGCTTGCTTACCCCAAGGCAAACACAGTTCTGTGCAACTTCACAAAGACTTGCATTCAAAGAGAATGATTAATGACCAGTGCTGGAGAGCCAGGAAGAGATGAGCCCAATCCAAACCYATCTAAGTCTATAGCACTTATGAACTGATTAATATCCTCACTAATAAAGACAGAAAACAAGTCTCACTAGAATTAATTAGCTCTTATGTCATCATATTGCCCCACAGTCCTAAATATCTCCTTTTGAAACAGTSATAAAAGTAGGTCTTAAAATGCGTATCTATTCATTTCTGTTTGTTTCGGTGCACAGCCTTTTGATAYGGGCCATTTCCTACATGTCATTCAGACATTTTAGATTATTTAATGAGTTAAGAAACAATCCAGAAATCAAGAATTATAATGGGATCRTTTCACTAATAACCCTTCCATGCGGCAGACATTTGGTCAAAAGAGCCAAGAAGAAATGGAGTATAAGATCAAAAAGGTCCTAAGTTATCCTCAGTAACAGTCTTTTCAGATGCCATAGTCTGTCATCTAACATTTCCTAGCAAGTTCAGAATTATTTCATTCTGTTATCTAACCCATAAAAATAAAAACATACTGGAATTACAGGCATGACCTCTTTACCTTCTTTTTAACCCCAYCTTAAAAGAGGTGGTGTCTGAACATGCTGGCATAGGACAAGACTCCACTCCCAAAATACAGCTGAGAGGAGAAAAATATAACGATTATGAAATGCACATTTATATTTCAATCACATTGCACAAAAACATTTGCTTTTCCAAGGATTGTTATTTTTGCATTCAAGGTCACGTTAATGAATAACATCAATAGAAACGAGCCACAAGATTTGGGTGCAAGTTTGAATGCGTTAAGTATTCAAATGTTCTTGAACACATCTCCCAGCAGAGATATACTGGCTGTTTAAGCTTAATCACTAATGACCAGAGCTTAACTGTTAAACTAAGATGATACTGAGGGCTGCATAGTTGCACGTATTACTTTAGATTTACCTTGCCGATTCCCAGTTACAGTATTTAAAATCTGCATTCAGTCCCTTGAGATCCAACAACAAAACAGATACCAACATTTCATTCATAGATTTCAGCTGCTCTAACTTTTGGTTGTCACAGATGAAGGTGTTAGGCAAGTCCTCTGTCCATACTTGTTTTGAGGACTGATCCTATTTTTAAATCACTTTATTCAAGAAAGTCACAAGTAAAATTCCAAATATTTCAAAATTCTTTATAACCCCTCACCCCAAACGGATTCCATCCACGCCTCGTCCCTCCTAGGGGGGTTGCCATCAGCAATACAAATTGTTCTGCCATCCACACGACCTGGTTTTGGTTAGAAGGAAAATACATGCCCTGGAGACAAACCCTTTTGTCTCTCACTGAAAAAAAACCCTAAGTATCAAGTTCTCGTATCTTGCACAGTAGATATATCTACCCCCCTGTTTACTACTCGTATAAGATCCCCAGGTTCAGCCTCAGTGCAATCTAATTATCTGCTCAGTCACCTCCTCCTATAATAATTTCAGTGTTTGAGAGTTATTCCGAGTTGACGGAGGATTTAGTGTTTAGTTGTATTTCAGAAGTTGGCAACATCTGAAGCTGTCAGTGATCTGCACTGCTCATTAACTCAGGGAAGGGAGTTTGAGTGATCATAGCTCTCAGTCCTTAACTAGGAAACAATCAGGGGCTTATAGAAACGCATTTAAAAGCGCAGAATATGCCCTCAGGAAAAGAGAGTGGAGTTTGTTACTGGGTAGGACAATTTCCCCAAGCAAAGAATGAAAAGGGAAAAAAAAAAAAAAAAATCCACCTTCTCAAGATGCACAGAAGTCCTTCAGAAGAGGCCCCCTTCACTGTACCTCACTGCAACTGCTGCTTACAAGTTGCTAGAAGCAAACCCTGTAATAAAATTAGCTTTTCCAAATGGCAAAAACAGAAGGTGGCAAACTGTGACATATTCCCAGGCTCATACACCAAAAAAACATCCTGTAAGCAATTTTTTAATTTTTTTTTTTTTTTTTTTTTGAAAACTTTAAGCACACAGGCTGGGAAAATAGTTACACTGTTGATAAGGATGCAAACTTCTACCGTGTAGTCAAATCACACTGATAAATAACAAAGCAGGTGACGTTTCCTATTGACAATATCCACTGGCTATTTTTGCAACTCTGAGAAGCAAACTATTAAAAAAAAAAAAAAGTTTTGGTAAGATGGTGGATAAATTGGATGCTTGTTAAGCCCTGATTGCTTCTTAAATTTTTGGCTAGACATCTGGAAAGAAAGAAGCTTAAGGATTTTTCAGTCTGATCCTGTGAGACCTGAATGGAAAGCCCACCTTGTAAAATATCCTACTGTTTGTTTGAAGTCTCACAAAGTTAACTTAATTACTGAAATTGGATTGAATTCACTGTACCACTAGACTCAGAATCCAGGTATGAAGTGTTCATTCAGAGTCGGGCATCTCGGATTGCCGCAGACAATTTTTATTGTTTTTA
This sequence comes from Oceanodroma leucorhoa, assembly GCA_030449065.1. NCBI lineage: Eukaryota > Metazoa > Chordata > Aves > Procellariiformes > Oceanodroma > Oceanodroma leucorhoa. Next base: position 4,934,143 of record JASVER010000063.1, read on the forward strand.
AATTTCAGTAAATATCACAGCATTGTTCCAGTGCACCAGGATAAGCACAGTGATCAGAGGCCACTCGGATATCTAGATCAATTCACCCCCCAAACCTGCAGATATGTGAGCATATGCATGCCCTGCACAGGTTTTGTTCAAGGCAAATGGATTATCCCAAGCTCTGCTCCTGCCTTTTTCCATAGTAATTTTGCCCCMGTATGCGCATGACCTCTGAAAATGCTGTGTGATGTTTTATGTTCAGGATGTAAATAAACACAGCATTTTCCATTTTTCTCCTTCATCCAGATAGGACACTAGGCTTCTCTACCTTATTCTCTTGGTAACATACATCAGTGCAGTGGATAAATGTACCACGTTTAAGATAGACTTATTTCTTCTTCTTTTTTAATCTTCTGGCCTAAAGGTCTACTTTTATAGCTTTCCAAGGCAGTGTCTTACACCACTATAAATACTGAACTGCAATCAGTAATGCTGTCTTAAAAAAAAAAAGTCAGTGTGGAGAAAAGGAAAGTTGGAGCTAGGAGAGCTAGCTGGACTCTGTTGGTGATGTAACAGGTATCTTTTGTACCATGCCACATTTTGTAGTCCAAAGCCAATAATACCAGCTGCTCAGCATGAYGACTAGTCCTTAGCTCTTGCTGGACAATGCAGATATGCATATCTGTATCTCTATCATGCAAAGTCAACATAAACCCTATAGGTGCAAGCTTATCTACTCCCGCATCAAGACACAAGCGAGCACAGGTCCAACGCGCCACTGGACAAAGCATATGGCAGAGGCATCACAACACAATCCAGCACATGCACTTCTACGAGCAATCGGAAGGGGAAAACAAAGGTACGTGTTGATGAAAGCAAAATTTTACTCTAAGCTTCTTGCAGAGAGAAAAGTAGAAGATACCTTTTCACAGACTCCAACAGGCCACCCAACATTACACCATACAAAGAGCTGATTTGGCATCAGGACAACTTCACAGGACAGGCTCACCCAGCTTCACCTTTGCAAGTCTCTGCAGCTGARTGATGGGTGTTTCTCACCGTCAAGACCAAGGCTCCACAGGGTTTCAAAATCCTAAATCCTGCTGAAAGTATGCTGTTGCCATCACAAGAGCTATAAATAGATCTCCTCACATCAGTRTAATTTCAAATAAGCTTGGACAGAAAATATCAGCTACTCTGGGTTTGCGTGCTTTGTTCTAATAGCATTGAATGCCTGGGTAACAAGATGAAGAGCTGTTCTAAAAAGAGAAGAGACAAGCAGCAATAAGTTGTATTATGTACTAATACCAACCCTTATTGACAACACTTATCTGTAAAACTAAGGTCTGCATGGACAAGCAGAGTTAAAAGCTCTGTTATCRTCAGAAATGGCTCTGTCTGCAGTGAAGTTTATGCAGGCTCTGTCCTCCCCGTGTCTGGCTTCTGGACCATAGCGATTAATGGAGAGTTTCTGACTCTACTGAAGTCAACAGCAACATTAACTCCACTGGAACCAGGTTCCAGCCACAAAAGAAGGGCTGTTTTACCTGCACTACATGTTTAYATATGAATAAGCCAGCAGAGGTTTGTAAGAAAACTACTGACCTCATAAAGTACACCTTTTCCTCCAATTTTCCTCCAACTGCCACTCCACACAGGCACATTACCTATATTCCATCTGTTTGATAATACACATATTATCTCTACCAGTTAAGTCCTTCTGTTGTATCAGCTACAAATCTGCAATGTTTCTGTATACCCCTACGCCTCTGGGACCAAGGTTATGCAAAAGGAGAGGGTTTTGCAGCACAAGAAAAAGCAACAGTTCAGAATTGAATTTTAAAAACCCTTACCAGCATTGCTTATGTCCATCTAATTTAATCTCACAAACTCACCTCTGCATCAACAAACAGTTTACACTTTAAGTCTGGTCTATTCAGTCTCTTCTTATATCAGGCACTGAAAATTGATGGTTGAATGTGCTCCATCCCAGGCATTCCTGAGGTTGAAGGTTTGACCTGAATTTTAAGTGCTACTGGAGTAGAGAAAAAAAAAAAAAAAAAAAAAAAAAGAAAGAAAAAAATCAGTTCAGTGAGATGAACACATGGTATAGAAGAAAGTAGCACTGTGATTTTTTTTGGGAAAGAAAAACAGCAGAGAGCCAAGAAAGAAAAACAGGGAAACAGAAACAGCCCCTGTACCATACACAAGATATTGCTTTCAGCTGCTCAGTAACTCTGGGTTAAATACCTCTGTCACCACTACAGGTGTTACCAATAGATGCAGAAGTAAAATGCTGATTTTTTAAAGAGAAATCAACATGTTCTTCTGAAGAGCAAAACAACTTTAAGTCCTTTCTAACAAGAACATATTTAACTACCCCAAAAATAATCTGAGGAYTGTTGAGACAGTAAGTAGCACACCTCTACTGCTGGGAGTTCATTTAGCAATATCCTGAGTTCTTCTAGAATTTCTTTTTCAAGGCTACCTTAAAGGTTTAAAGAAAAATCTAAGAGACTCCTATGACAAAAATACATTTTCAAATTCCTGCTTGTAACTCAGTTGAATGTGTTTTGGATTTGATTGGTTATCTTAACCCTTTTCCTTCACATGAGGACCATTTTTATAGTAAGTTTTTCCAGTACTCTCCTGCAAGGACTTGAACACACAGTTCTCTTTCTTTTCAGCAACTCACAACACTGCTGTCTCCCTAGTTGCTGTTCCCTCTTCAAGTCAAGGTATTGAGAGTCTGCTTTGGGTTGTACTTAATGGGATAATGTACGTGTGAGGTGTAAAACATTTCAAACAATTTGCTTTTGTTTTCCCATCCTCTATAAACCAGCAACAATGCTATAGAGTTACAAAAATGTTGTTACAGGACACCAGAAGACTTCATAACTTCTAGTATCACTCCTACATCCCCACTATTTATACAGCCACACAGGGAGCACAGGCTCGAGCCTGGAGCAGATCTCTGCGTGTGCGGATGCTGTAAGGTGATGACTGTGTTCCACTTCTGACCATCGCTACCACGCTTCTTCCCTTCCAGCACTGCCAGTGACTTACAGACTGACAGTGGCATGATCTGTACATTCCTCGTACCACCCTGAGCATTCAGAGCTTTAAGCTCAAGCCCTCTTGGTGCCACCCTATATCAATGCAGGTGGACACCACTCTCAGTGCAGAGTAGCCCTTTAAAATGCCCAGTTTAGCTTTCAACACCCCCAGAAAAGCAGMGAACCTCTGCACCTTAGCAGGTACCGACAGAAGCTCCGTGTAACCTCAACCATTAACATCATCATTTGACAGCATCTTTCATTATCCCTCTTCTTCAAGGCTTTGTGGTATATCCGTTCATTAGCATAAAAGATCAAAACTTCATTTACAAGACAAATACCATAAACAAGAAATTAATTCAACAGACCAGTTGATTTCAAATGAGAATGGTGATATTAATTTCAGTGTTAAAAAACCTCTCAATCCAGTAATTAAATTCTGTTCCATGAGATATAGTCAAGCATATGCTCTGCCTACACAAGGACTGATTAATTGACCCTGAGATGACATCATCCACCCAGCAGTGAGTATCAAACTGTCCTACATACACAAGAGGCATTAACAAGTCCAAGATACCACCTCCTGCTGCAGAAAAGGAGAACCTGCTCTTTTGAACCTGCTCTTTTCTGCCCTCACCAGTTCTCCCACAACAGTATGCAGGTTTTCTCTTCTGGTTGTCAACAGCCTCTCCCTAAGGTTCTCCCTTCCAGGATAAGGTTAAATAGACTTCCCTGAGGCAGAAAGGGTGATGATGAGCACTGGATAAAGCTTGGTGCTACTGTCCACATTCTTGTATTCACACAAACCTGCTCCTCCTTTATCGGCTTGGCGCTGGGCAGTGTTTATGGGTTTTGCAAGGGGAACGTGGCAGGGCTCCAATTCATGCTGGACATCAGACCATGGGCTCTGCCTTTGCAAGTCTCTTTATCTAGATTGATGAATGCAAGCTTCAGAAAGAGTATTTCAGCAGCCTCGCATAAGGGGCATTAGTCACTGCTGCCTTGGTGCCTAGAAAGAGCCATCAATTTTTATAAAGCAGACAGTCGTAACCTTAGAAGAGATGCAGCCAGACTCACTGACCCTGAGCTTTTTTTTGTCTTTCTGAATCCACAGCTCTGATGAGACCAATGGGACTTTAAAGGAATGCAGGATCATGCCCATTAGGAGACTATAATWACCAATCTAGAGCCAATCCCCCATTCCCCCAGACAGTGCATATTGACATCCACTGGTAATGGAGACAACCGCTGGACTGCTGGGCTTCCCTGGATCATCTCAAAGAAGCAGTGCAACATCCAGCTGCTGTGGTGACAGAGGACTGCACATCTGGATCTCCTGTGACCTGGCTGGCAACCCATGAAAGCAGGAATATAACATCTTTAKTCTTTTTTCTCCCATAAATCCCCATCTGAGAAGCATTTAAACCATGGCTGTCATCACTAACCCATCTAACTTTCTAAAACCAGAAGATATATAATAAACAAGGAGGATAGAAGAAAGAAACYGGTGAAGTTTTACAATTTAGAAAGCATAATTAAAATACAACAACCCCTTTTGAAAAAACACTAAATATACATGCAGTGCTTTTGTATAATCTGTTGTTTGACAGCATTCTTAAGCTAAGTGTGATCACTAAAAGCAACACTGAAATTAAAGAGCAAATATATGGGACTGAAGTGGGTTTCACGACAACACCAGGGAAGAAAAACTAAAGATCTTGGTCAGAATGACAGGATTTTGTTTAAGAACACATGTACTGCTTTGTAGCTTGGAAAAGAAAAATTGATTTTCCAGACACTGCTATAAAACATGCCAAGAAACAAGTGTAAACCAAAGAAAGCGCAAGCTATAACTAGGTAATAAAGCATCCAAAATTTTCCATGTATGCCCATTTACGGGAGGAAGAAATTACCCTTCTCTTAACTTTGCTCCCTCTGTCACAGGTCAAAAGACAAGAAACATTTATAGAAAGCAGAACTGAGTATTAAAACCCATGGGCATAGAGAATTATCAACATAGCTGAGTTGATGAGCAACCTGGGACCAGCATCCAAATGACTTGCTTGGTACTGAGCAATAGCCACGGTGCGGTAACCCCTGCCAGCCCGGGAGTGGAGCCTGATGTATTGTGAAAATGAGGAGTGAAGGCAAATMTCCTTTTGGGTGGAAACCCCATTCTGACCACTGAGGTCGACCAGCAACAGGTGACAGAGAATATGGTTATGTTAAAATRTTTTGAGTCTATTTATTATTACAGGGCAAGACAGGTGCATATCTGTGACCTTGCACTGAGCTCAGAGGAACTACAATGATTTTTCTTCAGATCGCACTGTGCAATAATCCTTTTTAAGCACATTTTTTAACTCTTGCTACAACTTATACAGYCAGATAAATGTACACTATTCATACATATCAAAGGGAAACCTCAGAGAAGCAAGCAAGCGCTACAAAAAGGCAACAGGAACAGGCATTGGGCCAAAATGACCACGGCGTTCTGGTCTATATAACCAAAAGTTGAAGGATTATTAAGAAAATAATTCCACTTGTATTAACTGTATACTGCTTGGTTAATTCTTTTGGGTTATTTAACCATGCTTTCCAAAACTGCACTAATTCACTCCATCAGTTATGGCTTAATGCCATCCTGACATGTTTGCTTTCATTAACCTGCTGATTCATTTCACATCTTATGCATCTCTGTATTCTTTTCCTTTTTCTTTCATTTTTAAATTTTGGTAAATATATCAGGCTGACATAAGATCTTCTCAAGAGGTTGAAAGTCAGTGCTAGGAGCTGAATTTATCATTCCCAGCTGGCTCTGGAGCCAAGATCTGCAATGACTGATCCCCACGTGTGGCCCGGCCAGGAGGCAGCAGGAGAAAGACACTTTCCGCACTACCTTTGAGGTGAATATCTTCCTGTGGGTTAAAGGCAATGGGTAAATGCATGGAAGAAACTGCAGGAAGTGGAGGGGTGTATCTGACATTGACTTTCCCTGGAAAACCAAAGGAATGGCCCTCAGTGCTGAGTGAAGCTGAAGGTAATGAAAGGAAGGTACATTTCGTGAACAGAGGCCAGCTGGTCAGCCTGGGAAGCACAATGCACCATGTCCTGCTTCACAGAATGTGAGTATCAGCCACATTCTGGCAAAGCTTTATCTGTGTGTCCTCATTTTCCTGCAATGATATGTATCACCTAATGTGCATTTCCACTGATCTGCCCTCCAAGGAGGGACAACTCTAGAGACCAGACAGGACTGGACRCAGTCACCTGAATAGCTGTGACTCCTAAGGGATGCTGAAATGATGTTAAATGGGAAACCCAAACCTCCATCTGTTTGAAAACCCAGCCCTCCATCTGTTTAAAAACCCAAACGTCCACCTATCTCACGTGCTTCCTGCAGGGATTGTTCTGGTGCGTCTCTGTCCCAGACCTGGACATTGGTACCGACCCTAGCATCCCCCTGAAAGGGAGACAAAATCCATCTTGATTCATCTGCCCAAGGCAGGTCCCAAGCCCAGGTGTGGGCAGCGGATAAGCACTATCACCAGAACAACAGGCGCCGGGGGAGATATTTTCTTTGCCTCGTGTGCTCTGGACTACGGGTTATCTTAGTGTGCAGAGCAAAGCTGAGCAAACCCTGCAAGTTCCTTCCAAAAACAAAAAAGGAGGGGGGAGTAGATGCTATTATTGGTGTCCTATTGTAGTTGTAATAAAGAAGTCTACTTCTTCAGTTAATTTATTGCTGGTTCTCCCTGAAACAACAAATACCTCAGACTGTTTCTGCGAAAACACTCAGCAGGGAGCTGACTGGCATCATGTGAATGTTACACTTCCCCCAGCTAATGCCAAGATTTGAAACCACGTGGCTGTTCTCAGGGAGATCACAAGGATTTGTTACACTCCTCTGAGGATTGTAGGACCATGAACCAGTAAATTATTACAGTAAACCATAAATACAATATATTCATCCATGACAGGCACAATATTATTCCCCCAAAGCACAGGAGCATCAAGCTCACTTGCTGAGCTCAACAGCTTGAAGGTCTTAACTTTACAAATATAAAAGACRGAAGTCAGAAAATATAATTAACTGATTTTATTTAGTAAAATTGAATAATAGGCTTATCCTTTCTTTGCTGAGTTTTTCATATAGGTTGAAAGCTACAAATAGAATAAGGTTGAAASGAACTGGGGAAACGGCAACTTACCTATTTTAGTGTGGATCAAACATCGTGGTATGTTCCTAACCCAGGGTTTATTTTTTATCCAGGTTTTCCAACATCAGTATGACCTCATGCATTGATGAAGTAAAAGAACTGAAGAACCTCCTGTGTATTTTCATTAGCCCAGAGCCACTAATACTATCAATGTGAATCTGCCAGTCACCCAAGAGGTCAAGTTTCTGAATGTCCCTAATTAATGCAGAAGTATAAATTCCATTTCARAAGTGACTTCATTGCATAAAGTCAGTGTTTTTAAGGTATTGAGGCCCTGAAAGATGTGGACAGGCAGATATATTTTCTAAGGTATCTACCAATTACATTATATACAAAATTATGTTCAAATAATTACCCTAATGGTAAGGRAAAAGCTGACTTAAGCTACTATTGTTCTATTCTCCAAATCTCACTTTCAAAATGGTTGATAAACTATTCTTAATTTTGATGCTGGCACATAATTGGCACATAATTCCACTTAATTTAATATTGACTTGACCATCGTTATCAAAGCAAATGCAATAGCACACGCACATTTCAGGAAAAATTGGAAAAACAAATGTGACGTGCAAAAAAGAGCATGACGATCTGATGAAAATCACCAGACCTCACCATGATGAAGAGGAAGGCTCGGTAAGAACTGCACAAGGGTGGAGGAAGATCCAAAAGGAATTCAGTTAGYGAGAGTGTGATCATTGATGATTCAGTGTGCAATAAATTTTCTCAGCCAAATCTCTCGGCAGCATTTGGGAGCACTGAAGTGAGAGAAATGCCAGTATTCAAAAGAGGGCCAAATCGTAGCAGGTTGGATACCACAGAGTTTAAAAATAGGCTGCTGGATCCTGCTGGATCCACTGCTTTGAGGTATTGCTCATGTGGCGTGTTATATTCCGCTCCACTCTCAGCCGCGCAGCCTCCTCCCTGCCTCTCCTGCCCTCCCCTGGGCTACTGCAGCTGAGCAAGACAGTGTTTTGCACGCTGGAGGGGTTGCGAGGTGCCGGCTGGTGAAAGGCATTTAAGGGATTTTACAGCGTTTGCAGATGTACCTGGATAACCAGATAGACCAGGCTCAATTTTCAAACTGTCCCTCAGATTAACAGGTATCACTCGTGAAAATATGCAATCACAAAACACAGCTTTCGAACTCAGAGTAAATCAATAATTCAGCTGAAATGATAGTTTTAGCTCAATTAATAATTCAYAAGTACCCATAAAAATGTTTAAGATTATTTTTATCAGTACATCAGACATGCAAACCACTCCAGTGGGTAACACATCTGATTCCCGACGTGGAAATACCCCACTGCCTCCAGGATCACATGGTATAGAATTAAAACGTTAAGCATATTCTCTTCCCTGGGGAACACTTGATGCCTTTCATTATTCCAGTTTTATATTCATTATTAATCCTTTCAGATAATTTCTCAAGCTAATAGCTCCCCAATTACACATAGCCTTAGTAACTACTAAGAGCAGTGAGCAACTTAATACAGTAATAATTCTAGACACATCCACTTCCCATACATAAAGGACAGTTACCTGAGGTCTTTCAGTTTTATACAGTGATCTCAAGCAAAAAGGAAAGAAAGGGGAGGAAAAATTTGCTTCTGACACATGATATCTGTTCAGCACAAATATTTGAAACTGTGGGCTTTCCCTGGCATTTATTTGCACCCTTTGAAGCTGTACCTAGACAAGGGACACCAGAAATACATGGTCTCTATTTTCATCTCAGGCAAAATGTGAATATAGCACATAAAACTACTTCTGGCTGTATTATTTAACAACATGGTCAAATAGGAGTTGTTAAATGAAGTGTTATACTGAACAACACCAATGTGTGACGACTAAATAAGAGGCTAAATAATTTTTGTCATGTCATACAATTATAACAAATGGCAATGTTTACTGTCCTACTAGCCAAGTCTTCATCAGGGTCCCCCATAACTAAATCTACATATTAGATGCTCCAGAACATGAGCCTGAACTGGTATGGGTACACATACATGGGAAATAGACCATAAAGAGCCTTTTTTTACCAATGCAYGTTCAGAATAAGACACAAACATTCATCTATTTGCCATCACTTTTACTGCTTGTGCAGGCRACTGAGCAAAATCCATATACCTGTGACAGATCCTTCATCTAAAAGGCAATTTGTACATGCCTGCTGTAAGTACCTTTACAATTGCACCACGTGCCTACGATTAAGGGCTTTGATCTTCCACATATTCAAGCATGTGTTTTAGTTGAACACCTGCATCACCTCATTAGTTCACTGGGAACTATTTGCATCTAAGTGCAGGTAAATGGGTGCATGCACAGGTATCGAAGCATAAGATTGAGCAATGCTGATGTGTTTGCATTTTTGCGATCCTATTTCAGGGATGAAAAGGTTTTATGGTGGCCTTCAATCCTGGCTCACAGTACCTCATCACGGCAGAAAGGAGGAGGAATGGATCCCAACCAACGTAAAAAGCACTCCCAGTCCTGTTGCTTCTGGTGGGCATCTACTCCCCTGCACCGAGCTTGCTGGATGTCAGGGGGATCCCAGGTGAACAGCCACTGCATAAACAGCAAATCCATTGCACCTTGGAGACAGATACTGATGTTTCTGAAGCACACCAAATTTGTCACTGATCTGATCCGAGATGCTGGTCGACTGAATGAGACATTTTCAGAGATCAGGCGTGTGTGCAATTGCTCCATTCACAACGGTGGGTATCTCAGATTTGTTTTATACGATCTTTCGCATAAATACAGAGATCCAATACGAGACATTGTAGGTTTCTTGCTTTAGACCTAGTAGTGTTAACAGGCTATAAATAGGATAAATCAGAATTCATAAAAAGATTTCTGGAAACCTACTTAAAAATCTGAACCATACTTGTTTTATTTCAATTTACCTTATATACCACTAAATAAACAAAGATTGCACAGAATGTGTGTGATCTGCAGTAGTACCTAAATCAGTCTTCTTCATTTGCACATTTTACTTTAAACTTCTGAGATATATTTTTATGCAGAGAAAAAGAAATGTTACTTTCATTCTCCTTAAGCCCATTTTTATAATTTTCTAGGATAAATTATTCTTCTAATTTGGAGTCTGGAAAAGAGACTGAAAAGCTATTTTCTACAGGCTGAAACATCATTGTCAAAGTAAAATTAAATCATCCAGTTCCACAAATCCAGAGTTTTTTGTAAGTATAAACGTCTAAAGAAATTCTGGTGGATCTGTTGTTCTGAACCAGTGCAGCAGGTAATGATGGTAGCAAGACTAACAAYGACAGAACCAAGCAGAGATAATTTAGCACATATATCTTTTTATTACTGCTATTTGAAATGTCCCTGGTCTCTATAGCAGCACCACCGTGGATAAATATTTCCCTTCTTTCCTTTCCTTCTGTAGGTAAATTTACATTTTTCTCTTTAGATAGCAACTATCATCCTAGACATTGACTGTCATATGTGGGCCAAATTCATCCTGGAGTGAATCCTTCATCTTACAGAAGGTTTAGTCAGGGAAGTATTTGATTAAGTAAAATTAAAATGAAAGTAATTCCATTATCATTATTCTGCTTAATCAGAAAGCGTTACAGGCATAAGAAAAACAAATTTTATGGGCCAGTAAGACCAGACTGTAACCCCAGATATTCTGAACTTGCGGAGAATGTGGTCCAACATTCATTCCTCCAAGTCTGCTTTGTAATTTACTTCTCCTAGACCCAAGCTGGAAGRTAACATTTTGCAGAATTTGGGCCTTATGATGTTCCTGCCCCCATAAATCACACCTGTCCGGAGCAGCTATTGTGATTACGGCCAACAACTGGGATCGGCATGACGCTTCTGTTCATTCCATATCAAACCCAGAGACATGGAAGTTCAAGAGAGGATCCAAGATCCAAGGAATCTTATCTCAGGAAAAACACCTCTGCCCTGGAAAGTACCCAGTATATGGAATCGTGTACTGCTAAGGATCGTGGAAATTGTGCATTGCTCGCTCCTTTCCTTAGACGGTGGGATAGGAGAGACACCACGGGATGCTTAGCCATCAATTTGCTAAGCACTGCTCCAAACGCTATCTGGTGCTTCATTCTCCTTCGTGCTCAATATATTATCCCTCTGGCATCCTGCCCCCTTTGTCATAACTGATTATAATTTCAGTTTGATGAAAAACTTTGGACAGACTGTTCTGAGTCATGGCAGGGAGCAACTGTATTCATTCTAGAAGTCTAATTTATACCTGCCAAACTTTAGGCATACAGTATAGTGAAAAAGGACTCAAAATGATAGATACAAACTACTCGTGCTGGAAACTTAAAATGTGCTATAGCTCCAGACTCAGTGTTGATTTCCTTGTTTTATTATGTAAATAATTTAAACAATAAGAGAATTGTATATTCAAGAGGGGTGCAGGTAACTCTGGGACTGATGTGATGAGTCTCTCTCAAAATAAGCATTATTTACTGGAGAGGATTTTCAGATGGTATTAGGAAAGGGTTAAAAATGCCATAAACTGTGCACATGGCAGCACACTAGTAAGTTAGGCTATAGGAGAGCRGTAGGAAATCTACCATATGAGCACTCACAGGGAATACAACAGGTCTTCCTCTAGAGTATCATCAGGAGCTAGAACTATCCAGACAGCATGGGAAAAAAAATTGGAAAGGTTTTCCYGCCCAAAGTAGCAAGAATTAGCATCCATGGTAGAAGTGATGCTAAAACCTTGCAGCATTGGAGGATGCATCTCAAAGCCTGGGGGCAACAGAGCAGGTGAGTATGGGCTACGGGGTGAACAAGGAAGGAATTCTCCTTTTACAGAGAGGACTGGCCAGGTCCCAGCCCCTCATAGTGCATTAGGGCTGCAACTCTACATAGAGATAAAACCATGACATCAGCTTTTAAAGAATAACTCCTGCTCACAGCARGAGACACAAGCATTTTCCAGGAATTAGAAAAGCTATTCATATACTCAGAATGAACTCATACTCTGACTGCAGCAAATAATCATTCCTGCCCACAATACAGCATCAGATAGGGAAGTTTTTTAGARAAGTTTTTAACAAGTCATTATGTGACGGCTTTCAGAGAACAGATAATTGGATGTGTCTCCAGGTCACTGACTAAGTAATGTTGGTTCCAGCTAGAGAGGAAAAGACCAACCGTAATTTCTGTAATTAAAAATAAAATCAGTATATACTCAACCTCCKTCTAACAGACCACAAACCCGTAACAACGAGCATTTGTCAACTGTACAATTACAACACTGAAATTTGATCTACAAACCAATCTCCTGGGCAGCGTATCAGCATCTCAATCCAGATAAGCTTAGCTGATCCCTGGAAGCAGAACAATCATGTTCCACAGAGCTCCCAGGAGGGACAGCACCATCCACCCAACCGCTCAACAAGCTGTCAGTGAAGGCTTCACTGAGCTGGCCAAAACCCTCTTCTGTCCCCAGGGCAGCAGCACAGTTTGCTGGAGGAGACGGGGATTTCTATTTGTGAACAAAGGGAAAGTCTCAGGATGTCATGGCGTCCCACTCCAGACACCACTTGAAAACTGGTGATTTATTAATTAAACAAATCCCCCGCTAGCCAGATGCAGTCTCCACTGCGCTGTTCTGAAGCGTACCAAGCTCCGCAGCTGCAAACATGACTTGCTCCTTTTGGCCTCTTAGTACAGCTCTACTCCATAAAGGGTTATAGCACAAATATCATAACCTTAATGCTACCTTTAAAGTCCTTGTCTTCATGTAAACATGGCTAACGGGATTTATACCAGACCCTTGAAGAGAATTGGACCCAAGCAGTCCATCAGCTTTTGGTGTTCAGAAAGCCATGGACATCCTGTAACTTTCTTCTTGTGTTTGTTTTGGCAGATGASTCTAACAAAATGCCAAAGATGAGCAAAAACAAACCTAAACTTCCCTTTCCTGGAGATAATCAGCTTCAAAGTCTCACCTCCACTGTATTTCAAAAGAAGGCAGCTCCAGGAGCTGACTCTTCACATGCTGCTTGTCTTGCTGTAACTATGTCAGCCTGTAGCCGTACAACCTTTAGTGGGAACATAATTAAACAGCTGAGGAAATGGTTATACTGATCTAATTTATTCCTTTTCCTTCCTATTACGTCTATACTGGTGTAAAGAGAGATTGGACAATGCTAACATGACTAGTCCAATTTTCTAAGGTACCTTTGACTGTAAAGCCATGAACCAAGAGGAATGAGATTGCAAAATAAATGCAAACAGAATTCAGTACAAAACACCCATAAGTATATCCATAAAAATAACTGACTGAATTCATTATTAAAGCAATTTTATATCCTCAACACTACAAATTGCAAAACTACCTAAGTGGCTCCAAAAAATCCCCAGCGAAGCATTTTTGAAAATCCCACATTGCAATTATGTTCTGTTTTACATCTCTAGGACGTTAAACACTTTTCATGAGAGGACAGTGAAGTCACTTACTGAAATAGAGTAGATCGTATCTCTCCACCACACACTGTGTTGATGCTTGAGTGCCCATTTTCCAATTATCTTGGTGCATTGTAGTTTTATCTAGCTGTCTGACAGAAAAAGAGTAACTGCCAAGAACTCATTAATATCTTATTATCAATGTACTAACTGCTAAACTAAGATTTGTTTAGCAACGCTATCAGACGTTATAATTACGACAGCATTGCAGAGATTATATAGAGACTGAAAAGTGTRGAGATTTTTCTTACGTTTGTAAAAAGGAAAATAAATCTTTACCTTCTGTAGTCCTAGAATGCCTGCAGATACAGGGGAGTTGAGTGACCTTAAACTGTATTTGCTCCTACAGAGCAACTATCCATTTGTGAGTTATTTCAACAGATTTGTCTAGAAAGTGCTGTTTTCACTATTTTATGAGAGAAATAACAAATGCTAACATTGTTCTTCAATTCCCAACAGCCCCGAGAACCAACAGAGAACTCAGCTGTTCAGGGCACACACACCCCAAATGCCCTTCTTTGCCAGATTAAACACAGAAATGGCATAAAGGACAGATTTATTTGGCTCATGCTGGAAAATTACTCCTCTTTATTTGTATTGTGGCAGCCTCTAGGAGCCACAGCAGTGGATCCGATCCTCACTGTATGAGGACAAACAGAATTAAGAGTGTTAATTAAACCACAAGTTGCTTAAAACCTAAGCCAAAATACACACTAAATAAGAAAGAACTATGATATTCTGTGAACTTCCATTCTATCCACACTGTGCCAAAAGACGTCAGCAAAAGCTATGAATGCTACAATACTTAAAGAGCAAGAGATACAAAAAACCTCAGAATCTGTTTGAGATCTTGCTCAAGATATATCTGTGACCCTACACCAGTTCTTATTGAAACTAAGGGAATTTTGACGTGAATTTCAATGGAAAAACAAGCAAAAAGTTGCCATGACCAAACTCTGAAGTCTGCTGCCTAGGAGGGTTCCTAGCAGGAAGCTAGAGCCATGCACAATTATAACCAAACAGGAAATGTCAAGAAATAATATTTATTTTTAGATAAATCCATGAGTTTCAGAAGTTCAGTAAATGTGAATGACTAATGCATAGTAAAYCACCAATGAAGAACCTGATTTTATTCTTACAATTTCTACAAGAATTATATTTAGAGCAACATTTCATAAACCTAATAAGAAAGAAAAGAATCTTATTAACCAGAAAGCTGGTCTACATTTTGTGGCAATTTTGCTCTAAGCAAGACATACAGCTGAACAATAATTAGGCATAATAACTACATTATGCATGTCTTGCTTTTTGTATATGAGGTTCAATTTTTGAATTATAAGAATTACACATTGTTTTAACTTTGAATTTATCTACCCACTACCATTGATTTTTTTACATGCTAGGAAAACCAAACCTCTCCTTGAGATAGCTTGCCTGGACTCTACTGTATTTTCTTTTTTAAACTGTAAATCATTTCAGCAGCTATTGAATCATAATGAGATTAAATTAATAATCTGAATTTATCAAAAGAGATGTTTAAGTTCACCATACAGCCATGAAAGTATATAGGAGATTTATTTATTAATTTAGAAGGAGAACAGTATTACGGTGCTAGCTATTTAAAAAAATAAAAAACAGTGACCCACAGGGAAGTTTTTGAAGCAGGATCAAAAGTATTTATTTTAGGGCTACTTACAGGTAAAATTTAACTTGTTCCTTTATTAGCAAAATGTAATCAGTCCCATAAAAAGGGACTACAGAGGGTTTATTTACTACCTGCAGTTGGGGGTCTAGCTACAAGGTTAAATACTTTTAAAAATATTTTAGCTGAATGCCARTTACTCTTCTCTAAACAGATATTCCTCTGACAGGATAAACATATACATTGTGGTGATTAATGACTRCCCCTTACCATGGGGTATTTTCACTAACAGGTTTCCAAAGGTTCGTCACAGCAGATCTGTGTAAGCTACAAGCACAACGCTCCACCTGCAGCTCCTCACTCCTTGTGTGCAGCCAGTGCCCACGCAAGCAATGAAACACCCCAGGGACAGCAGAGTCCCAGTCCCCTCACGAAAACAAAATCCTATGCAAGCTAGTCTTTTAGYGCAATACCGAACCTCTGTCTTTAACTTCAGCAACAACGAAAATCAAAAAWAATAATCTGAGCGTAAGCAGAAGGGTCGGACGGCTGGTGTGTGATTTCCCTATTCAAATAACAGCCAGGTCGGTAGGACCCAAAAGCCATCACGCCAACTGACAGTGTTTATAAAAAACATTGTAAAGTCTGCCTATCAGCAAAATTTGTATCAGTTATAAAGTTCCCTGCACCAGCCAGGCGGTCCGCGTCATCGATGACCGAGTTCTCACCGAGGGACAGTATTCTGAGCTTAAACACATTACAGGGTCACGAAGGTGGGAATTTCACAGTGCCGCACCGTTTCCACAATTAAAGAACAGAGGATACCRGGAAGAAACTCCCCACTCAAAGTAGCCGCAGGGATGGCGATGGGTGCCCCGTTGCTTGAGGGTGCCCTGACGCTGACCACGGCGCAGCTGTGTCAGGCAGGTTTGGTGGCAGCTACGCAGCAAGCAGGCAGAGCTCACCCTCCTCCCACCCACTCCGGAGGGCATCCTTTCCGGGGGATGCAAAATCACCCCGTGAGGCTCCTCAGGAAAAATGGCTTTGCTCACAGAGAACAAAAATACCACAATCTGGCTCCGAGTTCCAGGGACTGCTTTAAATTTTCATTAGAGATGTGGAATTGCACTGAGTACAGGAAGCAGAACAGTGGTGGAGGGTCAAAAGCATCATCCATAGAGTCAAACTGCAGTTCCCCACCCAGACTCATTGCTTACCACTGTCAAATAGTTGCTTGTTTGGTTTTTTTTTCTACAGGACTTCAACCACTGATAAAGTCTTYTAATCAAAAGCGCACAGCACAGCTTCAAACATGTAATCAAACATTCATTCACACAGGGATGTATTTAACAAGCAGGGTACAGATACAAAGACACAGCAAGATGCTGTTCCTGACCAGCAAAGCCAACGGCAAGAATCGTTTTCACAACTGCATGCAACAAATAAGGACGCTGAATGTTTGCATACTAGCATGTTTCATCGGAGCACGGTTACCCCTCGTGCATGCAGAGATGGTAAATTCCTATGCAAATGGCCAGTCAGATACTTCCACTATTATTTGGGACTATAATTATAGTAACAACTCCGCTACACACAGAATTATCTACRAGTCCCACTGAGCCTGGGAGCTCATTCAGAGCTTATTTTACAGTTTATTCTCCAGATGGCTCCCTTTCTAAAGGGAAGATTTCCAGCGGCGAACATGTGCATTTTTTTGCTATTGAAAATGTTCTGCCTTTGCAGACACAAGAGTCAAAACTACTGAYGGAAAGTAAGCACAGGCTGTACAATAATTTCACCGGTGTTGCAGAGTTAAGACAGGAACTCAGATCTCTCTAGCAAATCCTATCCACTGCGTACTTGTGCAAYTGCACGTGCAGTCATGCTGCTGGGCGAGCAAATTAAGTGCATACCTATCATTGCGCTGTGCAGAACAAGGTCGCTTGTGTGGGCGCAAAAGATATACCCATTCGTACCAGCTACCTGTGCACTTAAACAATACAAATTCCCCAGGTTCTAATTTACTCTTTGCTTGGTCAAACTTGAAAGCATGGGGTTCCTCTGGATGAGAAACGTAAGGATTAGAATCATAGAATCATAGAATCATTAAGGTTGGAAAAGACCTTTAAGATCATCAAGTCCAACCATCAACCCAGTACCCATGCCCACTAAACCATGTCCCGAAGCACCACATCCACACRTTTTTTGAACACCTCCAGGGGTGGTGACTCCACCACTTCCCTGGGCAGCCTGTTCCAGTGCTTGACGACCCTTTCAGTGAAGAAATTTTTCCTAATATCCAATCTAAACCTCCCCTGGCGCAACTTGAGGCCATCTCCTCTCGTCCTATCGCTAGTTACTTGGGAGAAGAGACCAACACCCACCTCCCTACAGCCTCCTTTCAGGTAGTTGTAGAGAGCGATAAGGTCTCCCCTCAGCSTCCTCTTCTCCAGGCTAAACAACCCCAGCTCCCTCAGCCGCTCCTCRTAAGACCTGTTCTCCAGACCCTTCACCAGCTTCATCGCCCTTCTCTGGACACACTCCAGCACCTCAATGTCCTTCTTGTAGCGAGRGGCCCAAAACTGAACACAGTATTCGAGGTGCGACTTTATACACACCTGCCTGTGCAAAAGTTACTGACTTGAGGCCTTTATTGTGTTTATTTGTGGAAATACTGAAATGCAAATCATTTCAATTGTACTGTGTACCCACACCTTTTTGTAACAGCAATTACAGTAGTCATGCGTGATGGTTTTTGCCTAATGATTTTTTTCTTTTATATTGACAAAATCATTTAAAAAACTGCAACACAAAATATGTTATTGTATGAATCAAAAGTATTATGACTAAGATAATTATTTCACATTCACTGAATGTATCACGAGTATTAAAAATTGACTGAGCTAGAAAAAGAAATGTAACCGAAGCTCATCTCATCTTCTTAACTATATCTTTGAACAGAAGTGAATGTCTGAAAATCGTGTGCCTGGTCACCTCCAGTGACATTTTGACAGTTTGAGGAATCTGTCATCGGGGAACAACCAGTAAATTTAGTTTGGCATTAAGGACTCTCTCCCCCTTGAGGTGTTTCATACCACAGGTTCTGTTTTGAAAGCAGGGCCATTTGGCCTCTCTATTTTTTTTTCCTGTCCATGACAGATAGAAATTTAAAAGGGCTGACAGTAAGAAGTCGTTAATTTGAAAGACTCACATTCAAATGGAAACAGACTAAAAGAAGGGAATGGCTGACCCCAGGTTTCTCCAGCTCCCTTGCAGAGGGCTTGGAGTCTGACACCCTGGAATTTCACCATGAAGTAAACCCAGGAAATTAGCCCTAGAGGAATAAAGGATAGGAATATGGATGTTTAGCTATGAGTTTATCCAATGGAGAGGAAAACTGCAGCATGAAGAGACACTATTTTTTTTGAGAAGATACCATYTTCTGTCCTGGCCATTCTTGTGCCCTCTCCAGAGCCTACTCTCAGCCCAAAAATCTTCCTGGGTGAGGACGAGACAGAGGCAGGGAGCATGCACTGCTGTGCTCTTTGCTGCTTGCAGATTGCTCCGTTTGTTACCGAGGTGGTACACGGGTTTGTTCCCGCTGTGCCTTGCCCATAAGGAGTGAACTGCAGCCAGAYGGGTGGGCTGGAGGTGGGTGCTGTGATGGAAAGCCATGGATCTGTGCTACTGTGGGAGTCCAGGGGAGCTGGCTGGCATGAGTCTGTTCCAGCAAAGGGGAAGAAGAGAGCCCCTGCAGTGAGCTCTGCAATCCTCCCCAGACCAAGCAAAGCACGGATATGGTCAGTTGGGACCCAAACTCACCAACCTAGTGTCCACACAAGCAAGGTCTACAAAGCTCCGACAACGCTGACTGGGAGTTGCCAAGTGGAATTCATATTTGCATCAGTTAGGCTCAAAGACACATTCCRAGACCCACATGTAAACTACATGAATACACCCACATTTTTTTCAGTGCCTGAACAAAGGAGAGGAATGATGATTTTCTTTGACTAATCAGAGGTAGATGATGTAACAAAGTATTTAGGAGCATTATCCATCCTTACTCATAAAGCTGAACAACACTGATGCTTAAGCACATGCTTGGGAAGGCATTTCTCAGATCCTTGCAAGGCTCTTTCAGTTCAGCAATCTGAAAAAAAAAGTGATATGTTTTTGGAAGTCTGCCAGAGCCATGATAAATAATACACTGTCCCTGAGAGTTTCAATACAGCAGTTCCCTGAAACTCATTTCAKCCAAAGAGCCTTCCTCTCCTGTAAACACTTTGGCTGGTCTTGTTGGTACATGATATAAATTAATTATTTAAACCCAGTTGAAGTACTGTGTTTTACCAAACTTTTTGGAATATAACTATTTTTCAACCTGGTTCTCTGATTACGGGCCACACAGTTACAGTTGCATGCCTAAGCTGAAAAAGAATTCAAAGTGACAAGAGTCACCTGCATGCAGAAATTCTCCTGTTTACCCTTTGCTAGTGTGTTAACCCTACAGATTAGGCAGGAGATATGCAAAATATGCAAAATATATGCCTGCAGAGGTTCCTCTYCTCACTCATGCATTCACAGGATTTTCCAAGGTTGGATGCAACCTGGAGTAGAGGGCTGCGCTGCCAAGCACTTGAGACATATCATTAAGTTTAGGAGCATACGCTGCAGAGGCCAAACTAAACTCCTGTGAGGCTGCTCAGGCACATCCATACCTCTCTGCTTGTTTAAATTAAAAAGGGTTTTCTGCACAACTGTGCTCCTGACTTCTTTCTGTTTTCCACTTTCAGATCCTGTTCATTTCTAATTTCGTTGTAGAGTAAGAGTTTATGCAGATTCTGTTTTTATGTCCACTAATGCATCCTACTCAGAAACTTTCCATTTTTCAGCACAGTAGACCATAGGTATCGGTACACACTATCCAGCCACAGGAGTATTCAGAACATTTATCAGCGTATCTCCAGCGGGGATGCGGGGAAGATTGGCAGCGCAAGGTACTGGAGTAAAACTTCAAGTGTTTGTAAATTAATTTTAGTCACATCGGCCACCTTGCGAACATAAACATAACATCTACAGAGCTGCAGATGGGGGAGGTATGTGTTACTCTTCACTCCTTCAATGCCACGACTAACACGATACAGACGTGCAGAAGCTCATGCAGGAGTTCTCCCGAATCCTTTTCAGCAAGAACAAACAGAAGCAGATCAGTAGAAAAGCCTGGTTCTGCCCATGCACAAGCACAAACACAAAACTCACAGAAAACTGTTCAAGGAATAAAGCTGAAGGGAAGCTTTTCTACAAACACAAATGTCTGAGGATTTGTTTAATGATTAAAGATGAGAGTAAGATATCTAAATTTAATCCTCTCTCAGCTACAGACCCTCTGTGATCTAATGCAGGTGATTCCAGGTGGGACCCCTCTGACCACTGATGTGGGCATCAATGCCAGAATTACCTAAGATTCCTTTTACAGTGAATTGAGCCCTGAGCCACCTATTGAGACAGACACAGTTTACTCACGTACCTTAAAGTGGGTAACCACGTTTGGTCAAATGCATCTCAATTGGCAATAAAGGTGATTGACACATTTACCTCAAGCAAGGCAGGTAAGGAAACCTTTAGCATTCCTTGGAAAAAGGCACCAAAACCAAACACACCGCTGCAGCGGAGACCGGGGCTTACCTGCTGCATGTGCTCGAGGGGAGCTGCACCGAGCGCTTTGAGTCACGCTTGGAACAGCGATTCTGAGGCTTTTAGCCGATTTCTTCTGGCTGGCAGAGCCCTTCACTGCACTGGGGAACTGCAGCAGGGATGAGCGATGCTGCRACGCAAGAGCGCATCTGTGTGGCTGGGAGGGACACATCCCAAACCGGGGCACGGAGAAAGCGTGTGGATCATGTTTTGTAGGCACGCTGAAGGCTTACTCCAGTGGAAGGAGGGAGTGCAAGATGTGAGGAGCACTGAAATACAGGAATGTGGATTGTTGAGTCTAGTTGCCTGCTATTGTAACCCTGTAATATAGCACTTTTGGACCGAAGTACCTCTGTGAATTTCAGCAAAAGACAGATTGCTATTTTAACCGGGTTATTTGTAATAAAACTCAGGGACATGTTTTGAAGCTTTATCCATGGGAAGGTGCCCTACAGAAGCACTGCTTTAAGAGTAATGGAGCTATTCATGAAAAAAGACACGAGAAGAGCAAGCAACAAAAATACCCGCATAGGCCATAAATCAGCAAAGAAATGTATCACCATGCAGTGACAAGAGAATTGGGTCCACCTGCAGCTAGCATGCAATCTGCTTACCTTGAGGGGACAGATCTCCCCTCACAGCGGTCACCTTGAACTCCTCAGGGGAAGCTGACAACGGCAGTAGCATTTCAAACAGCAATTACCATCGAAACACAGAATCGTTCAGGCTGGAAGAGACTTCAGGAGGTCTCTAGTCCAGCCTCCTGCACAAGGCAGGGTTAGCTATGAGAGCAGACTTGGTTGCTCAGGGCTTAATCCAACTGGCTTTTGAAAACCCCCACGGATGGAGACAGCACAAATGCTCTGGGCTGCTCCACTGCTTGACTGTCCTCATGAGAAAGAAGTTTTTCCTTATTCTCTTGTTTCTATATATGTCTCTTATCTCCTGTCCTTCTGCCATGCACCACCATGAAGAGCCTGGTTCTATCTTTCTGATAACTTTCTTGTTGATATTGGAAGCTATTAGGTCTCCCTGAAGCCCGCTCTTCTCCAGGCTGGACAAGCCCAATTCCCTCAGTCTCTCAGCAGAGCATGTACTCCATCCACTGACCATCTTGGTGGCCCTCTGTTGGACACACTCCAGTTTATGGGTGTTTTTCCTGTCCTGAGTGCCCAAAACTGGATGCAGTATTCTAGAAGTCATCTAACGAGTGCGAAGGAAAGGCAAGTAATCACATCTATTGATGTGCTGGCTAAGCTCCTGTTGCTACATCCCAGGATGCTGTTGGMCTTCTCTGCTACCAAGGCACATTGCTGGCTYGTGTTCACCTTGGGCTCTACCAAGACCCCCAAGTCCTTTTCAGGAGAGCTGCTGAATACTACCATGCCCAGCATCCCATCAAACAATAGCTATTGTCTGAAACCAGATGAACTGTTGCGTAGAGTGAACCAAGAGGTCCCACTAGTGCCCACAGCTTGAGAATTACAGAGCAAGCCATGATCATTACCTTAATCTTCAGCCACTTAAAGCCCTTCTTTCCCAGCAGGACTGTCACATTGAGAGGGCTGATAGAGCTGAAGACTGACAAATGCTTGCTGCTTCCTTCCCTGTGATGGTGCTCACGACTAAGTGGTTGCACGCTCTCTCACTCCCCTTAACAGTCTGTACCCGATACCAAAATCATAAGTATAGGTACCATTTTCTTCCTATAATAGCAGAAATCAAGGTACAAATGGATCTGGGTATAAACAGAAATAAAGGGACAGATTTCCTTCTTCTTAAAGGAATTACCTTGTTCAGTGTGAGAAAACTGCTGAGACACGGCAGACGGTATMATGGGTTTTGAAATGTTCTTTTTCTGAGAACCTCTATGCAACAGCAGTCTGTGCTATCCACTTTCAGCCTAACATTTTGCATATAATTATATAGCATCCTTAAAAGACAAAAGCATTAAGTTTTCTAAGACCAGATGAATAATTTGCCATCCATAATTTATTCAAAGAGTTTTGCATCTATCTCTGTTTACAGAGTTTTTCTCAAACAGATGGCATTTTTATAACGTATTCATTAGTTGAAAATTTCTGATGAATAAGTTCTGTGAATAATCCTTGGTCTGTAGCTTGGTTTTGAAAATTCTCACCTTTCAGCCATGTTGATATTTAAGTTCTGTTTTATAAGAAATAAATTTAGCCTCTTGCTTTGTTTGGAAAGCGAGAGGTGAAAGGTGCTGTGAAGTTGAAATACCTTGTTTTGCTGGCAGCACTGCTCCTGACTGCAGAATGATGCTGGAATTATCTGCAAAAGCCAGAGAAACGATAGAACAGGATTTCAATGTCAACAATCAAAGGAACAGAAGGAAAAGCAGCCATAGGCTGCAAAAGTAATGAAAGTGGGATTAAAATTTTTCACTGCGGCAATGCTAATTCCTCAAGGAGCACAAAGTAGTAGATTTACTCGGAATCCTCAGCCAGTTCACCATGCAGTCAGCTTATCACTACAGAAAAACTGCTAGCGCACTACTTGTTATCTTCAAGGGCATGTATCACTTTTGTTTTTCACATGAATTCTGTGCTCATGAAGGATGCAGGCAAGACATGCCTGAAGAGTAAAGACCTCCATTTGCCAGAACAGATTTAATATTGCCCGCAGCCAGTGATCTCACGCCTGACTTTTACTTCTCATATCAATGTCAATGAAGTCCTTGACCTCACCTGAATCTGCCAACCAAGTGTCCAAATGAGGCACTGATTTCTACAGTGAGTACCAAGCAAGTTGCAGGACATTTATATTTACACTGACCATCAAGTAGTAATGATTTTCAGTCATTATTGCTCAAAACTGGATTTGAAAACTGCATACTTGCAATGGATAATTCTGCTCTCTGTCTGTCTCCGTGAGCTGCTCTTGGACTCCAGATGTTAATGGGATACTAATCCAAATAGCATAGTCTGGTGTGATTTATTAAATAGTAAAAACAGTGTGATAATTATATGGGGTGGTAATGAGTTCTCTTTTTGTGCCATGCAGCTGTGCCTCTTCCTGAAAGGATAGGTGTAGCTTGTTGGACAATCAGAAATCATAGAAGTATGGGCTGGTAAATGTCTCAGAAGATCACTGAAACTCTCCCCTGCCCTGAAGCACRGTCACGCATGCTACAGCCAGTCCTGATAGCTGTTTATCTAACCTTTTCTTTAAATCTTCACTGATCTGATTTACAACCTCCTTAGATTCCAGCTACTCACACAGTAATAGTTTTGTCTGGTTTGGTTTTTTCTTGATATCCCAAGTAATCTCCCTAATTGCACTTTAGTAAATTGCTTTTCATCCTGCCATTGGTGGTCACAGAACAACTGTTTATGTCATCTCTATAAATGTGTTTATACGTTTGAAGACAGTTGCCACGTCCTTACATTGTGTTTTCTTTTCCAGATCAACTAATCAAATTCCATCTTTCCTTGTAGCTTACATTTCCTAAGCCTCTTACAGTTTTGGTTGCTATTCTCCTATCTTGTTTGCCTACAACTTTCTTTAAGAGTAAGTGTAATGCTTGAAACTGGATAGAGTGCTTCAGCCAAGTCTGACTAGCGCTAAATGGAACAGAAATAACGCCCTCCGAAGTCTTACATATGATCCTCCTGTTACTAGAGCTCAGAACAACACGACTATTTTGCAGCACCGCACACTCTACAATCCACTATAGTCCCAAGATTCTCTTCTGCAGTATTTCTACCTAACTAACAGTCCTCATTTGACATGTGATATTCCTTCCTATGTGGCATACTACATAATTTTTCTTCTAGAATTTTATCGTGTTGAGTTCAGACTGGGTCTGCAGTATATCAGGGTCATTTTAAATCTCAGCCTTGTACTCCGTGGTTGGAATCACCGCAAATGTTATAAAAGTGCCCTCCATTCATCACCCAAATTATTACAGAAAACACTGATCAAAACTGTTCCCAGATAATATCCTGGGAGACCCTACTTGATGTGTCCTTCCTCTTTGACAGCAATTATCAACAAAGGCTTTTAAAATACAAGCTTTCACTAACAAGATTATTACAGACTATTATACAAAAGCAAAACTCTTTACACATGGCACTGTGTAAAACCAGTTACCTCCCTTCTGCAGATAAAGGCTGAGAGCCATGCTAAGAAACCTTTACAAAGTCAAATAAAAATCATGTGCAATATCAGGGAAAAAGAAACCYAAGTTGCCCGCAGCCACAGTCGCTGACAGCCCTCTACACAACTGCTGTTTAACAACTACAGTTGAAGAATATAAGCATGACTATTTCTGTATGCCCACACAATTCTGAACCACAGTCCATTTAGTTTAGAAAAAAAGAGGTATTTTGCTAAAATTACCATAGTATATTTTTTTCATTTGTATTACCATAGCAACAAAGGACCTCACTTGAAATGAGATCCCCCCACTGCTCTGGGTGAAGTGCACGATGCTCATAATAAGAGACAGCTCCTGTCCCACTGAGCTTAGAGGTGACTATCCCCATCCTGCATCGAGGAGTTCATCTGCAGGAAATTCCCTCTAAGACTGGTGCCTAAGCAGGCAAGAAAAATCAGAGGCCAGAAGTATCATTATCTGCACCCACTGGGGGACACCAGCACACAGGGTGGGAATGGTTCGCGCTTAAGAGTCCGTGACAGAGCTTAAGCTGCTGGTTTCTCCTTAACCCTGTCACCAAGATTTAATTCACTGCTTTAAAACGGAGATTAAATCCACACAGAGCAGCTTCCACCCAGATGTCAGACAAATTTCATTAAAAAGTAGAGTTACGGGATGCTCTCCAAATCTCTGACAATCAATAACACCAGTGTGTTAATTGTCACTGTACTTCGCAAGGGTGCCACAGGAATCAAGCACAGTTTTCGCCCTCCTGGAGTCATTGCTATGGATTGCGGGGCGGAGAGATGTGTTTGGATTTATGCTTTCACGGACACTTTCAATGCCACTTCGCTAACCAATAAATAAATAAATAAAATTACCATGGAAGGGGAAAAGCACCAGAAGTTTTACCGACGATGACAGCAGCCCGGGATGCCACCTGCGGGCAGCCCGCTGCTCCCAGCCCCTCCCGGAGCGCTCTCTTTGGGGGTGCCGGCGGGGCAGAGGCG
Source organism: Oceanodroma leucorhoa (assembly GCA_030449065.1). Taxonomy (NCBI): domain Eukaryota; kingdom Metazoa; phylum Chordata; class Aves; order Procellariiformes; genus Oceanodroma; species Oceanodroma leucorhoa. The sequence continues at coordinate 4,960,350 of JASVER010000063.1, forward strand.
CCGGGCGGACCCCCCGGGCCGCAGGACCGCGGGCGCGCAGCGGGCACGGCCTGAGGCTCGCCGGGGCGGGCACGGCACGGCACGGCCTGGCCCGGCCCGGCCCGGCGCCCTCCCGGTACCGGCCCGCTGTTCCTTCCTCGGGAGAAGCGGCTTCCGCGGAGGGGAGCGCCGAGAGCTCCTCCTCCCCCGTCCCCGCCGGCAGGTCAGCCCGGGCCCGCCGCCCGCGGGCATTTCGCGAGGAGCGCTCCGCGCACCCCGCCGGTGACCGCCTCCGCTGCCGGCCGCGCACACGCGCGGGGCGGGCCGCCGGCTTTCCGCGGGGTGCGGGGCGGCCCCCGCCGCCTCTCCGCCCGCCGCCGGCC
>JASVER010000063.1:4960910-5013941 GCA_030449065.1 Oceanodroma leucorhoa
CTCCGCGGGCAACTTGCAGGCAAGTTTCCAGGGAACTTTTCTTCCAGGAGCGGCTCGGGGCCGCGGGTGCCCGGGGCAGCCGGCAGCAGCGGGGCGGCCGCGGGGCTGCGGGCATCGCCCCCGGCCCGGGAGGCAGAGCCCGACCCGGCCGCCCGGGAGGGGGTTCCCCTGGGATCCCACCGAACACCCCCGGAGGGGTGTGGGGGGGGGGGGGGGGGGGGGGGGGGGGGTCGTGCGAGTCCGTGCACGGGCTGTGGCAACAGGTTTTCTCCCGCAGCAGGGATGGAAGAGAGGGACTGTCCCCCCGCGCCGTCATTTCTTCCCGAGACCGGGCTGCCGCTGCTGCCAGCAGCGGGAGGTGGTCGGCTGCTGAAGGGGACCGCTCGGCTGATTCCTGGCTTTCTCCTGTCCTGTCGCGGAGGTGGCTGGCGGCTGTCGAGGCTGATCCATCGGGCTCGGTTTGTGATGCTCGGTCTTCCCCTTCCCGGCTCTCCCTCTCCCCGAGTCCTGTGTCTGCACGGTGCTGTATGGAGGCTAGTGCTTCAAATTTCTTCTTCTTTGCCTAATCTGAAGGTCCTTTATAGCTTTGATTTTAAAATAATTAAGAGATGTCTTTTATATTGATCTGTTTACCGACTTCTGTTCGTTGGCAACTAACACATAAAGTTAACTATTCTTGATAGGCAAGATTTCTGGCAGATTTTTTTTCATTGGAAAAGACTTGGGGGGGGGGGGGGGGGGGAACACGCGAAAAATAACTCTTCCGTGACTATGTATCTCTTCATTTCAGTGGCAAAATATGTGTCTATATAAATAAATGACAAATCCCTTACTTTTTAAAAAGATGTTTAAGAGATTGTTTTGAATGTGACTTACTAAAATTTGTTGACATAAATATATTTCACAGCAGGGTATTAACTATAGTTATTAGTTCTAATGTATTTCAGGACATTCTCCTGGGGATGTAAGTTACCTGCAAGTTATTTCACTTCTGATTATTATTGGCAGAATAAGGCTCAGCTTTATAAAACCAAACACTGAGTAACATATTTGTCATAATTCAGTTTGTAGGTTGTCATAAGATGCCAAAAAGCATAACACTGTCCAGATCACAGAGCGCAATATACAGATATGAGCGTATTTTTTCAGATTATATGATTTTCAGGATAGTTTTGTTTCATATTATACATTAACCTTTATAAGTTTTACTTTGATTTGGTTGGAAGTTCAYTTTGCAAGCAGAGTTGAAGTTTGAGATCAGTTCTTACTACATAAAGAGCTGCATGAGTATAGCTTAAAGTATTTCAGGAGGGTACCCTGACAATGTTGATACAGTACGGAAATAATGTGTCAGGAGATAACCGAATTTAACACTGTTTGAAAGTACTGCTTATTTTAACTAAGGAAAGAATAAAGGAGGAAGGATCACTAAACTGTAAAGCAGTTTCTTATGGAATTCTTTCAAAAAAATCACTGTATTCATATTCAACCTGCACTGAAATCTGAAACTTTTTTTTTTTAACAAAATTTACAAATGGTAAAAAGCCACAGAGACAAGTTCCAGGCACTGGAATTGATAGAAAAGTCTAGGGGGGAGTTATACGTCTTCCTTGCATGCTTGTTATCATCCAGGCGCAACTTTGAATTGTCTGCATCACAGAGCAGTATCAGGACTCCTTGCAGGAGCTCTGATTACATCAGAGATGCACTGCAGAATYCAAAATACTGCAGAGGACACTGGGGGGGGAAATGACACTTGCAGTGGAATTTTAGCATGTTACTCATGATTTCTATTTCTTTCCCTCAGAAGGGCATTTTTAATAATTCTCGCCCCATTGTCTAGGAGTCTGGCACCCCTCCTGAATTTCTGTTGAAAGTAAGGGCAGTACAGATTTCCAATTCAATTTCTTCACCAGACATAATGGATAAGAATATCATCTCGTGCAAGACAGATTTTTGAAAAGATAATATCTTGCTTCACATGCACACCCCACCATTTAGAGTCACCAAGAGCCCTTGCTGCGGGCCAGTTATTCTGTATTCTGTTTCAAGAAGCCAGAACAATGATCAGGATTGTATAATGTAGTACAAGACAGTTCTTGCCCCAGYGAGCTTACAAACAAAATAGGAAATGATGCTCAGAGAGAAGTGACTTGCCCAAGATGAGAACACATTATCAGCAGGGCAGCTGGAGAGATGAACTGGGCTTCACTAACTCCCAAGCATTCAAAGGGCAGAATACTATCTCAGACAAGGAGGGGTTTTACCATTGGGCCTTACTTAACCAGAGCTGTTTTCTTTGAGGATTTTACTGTTACAGCATATCCTTAAYGTTCATCTTGTTTAATTGTTGGGAAAATTGTTGCTATAGGCTAATGTGTTTGTCTGACCTTATATTCCAGTGTGTTGGCTTTAAGCCTTAATGCATTTCTTACAGCCATCCCCAATGTCATCAGTCTGCAATGTATGAATAAAACAGTTTGCTTGTTTTTTAAGCTCAATAGCAAAAAACCCCTTCCATTAATTAGATCTCTCCCATCTCAAAGCATCATTCTGCAGAAGCACCTTCCAAAGGAAAACAAGAAACATACACAGAAATGTATGGCTTTATTTTTCTCCTTCCTCCATTCCTTCAAGTCAGGCCATCTTTTCTATTGTCCTTTATTTCCTCCTTATTCTTCCCCCTTACATATGATGCTATGTGTATCCGAGGCAAAGAACATGTAAATAGCACATGTACAGCGTCACATACCGTAGCTGCCTACTGGGATCTGTGGGCTTGCCAGTTCTAGTTATGGAAAAAGAAGGAGCCACCTTTTATAACCGCAGTCATTGTGTGTTACACAGGGGATTAATTTGTCCRATTTATTGTCTCGCACAGGTCGAGAAGCTGGAAGCGAAGAAAGAAATTCTTTTTTCTTCGCTCTGTTGTTTCACAGTTGATGCCTCAGGGTTACAACGTGTGTCTGACACACGCAGAACATTTACATTTCCCTCTCCCCATTTCTTCCCATTGTGTCAACAATGGATGCGGTGGGAGATCAAACCAGTGACAGAGATGAACTGCCTCCTCATTTTTCCTGGCTGAGATTCAGAGGATAAGTTGTTGCTAACCAACGTCATCTGGTATTACAGAAAGGAAAACGGTTAACAGCTCCCATTTATCCATGGTCTTATATCAGTCATAATCTTTATTCTCTTTGGGCCAGCCCTGCTTAGACATAGTTGAGGCAGAGGGGAAAAAGCTTGTTTCTAAATAAAACAACAGTTGCTCTAAGAAAAGGAGCCCTACATAAACATACATCAGATAGCCCTGTTTTTCCATATCAGACCTATAGCTTGAATTCCCAGTGGCATTATTTCCACTGATGGTGTCTTGGGAATGCTTTAACAGAAGGCCAGCTCTGAGGTCATTAGGAGTACTTCATGTGATGGGACTGTACGTCAGGGTAATTGCAAGTTCAACTGTTCCATACTTCCTCTGTTCAACACGCTCTAGCTAGCACTGTCTGACCCAGCTATCACTCTCCTCAGATCCCTTCGTTTATCTGAGTCCTGCAGCTTTTCCAGTGGGCAGTGGCAGAGTGCCATCATTTGTCATGAAGCTCCACTGATTTGTCATGAAGCTCCAGTAATAACTCCACTCTAGTATTGGCTAGAATTTCCTAGAATGTGACTTTTTAATACAATTACATTTAGTGTTAATGTTCTTTCTGAAAAGGAGACTTTCAAGTCAGCAGGCCTTCACTCAGTCTTTCTAGAGGCAAGAGACAAACTGAAATCGATGGGAAGTTTGAGTGCACGCCTGCGAGATTTTGTCATTCTTTGCACTCACTGTTACTTCCAGAGGAGTTGAAAATCACCCGTCCCCTGCCGTGGGGATTTCCAGAGTCATAACTCTGGAGCAAAGACAGAGCAACTCAGCAATACAAGCAAGTATGTAGTGATAAAGCACTGAAAGCTAAACACAGTTAAGATTTTGGCACGGAGAATAGGTTGCTTGCCAAATAGCTGTTCTCAAATCACTAGCAATAGTAATAGAGATCCCGCTTTGTGATAGGAGCAAGATGACAAAGCTTACCTCTTCGCTTACTTCAGGCCAGAAAGTAGTACCACAGCTCTTGGAAGATCTGAATCACGCCTTGTCCATTCTTGTATGTTCCTGTAGGCTTTCTCTAGGGCTTCATGCCCTAAAGGTAAGTAAGTTAATGATTCCCTTTTGTACTAAAGAGGATTACAGGTGAGGAATCAGGAAACAGCACTCCATCCAAAGTTCACCTGGGGCCACCTGCCTGTAAGAGTATGTAAGGAACTGCTCTGTTCAGAGTAATCCCTCTGGGAAGTTTAGGAGCAGGACTGAGGTAGTATTTTATTGAAAGCAGGATTGTGAGTCCCCTTGCACCCTTGCTCTTAAACTGAAGTGCAGCTGTATTTTGAGTACTTTGCTGCTGTATATTCATGGATTTTTCTTCTATAATAGGTATGTAACATTATTGGTTTATAAACCCCAGCTTCTGAAAATGACAGTTCTGTGTTTAAGGAAGTCACCCTAGCAGGGGTATATATCCCCAGGGTGCGTATGAAAGGGGAGGTAAGTACAGCCAGGAAAAGAACAAAGCTGTGTACTGCTACTGAGGTCAGTCAAGTGTAATATTTATTACTTTGCTGTGAACTCGAGGCTAGAAAGTCAGAATACTTGTGCRTAATTAATATCTATTTATTGTACAATCTACTCAATAAAGAAATACTCTTATCAAGTGAAACTCCGCAACTCCACGCAGTAAGCTGTAGCTGACTGTACAGATGGAAGATCTAGAGCAGTACTGTACAACTCTCCTGTGTATGAGCAGACTTTCAGTCTGACTTTTWAAATGCAGTGAGTTAGGGAGGCAAAAAGTTTAACATTTCCAGTACCTGTTTTTTATACCCATTTGAACTCTGTGGTCACTTCATTCCACAAGCTTTACACTAGTGTTGTGTGAGCAGAATTTGAACATGATTTTCAAAGTCGTCGTAAGAATTTTTTGGTTTCCTATAATCAGAGGCGAAGGCAGTCACCTTGGCTCTCAGCTACTGTTCAATCCATTGTAAGGACAAAGACCTACTACTGCATRTAGGGTGTCAGTTGTAACTGAAATAACGTTCCAATGCTGGTGTAGAAATCATGTATTTCTTTGCAATCTTCTGTAAATGAGGCCGTAAAAAGGGAGTTGCCATGTCATTAAATGTATATAAACTCTATACAAACATTTAATGTGATCATCAATATAAGTGGGGTTTTTTTCCCCAAATTGTTTCCATATGGCCTTTTAGAAATTAGCCTTGTACTAACTGTTTTTTAGAAGTGTGTATTTACTGAATTGCAACAWAATTGACTTCTGATTCTTTCTATATACTTCATGGGTACTAAAATACTTAAGATTTTTATGTGTAATAGTTAAATAAAAATATACAATTTCCTCTTCTACCAAAGACACTTGAACTCTGAGTTCTTATGTGATACTGTCATAATTTTTATACTTCCAKTCTGAACCAGGAATATCCTGCCACATGCAGGAATTATTCCTGGTTTCCCTCTATATGCACTGGGAACTGAGACCTCTGTATCTGAGACAGAAGAAGTCCCCCAGTGTGACAAATATGATGGGCAGAGCTCCTGAACAAGGGAGCAGTCCTTGACAGAGTCAGTTCTACCCAGCTGGACAAACCCAGCCTCACCAGAAAGGTCTTCYGACCATAGTCAGCCACTGCTGTTTTCTTTCCAATTATTTTTATCAGCCATAAATGTTTTTGAGCTCCAATCACTACATTTGTTACAAACTTGAAAAGAACCTCTCATTCACTCACCCCATATATTTGGTTTTTGTTCCAGAAGACACTTGCAGAAGTAGCGAAGTGATGTGAAGTTATCTTCCAAGATGACTCTTCTACCTGGAGAAAATTCCGACTATGACTATAGTGCCCTGAGCTGTGCGTCAGATACTTCCTTCAACCACGCATTCTTTCCAGAAACAGAAACCCTTAAGGGAGTCTTTTACCAAAGAGCCAAGTTAATTCACCCTCAAGAGGATCTCCTGAAAGGCTTTCACCCCGATGATCGGAAGCATCATATTATTATAAACGTAGGGGGCATTAAATATTTGCTCCCATGGACCACGCTTGATGAATTCCCATTGACACGTTTGGGACAACTAAAATTTTGTAACAATTTTGACGACATTCTAAACATCTGTGATGATTACGATGTGACATGTAATGAATTCTTTTTTGACCGCAACCCAGGGGCATTCAGGACAATCCTGACCTTTTTACGGGTTGGAAAACTTCGGCTCTTGCGTGAGATGTGTGCACTGTCTTTCCAAGAGGAGCTGCTCTACTGGGGAATYGAGGAAGACAACTTGGACTGGTGTTGTAAAAGGAGATACCTGCAAAAAATGGAGGAGTTTACGGAAATAAATGAGCGGGAGGATGACCTCATAGAAAATGAAACAACAGGTGAAACAGTAGAGGAAACAAAAATTGGCTTGTGCATGAAAAAGTTGCAAGACATGGTGGAAAGGCCCCAGTCTGGCCTCCCTGGAAAGGTGTTTGCTTGTTTATCTGTTTTATTTGTAACTATTACAGCAGTGAACTTATCCATCAGCACCATGCCTGACCTGAGGGAGGAGGAGGAAAAGGTAAGTTAGCTTTTCAGGATGGAAAATGGTATGTGCTGGGAAGAGCAGAACACGTACAAGGTCTGATGATACTGATTTCAATGGGGGTTTTGCAGCTGTCTTTAGAAGGGGAAAAATAACACAAAGAATATTCAAAATCTTACATGACTCTGTCTAATTACTTGTAAGAGAATTAACCGTATCAAGTTTTATGTCCAAAGAAAATTTTGTTAGTGTGCACTCTTCTCTACAACTGTATATTACTTTGTTAAGCTTTGTATTTGCTATTTAGAAAGCCTGAAATTACCGAGCAATGTCTTCTGTGGAATAAGTAGTTCTTTTCTAAGTTTTGCATTTAACTTGTTCCAATTTGTCAATGTGTTTCCCCATAGCAACAACTTCGATTCCTTTAATATTTTGAGTTTAAAAAAAACAACACAGAAACCTCTCTTCCTGTCACCATACCAACTAAAATAGTTATTATCCAGTGCCGATTACAAACTCCTCCTCTTTCCTGCAGGGTGAGTGTTCCCAGATGTGCTACAATATTTTCATTGTGGAGTCTGTCTGTGTGGCGTGGTTTTCCCTGGAGTTCCTGCTAAGATTCGTCCAGGCAAAGAGCAAGTTTGCATTTTTGAGGAGACCGTTAACTCTGATAGACATAATAGCCATTCTGCCATACTACATCACTTTGCTAGTAGACACCACTTCAGTGGGCTATAAAAAGCCCAGCTCTGGGAACATCTACCTGGACAAAGTAGGTCTGGTCCTCCGTATTCTCCGTGCCTTGAGGATTCTGTACGTCATGCGGCTGGCCAGGCACTCGCTGGGGCTGCAGACGCTGGGGCTGACCGCTCGCAGGTGCACCCGGGAGTTTGGGCTCCTGCTGCTCTTCCTCTGCGTGGCCATCGCACTGTTTGCACCGCTCCTGTATGTCATTGAGAACGAGATGGCGGACTCGCAGGAGTTTACCAGCATCCCCGCGTGCTACTGGTGGGCTGTCATCACCATGACCACGGTAGGCTACGGAGAYATGGTTCCCAGAAGCATTCCCGGCCAAGTGGTGGCACTAAGCAGCATACTGAGTGGCATCCTCCTCATGGCATTTCCAGTCACCTCCATCTTCCACACGTTTTCACGCTCCTACATTGAGCTAAAGCAAGAACAGGAAAGAATAATGTACAGGAGAGCACAGTTCTTATTAAAAACAAAGTCTCAGATAAGCAAYGCGTCACAAGGGAGTGATATTTTATTCCCCAGTGTCTCTTCTGAGGCTAGGGACAATGAATGAAATTTAAGATACTATTTCTCCTGATGTCAAGCAATGTTTTGTTGTATCAGATTCCATCTTTTCATTTGCTTTGGAAGCATTTTACAATTAACTCTATCCCAGCCGAAACCAGGACACCCTCATATTAAAGTGAAGAAAAGGAGCTATTAATCAGGGACTGATGTGGTTTAAGAAGTCTATTGTTATGCTGTTTCATCCCCCCCCCAGTATAATGTATAGGACAGATCTTTCACTGAGATCATACAGTGGGATTTTAGGAATTAGAAGTTCTCTGACAAAAAAAAAAGAACAACATATAATTATGTACTTGACAGGCTGTTTTGCCATTTGTAATACACATTTTTCCAACCGAATCACAGTGTATATAATCATTAAGCAGGCTGCCATTTTTCTTGTTCTTCGTGTATATAAATAATGTAAATACAATAAAATTAATGGCTAAATTCTCTCCCGGTAAAACGCCTTAGAGCCTAATGGAAATAACCACAGATGTTTGTCCCATTGTCCTCTTAAAAAAACATTAAGATTTGTCATTCACAACAGCAACTGTATATGTCTTTGCAAGTCAGCCCTAAACGTACCAGAAAAGAATTGAGCYGTTTGTATCATAACCTTGCTAAAGATGTAAATACTTATAGCTCACCAGCTTCAAAATTTAATTGAAGTTACAGTGTTGATCCTATGTCATTGAATGCAGTACTCCCAGGAACRAAGTCTTTGAGTTTTGTAGCATTTAATATTATTATCAAGAGGCRACTAGCTGCAAATCAAATGAAATATGCATGATGAGACGCCAGTCGTTCCCTACCATCTGTTTCCATGTTTTCACTTTACCTCAGATATGAAACAGAATTCAGAGGCCTGTTTCCAGGGGACACCCTACCATTACTTGGCAAATCGACGCTGCGGCTAGCCGTTCACATTCAGCATTYGGTTCTTTAAAAGGAGCAGAAAATATATGGTCGTGGGAAGTTGCCAATGATGAAAAAAAGAAAATATCATTTGAGTCATGGAGTGGGGGGATACTGACAGCTTTATACTTTGCTGTCCTCAGTCATGAAGGACTGAAGACTTAAACTATACCTTTGCCATCATCACAGACATCATAGTAATGGAGAAAATTTTAACTAGGRTATGGAAGGGCAATTAAGGTCCCAAAACACAACCATGTATTCTCATCCACACGTGTGTCTTGGTCTAGGTTCTCCTGCTGAAGTCAGTGGGAGCACATGGGTCAGTGAGACACTCAGTTTGGCACAGGTTTCTATGGAGTTTAATGACAGACCTCCCATGTGTTTTAGAGGGAATGAGACTGGCTTGCATAAYAGCTCAGGAATAAAACTTAAGAACTTTTAGAATTAAATCCACTTGTTTGATTTCACGTGTGCTTAGAGGTAAAGAAAAGCTAATCATAAGAGTTTCACTTTTTTCCCCCTCTTTTTTAGTAAATTTACTTACTAACAGCTAAGAGCTAGGGAAATTTGGAAGTTCGCATCACATTCACCAATGCTTCTCTATCCTAATTTTCAGAAATACTATTGCTTGTTGGCATTTCTGGAGCAGGTTGCTAGAAATGCCAGAATGCAGGATGGTTTTGTGATATAAATTAAGGCCAAGGACACAAACTGTCCTTTCAAAAAAGGYAGAATTAGTTCCTCAACCTATGCTGTTTGCCAAGCCCATGTCACACTGGTTTTCTTTTCAAATGTCTTTAAAATACGATTTGAAGCTGTTCTGATATGCTTGTTCTTGAAGAATAATTCCAAAACTTTTCAAAATGCACTTTTGAAATAATTAGGGCCCTAGCATTCTTCAGCCTGTCATAGGTAAATACGCCTATGGAGCATTACTGCAGAGCGCTACAATATCCAGTCTAATCTCTTGGCAATTAATTATGTGCCAGAGCTACGAATGTAACCAGCTTTTCACTCTTGTTCTTCAGCTTTAATTAGAGGACAAAAACCAGGAACATCGTGACAAAAAAGGGACACATTTTCCACCCAAAATACTCTTAGTTTCAAAACTGTTTGATCATCTGTAGTATTGGCTCCAACACAAGTGCTATATATCCTTCTACCTTCGTGTCAGCATTCATTATAAAAAGAACTGGTAATTAGATTGGTCCTGTTGCTTATCTAAGAATGTGTTTGACAGGCTGAGCCATAAATAAGAAGCTGTAGGTGAATATAAGGAGAAATCAAGACTTACCAAATAAAACCTAAGCTTATTTCCATGTTATGTTAGCTAATAAATGCTGAAGGTCCATCTATTTTCTCTATGTCTTTACATTAAGTTAATGCTCATTTATTTCATGTATCACTTTACTTTTTATCCCAAAATTATAACTTGATTCTGAAGTCCTTGTCCAGGAAAAAAAAATATCACCCTAAAGTTGGGTGTTCGTTGAGCAAACCTGTGAAAGCATCTTGCCTGTTGCAAGTTCTGCCTAAGCCAGGAATAAATAAGCCATCCAGGATGTACCCCTATGTGATTTTGTACTTGGCAATACATTACTTGTAAGCATATCAACATGTTTTACTATGAATCACTGTAACAAACTTGCTTATGTTTTACAGGAGGTAATACATACTGTAGTGCTTATGCTAAATAAATCCAGTTATACATCTTAGGAGCACAACATTAGTATGAAACCCACATGCTGTGTTCCAGCTTTTACTGTGAAGGCTGAAGGTTTAAGATGATTATGCCTCTTTACAGTATATTACCTGAATTTTAGTCAAATTCTTGAAAATTATGGATTGATTCAAAAGCTGTTTCCAGTGACACAGCTGACAGTTACCAAGTCAGCTATCGCTCCGTTTTTGCATTTTAACAGCATGTGCAGTCAACAAGAAAGTTCCAATAAAAACACTTTGTGCTTTTACGAAGTCAAAAGAATTGTTTGAATTGCCACCGGTAAAGAGTGGTGCATGTCTCCAACAGAGATAGGTTTGCATTGCTATTTATATTATCCTCTGTATACTGCAGTAATATGTACAGTATGAATTCAAACAGCAGTAGCTGTATCAATTTTTATTAATAAAGTGTTAGGCTCTCCTTTTATTTTCATGTGCTTCTTATGGTATAGAAAGACTGTCACACATGCTATAGGCATGCTTGACAACCTGGGGTCAATATGAGAAGTGAGCAGCAGCTGAGGGAGAATTTGGGCTATGAGCATCACTAGCTGAAGCAGGCTGGCTGTGATCAAAAGCATTTACTAGGAAATAAAATTATCTCAGTATAGAAAAAGCTAGGTACCAGTTCAGCAGCTTGTATAGGGAAACCTCTTTCTTGCATGTTGTCCCAAGAATCACAATCAATTAATTGGGACATAAGTTTTAAAATATTTTAACGATTTAACCAAAGMATCTGACAGATTCAGAAAAGAACAGGAAGGATCCTTGGAGATTAAGAAAGAGAAAAATCCCTGATAAAACCAGAATTTCCAGGTAAGATGGTATATTAAATTACTTTCTCCAAAATTTTTCCCTCCTCCAACCTCCTTCCTCAAAAACAGTAACAAAAGCAACAGAAATCACTTGGTGAGTGCAACACTGATAAAGGAAGACAGAGCCACAAGGCTTCTCTAACTGTACACCAAAGAACATCATTTACAAGGTGAGCTGGAATAATTTGTATTACACTAACATTCATTACAGGTCAAGGTCTTAGGGAAATTTCTCTTTAGAGAATATATAGGACTTGTCTCCATTTGTCCCTTTATATTTTTTCCACTGTAATTCAGTACTCTGGATTTCCATAGTCAGAGGCTTTAGTAGTGTCATTGAATAGTCAGAGTCTTCAGCAATGTCCAATTAAACAATAAAAAAAATCATGCAGAACTGAATCATGGATTTACACATCATCAGACGCACGTCTGGGAAGAAAAACTGGCATGCTCTGTACAGTCATGACTTGTGTGGGTAGAGTTTAACTGGGTATTGAGGCTGATGCAAAAGCAAAAATTTTTGCTGTAGCAGGTTCTCATTCCTACTGCTACAGCTCTCCTCTGTAACTGAAACCAAAGTTCCATAGGAATCTCTGTGAATGAAAGCTTTCCACTCAAGCAGTCCTTTAGGCTACAGACTGAGACTCAGAGTAAAAATTCAGTTTAGGAACTTACCAAAGTGCCTGAAGTGGCGGCCTCATTGTCAAAGGATCTGAATCACCACTGGGAGATACGTAGTCTTCTCTATTTTTTATTTTTTAATAGAGGGAGCCTAGAATGACCTAGATCCCTAATTCAGGTGTCACATTAAARGGCCAATGTTAGGACAGATGAATTGGAGTCTTATTCTTCACTTGCACAGAACCACCAATGTCTACCAGAGCTAACCCCACATTATTTGTCCTTTCCACATCTCATTCACTGTATGYGGGGACCAAAGAATATGAAGCAGCACAGAGAATCGGGTACAGAGAGATCAGCTTGTTCGTGGTCAGGGTCAGTCTGAAACAGTAAGACAGCGGCAAACGTAACAGTTCTTGGTAGCTCATGCCTGACTGTAAAATAGTTCTGTTCCGTACAATTACTGATATTTGGGTTTTTTTGCTTAGATAAGAAAAAAGACTAGTAAGAGGAAAGGAACAGATACTTCTCATAACAAAGCCACAAAATTTCACATCCCTCTCTCGGGTTTGCAACAGGCTGAAAACTGGACTGGATACTCTTAAACCTACACAGATTTAAGTGACTGCGTTTATCAGAAACTAAACAAAGAAGTGACAAATGTGACTTTGAAGACTGTGACATCAATCTCTGCTCACGAGTCAGTCAGTGACATTAACCCCTAACCTGATCAGTTGACTCTGGCCCGGGTGTCAGMGAGATTCACCATTTTCACATTCATCACTCACCATTTTAATTTCTATCAGTAGTTTTTACAATAGCATATGGCCCATATATTTCTGCGCTAATAGTTCTGTTGGCTTTCTTATGCGAGATTTGACAGTTAATTTTGTGTCTGTTTATCCTAAAGATTATATGGGTACCAAAAATACAGAAGAAGAAAAAAAAAAAAAAGCCCCAAGTACAATGCCTTCTGGGGTGGTGGAACTGTGGTATCCCATAGGCACACAGAGTGCAACCTACAGAAACCAGACAGAACTGAAGGCATGAAAGTAGAGCTCACGACAGTGGATGAATGTCACCCCCATCAACAAAAATACACTTCAAAAGTTCTGTTGCTGAAACAGAAAATGCTTAGCACTAGAGTTACCCACTCACTCATTTACCACTTCCTCTGTGGCATTTCAGTACTACTAATGATCTCAGTCTTCCTAACATAGTAAAGATCGCATAAAAAACAGGAAAATGAAGAAGACCAGTTTAGATCCAAAACTTGTACTTCACTGAATCAWTTAATCTCTGTGCATGTTCTGTCTTGTCTTGTAACATTAGCGTGTAAGTCCTTAGGACAGGATTCCTTGTTTCGTAGCAGTCTGTCACTATGTAAAATCATATACCACAAATAAAGATATGTTCATACACCACAAATAAAGTCATGGAAAACTTTTGCCTGGCTGCTAAACTGAAAATGTTCAGAGTTTGGCCTATTAATTATTAACAATAAAACTAGACCTTCCTCCCTTTTTGTTCATTGTTTTTCTTTGTCATTTTCCAGCATCTCATATCTTCTGAAATACTCCCTAGAAATCACTAAAGATATTACAAATGCTATTAGCCCTGCCAAAAGCACGGTGAAGAAGCTGCAGGATCATAATATCAGGGGATGTTTCTGCCCTGTCCAACAGGGCTTTTACTTCCTCTTTGCCTGCGGGAACTAATCCAGAAGCAAATGTCACTTGAACAGAAAAAAAGTTCTGCCATAACTGGAAACACGGCAGGCCCATTAGGGTAATTAAAGCGTATTTGCTACACTTTATAAATATTAATTAATTTTCCCTGTAGCCCTTGTGACATGAGTTGAACAGCCTTGTGCCAACACCAAAGTCAGCTAGGGCGCATAAACACATGTAACGCTGTCAAGCTAAGGTTTCAGCTTCTCCTTTATCGGGTACCCTTTTTAATGACCGCAGTTTTGCAGCCATACTTAATTATGGTCATAATTTTATTCCTACATTCATTGTGGGTCCAGGAAAACAGGGCTGTAAACTACAATAATTAGCCTGCTCAAATGACTGACCTGGAATGCAAGTACTTCCCAGCCATCATCTGGAGATTAGCATTTTCAAAAAACCAAGGCCATTTGTTTCCAAAACTAGACAGATAATTTTACAGCTCTCAGTCATGTAAGTAAAGTGGTCAGCAAGTATAATAATGTTTATCTTTCTGTTAAATATAATTTAAATGGTGACTACCACAGGAACAAAGTTGTGTGGACTACATACGTTTCTACAGTTAATTATATATAGAAATAAATTTTTGACGCAGAGTTGCTGAATGATAAAATCACTCATTTTCATTAGTGATGCACCTCATGTCATAAAGAAGCTGAGTGATATCACTTTTACAGTGGTAGTAGTTCCCAGGTCAACCAAGGAAAAGACGACTCGGTTTCACTCATAAACAGAAGCATTTTGGGAACTCAAAGAAATACTATCTTCAGGTAAATCACATCCAACACTGTGGAACTGCAGGTGCCTTTAATTTTGGAGAGGAATGTTTCTGATAACAACCTGAGTGAGGAAAGTTAAGACTGCAAAGCATCACAGTAAGTGGGTGAAATTATCTTTTTTTAGTTAGGTGAAAGCAGAGAGCACAAATTCAACATGGGCATCACAGGATAAAAATGAACATAATTGATGGGAACAGGAAAGAAGCACCAGCACCAATAGCATGAGGTAAGGCTGGCAACCTCATCCCACCACAGAGGCTTCTGTAAGCCCTGAAATTGCATTAATTTCTCTTGGTGGTACTTGTGTAAACCTGTATTTGCATTTTTTCCCACTGACTCCTTGCTCTTCCACTGACAGCAGTAACTCTGGCCCACAGCTAAAGTACTTCAAGCACTTGCACAAGTCCATGATGCATATTTAAGTTTTTGCATACTACTGATATGCAAAGCCAAARGGAAAGTTTTCCCTGCAAATCGAAATTTGTCATTATTTGCTGTATGTGAATATGGTTGTATTTCTAACTATGAACGTTAGAGTACTAAAAATGCATGACTAGCCACAGAGTTGGTCAGTTCTGCTAGAAAAGTTCCTAAGAAACGCTATAAATCCAAGCTCTGTGCGTGTTTGGGTAAAAATAACGTGCCCGATTCAAGGATCTTACATTGCCATCTACGGGCCGCTCCCGGCAGTTCTTGGCTGAGTCCTGGAACCCTGTCCTGAAGCATCAACCCGCACCAGTCGTCTTTAAAAGGATGTATAAAATATTTTGAGAAATAGTTTTGAAAATATAGAGGCAAATATTCAATCCCTTGCACTGCTTGGCTCCTGCATACGTGGCCTTTCATTTGCCAGAGCAGGCTGTTAGATCTGCAAGGAAACTAGGATGAAGATACCATCACCTTGGTTTGTGTGCAGCACATATTGACACTACATAAACACCAATAAACAATATTTACGCAGCATTTATTTGGCTGGAATATTGGTAAGTGACAATTTTCAAAAGGCTAATGCAACTTCATCCGACTAAAATCAACAAGCTTCAAGGTCACATGAGGAAAATGCAAACACCTCCATTGCTTATATACGAGCAGTCTGTTAAGTAATCAGTTATGATTTTATTTATAAAAGAAACTACAAGATCTGCTTCAAAGGTTAAAAAAACAAAAACAGAAACAAAACCCAAAACATTCAACTAGTTGTATCTGTGCAACTGGTCAATGTTCACGGAGTTTAGACGTGCCTTACTCCAACCCCTCATTCCCACTCCACCAGCACTGGCACTCCTGCTGCTGTGGGACCAGGAAATTTGTCTTGCTTAAAAATAAGCAAGAATAGAAGATTCCCTGACCCAGTTCACTCTGCAGTCACACAAATGCATGTACCAGTCCAAGGCAAAGGGCACTGAGGTGCCAGGGAAAGCCTGTGTCAGCACTGCTAAAAAGTCACTTGGGAAACTTCACTCAGTGAGGCACCTACCATCAGCCAGTTGACTGGGCTCCAGCAG
Source organism: Oceanodroma leucorhoa (assembly GCA_030449065.1). NCBI lineage: Eukaryota > Metazoa > Chordata > Aves > Procellariiformes > Oceanodroma > Oceanodroma leucorhoa. Next base: position 4,976,944 of record JASVER010000063.1, read on the forward strand.
GGCTCAGCAGAATTTTCCCAGCCATCCCACCACCTCTAGTAAGCTGGGATCAATCACCCTGCAAAGGACAGATCCRTTTCTCTCCCCAACTACAGAAAGAACTTGAATCACATCTTAACCTTTAGATGTTTAAAGTTAGAAGGTAATCCCATATAGAGCATCTTTTCTAACATAAGCTATGAAATTGCTTCTTTTTCATTTTCTGAGGATCAATCCATATTTCTCACACTTACAACATAGTTCTGAAAAAAGTGAAGCCATCACTGTGTTATGCTCAAAAGAGAAAAGAACTGTCACTAAGCACTGATCTGCAGACAAGAACAGAATTTAACAGAATGGACAGGTCAAGCTCAACAGAAAGAGCAATCGAGTCCTTCTGTGTTGGGAAAGCAGCTGTAAATAACAGCAGGGACCGTTCAGAGGAACAGGCTGCATGGTAAGTAGAAGTTGAGTCTTGCGGATCCTAAATCCCAGATGTCGTCACTAGGGTGTAAATCTGTAGCTCGAGGCGCTGCTCCACTATGATACAGGGTCATCTAAACCCGACCTTCCAGTGTCCTGCTCTCCCAGAGCTCACCACGAGCCCACACCCACGCGTTCCTCAGAGGCACTGACACTCCTTCTGAGGGATCGATCCACTGCTTTGGTGGGGTTACTTTTCTCCTTGAAAATGCTCCCTGSGGGGATAAATGAACACCAACATCTGCAGAAGGAAGAGCCAGAAATGAGCAGTTTCCAACAGGAGGGACAGTGGCAGCACTAATTTAGAGTGACCCACAGATGAGGGAGAGAACAGAAGCAGGGGAGCTGTAAGCCTCACCCTGAGAGGAGAAAGAGAAACGCTGCTCGCGGGACAGCAGGCAGCCGGAGGTGTTCTACAGTTAATGTAAAACAAACCTTGCCTTTAGGAAACGGAGGACTTGCACATTCATTCTTGTAAACAAACAAGATGGCACCAAGGCACTAATCCCCAATTTGCCACCCAAAGACTAACAACCTTGTGAGGTTCAGGTTCTAAATTAAACCACAGCCAAACAGGGAATATTTGCTTCCTTGTTGTCTGAGGTTTAGGGGGGGGAAAAAAATTCATTCCAAAAGTGCACTAGAAGTCTTAAGGAAGGGACAGTGCTGTAGTTTCTTACATCTCAGATAAAACGTCATCACGTTAAAGTTCTGTGACAGTCCATTTAGCAGTAGGGATGCACACACATTAGTTGGGAATAGACCAACCTACTCTTCTGCGTATAATTTCTGCATGTGATTTTGGCTCTGAACTTGTAAAAGCAGAATTACTTAAGACTTAAGTAGCTTTGTCACCCTTTCTACTTCTGCACCCTCAGAGCTCACTGGAGAGAGAAAAAAAACAGGTAAAGAAGATAAACAGGTAGACATGAAGAATGGGTAGGGTGCAACCACAATAAATAAGAACAATTTTCCTGTACTGTAATTACTTACAGTACAGCTACCTCATCTCCCCAGCTGGACCCCTGCAGGCACTACAATGGTGAATCATACAGAGAGCTGAAAGAGGGAGTAAGGTGGCCAGCGGAGTGGAAGTCCGTCGGTGTTGCGAGCAATGCCTGAACAAGATTCCTTGCAATATCAGCGCAGGTGTGGGAGAAGGGCTGTCAGCTCTTCTGTCATTGACTCATTGGTAGACAAAAGAAAATTGAAAACAGTAGTAGTGTCACACGAACAGTCATCTCTAGAACACCGTCTCCAGTAAGTATCAATGCAAGTTATCCAGCTGGACACTGGAAGGAGGAACGGACTTGTACCTTCAYTTATTCCCAGAACTCCAATGAGTTCCAGCTCCTTGGAAGAACTGATTATTAGTATTACCTGAAACTAATAATGGGAAGACTAAAGGGAAGCTGTTTTAGAGTCTCTGCAATCTTCTGTTGTCCCAGGACAAGTCACAAAACTTCTCTCTTTTGTTCAAGTTTAGCTACCGCTGGAACATAGAACATTCAAGAGCACCAGGGTGTTATGAATCAGTCTCCATCGATGTCTGTATTTTGACAACCTGTGCAAAAAGTTAAAACCTTTGTTATTCTTAGCAATTGTCACATTATGCTAGTAGAATAATGGCTCTTTTTTTTTTTCTTAGAAGAACTGTACATCAATGCTGCCATTGTTTTTAATCACAGTACAAAGGGAAAGGAAATAAAGAAGGAAACATGATAAGAAACTACAAAATGATCAGTGTTGAAATAGGCTAACAAGATGAGAACATTAAGTTTAAGCTTGTCACTATGAAAACTGAAGATCTGATTAAGGTAACTGCATCCAGGAAATAATTACAAGAAACTTCATCTCAGAAATTGTGCTTTGAATCGACTGTAATATGGCACTAAAGATGCTTTAATTGAGAAGGAGGTTAACACTAATCAGGGCAGCAGATGAGGAGGCCCCAGCAGAACTTTGGGCAGAAAGCACAGGAAAGGAATTAAATTATTGTTTTAGAAGTGTCAATATTCAGATATTCCTTGGATCAGTGGAGCAAGAAAGAGTGATTGAAAGATGAACAACAGAGTTCTGAGTGTTGAAGAACATGTTGCTGCATCTGAAAGGCAGGAAAAACAGAAAGACATAACAACACAAATTCAGTTTTAATAAACTGAAGGTGAAAAGGCACCGATGAAGTGCTTTAATGAGCTCCAACCATTGTTACATTTGTTACCTCCCACCACTACAGTAATAAAATAACAACTGAGAGCAGAGTTTCAAAAAGACATTTGAAATGGACAATATGCATGTCCTGGAAATGATTTCTATAAATTCTACCTAACACTTATGGTTCTATCACACAGCATCTGGAATACACCTGTGCTCTGGGTGTGCACACACATACGTGTACGTATAAATACATATATAAAAAGACAAGTTTAAAGACTTTTGATTTTTTCCAAGAGTTTCAAACCCTTACACTGTGAAATTAGAAATCTATTTCACAAAGTAAGAACTTCCTTTCACTATTCATGAGCAGGTGAATGCCCGTTTGTATAAGAGACTTCATTTCCCCGTCAAATACATAAGAAGCCATTTTAAATTTGGAAATAACCTTTCTTTGCAAGCAGAGAGTTGGTCTCCTAGCAACAGCACAAACACCTTGTGAACAAAACTACAGCTTATTTGCACAGAAGGGCCTCGTGCCATGGGCATGGAGAAGCCACAAGAACGTCCAGCTGCTGGTTTCTTTCTTCAGTGACCGATGGTGAAGGGTCAGGTCAGCAAAGCCTACGGTTGAGGCACCAGCGAAGGAAGGGCTATGGCTGAATCCATGCACATTGTGTGGATTCTTCTACCTAAGCGATCCTTTCCAGATCTGGGTTCTGGCTACAGCTGTAGCCTGATTCTAGCTTTCAAAAGATACTATAATTTTAAGTAGCCCTGATGCAGAATAGGAATAGCTTCTTTTCTGGCTGGAAAACTTGTACCGCAATCAGACTAGACTGAATTTATATCCATTTTCTTTTCTGATAAGATTCATATGACAGATATCATTTTGGATGGAAGCTATTTTTTGTTCTTAGCTACAATTTTTGTCATGAGCATGAAATATTAGTATTGCAAGTACTTCACAATAAAAAGAACAAGAGGTCAGAGCAGCACCATCACATGTATATATTTCAATTGGCTTTGACAATCAGCTGAATCAATGACATGAAATATATTGTGAAGACAAGATTAAATCAACCCATTCAATGATAAAAGACTAGAGAATAGGCAAACAGAAGCCATTTTCCTTTCTTGCTGTCAAGACCAGAACATACCCACTGCTTTTCTGCTGCTATATGGAGAAGCTGAAGAGTGTGCAGCTGTATGGCTCAAGCTTCTGACTGCATAATAAAGATTATAATGTATTTGCGCTGTAGGTGACCAAGCATTTCTCATTGCTTCCAGCAGAGCAGACGCAATATCCCACTGCCTTGTCCAAGTCACATAATCCATGAATTTTAGTTCTTAGAGCTGTTCTAGAACAACATGTTTATTAAATTGCTTCCTTGGGATCTGGTCACTAGAGTAAGATATAAACACAACACACACACAGCAGAGACTGGGGAAAAAGTGACTTGCCCAGGAGGAGTACAGCCAAAACTTAGCAGAAACTCTGGATTTCTTCTGAGTCTTTAGCCTTATTCATGAAATCATTACTCTTTTGGACAACTCTTGRGTTATTCGAAGAGAAAGCTCTGGATCTTTGCCTCCTTCCTAACCATGGGCTCTAATCATTTATTGCTTCTTTTCCTGCGCTGTATTTATTTTTCCCACAAAGATTTTGAAGCTGCAGTGTAAGGTAAGCAGTGGAGACAGTGTATTTAACCAAYGGTAACATAAACCACAGAAGGTTAATACCACAAACCAGTGTGTGTGTGTATTTTCCTGTGGTTTACATTAGTATTTGCTAACTGTGCTCCAAATTTTGCTACCCTAATACATGTTAATATTTTACACTTCTCCTAGCCTTAATGTAGGAGGGAAGGTATGACCACATCATGCCCACCAGCAATTCACTACCTCTGAGGAACTCTAGTTAGCCTCCAGCCATAGTTATCACTGCTTTTGATTGCCCTTTTCTTCTTCTTCTCCCAGCTACCCTCTTTAGTGATGTAACTACTTTTTATTCAGTTCTGCCATTTCAAACTACTCCATTATTTCCGACTGAAGTCCTGTAATCAAAAAAAGCAGCAGTTTGTATTTATCAAGCTTCTTGTACCATTATAGGATGACTCAGCTCCACCTTTTTCATTCAGCGTGGGTCCAAGCTTGTGCATGCAGTGACTGATCCTTCCTTCCAGCAGGGAGGGGTTCTGTGCAGGAAGAACTCRGACCAGCATAAGAAAAGATGATCTTGCTCTTTATCTCGATGCACCACCTCACAACTTCGGTGAGACTGCCCCACACGTAACAATTAACGTACCTGAGCAACCACTGCAAACCTGGATGCCTTAGATATGCTTTGGTCCCAGCAATACAGTTACACCGTTCCACGGCTGCAAGGGCTTGTCACCACCACACCCTGGAGTGTGAAGCTGCATTTTGCATTCGCTAAAATGGATCGATGTTTCTGATGCCTGTAAAACAGGGAACATTCAGCATATTCATTGAGAAACCACTTGCCAATAGGCAGCAAATTTTCACACTACTAAACACATAACTGCAAACTATCTGCTAAAACTTAGCCTGTTTGCAGGCATGCATCTTAACCATAGAATATGTTGTTATGGTTTACTCTCCTGTTCTTCACCAGATTTCAATAAACTGCAAGCAAACTGCAAACTGGACCAGTAATTCAGTGTCTTTTCATTATCAGCACTTTGAAGAACCCAATTAACTGCCTACAGCAAAAATAAACAAGTGAAGTTGAGGAGTTTCCTTTTAAAGCTTTGTGGTTTAGTGTATTTGTTTTACTAACCAGCGATGCAATTTAAGATCTTTGTATTTACAAGACAGCTGCAGGCCGAAAGGCATTACATTTTACAAGGAAGTTGTTCTTTCTGAAATATACAAAATGGTTTGTAAATGAAAAGATGACATCACATTATCCCTCTTTAGTTTCCTCTCACCAGATAAGAGTACTTCTCAGATGATCTCAGATRAAAGTGACCTGCCTTAGGTCAGTACACTTGCCTTCTCCCACAAGAAACAGCTGCCACCTTTTATTAGTATTAGGTGATTCCATGGGAATAAAAGGCAAAAGCTCTCCGTGTCATACAGGAAGGAATGCTGGGGCCGAACGTACTCTTACTGCAGAAGAAAAAGCAAATCCATGTTACATTCCGATCCACAGCTCTTCCAAGTCTATCATAACATTCCCACTGACATCAGCAGGCCCCAGCAGAGCTTCAGATTAAAATCTTGTAAAAAGCACAGAACAGCAACCAATGACTTCAGCAGTCTTACCACACAGATTCTGTAAGAATGTTATTAGGAGTAAACTTTCGACACAATGAAAGTGGTCAGCATGAATTTGACCAGTGAATCATAGTAGTAGCAATTAACAATTACAAAGATGTAAATTATGGACAGCTATTGGTTATGTTCCTAGATTTTAAAAGAACTTTCTAAAAGTTTTACTAAAAGTAATACCTGAGATCAAAAATATTAGTATCTTTAATTTGCAACTAATTCCTTTTTTTTTTTTTTTTTTTTTAACATCTGGCACCTAAGTGTTAAAAAAACTCTTTATAAACTTTTCTCTGCATGGACAAAAATCTTTTCTCCTAAAGAGTTCAACATTTGTCTTCCTGTTACTACCAAGTCACAGACACAATTATATCCAGGCAAAAGGAGAAGCCCAGTATCTTTTGGAGAAATCAGTTGCTTTGGGGTGAAGGGGATCTCAACAGGGCGGGGGGGAGGTTAGTTTTTTTCCAAGAGTGTTAAACTATCTTGCATTTTGTTCAAATGCACTGGAACACATGCACTTTTTCCCCTAGTCACTATAAAGATGATCTTCTGATGTCTTAGAGGCCACTACAATTTCATAGACCACCAGCTGAGAAACACTGGCTGCACACGCACTGGCTGAACCCAGCTGGCAATTTATCAAACCATCACAGTACCCACTGCTCCCCTTGCTCGGGTTTTTTAATTCTGCTTCAAACACTGAGCTAGTAAGTCAGAGACATGCATAAATGAAGTGACACCAATAAAGTTCATGATAACACTGTAACRACTCAACCTTTTCTAAAATATACAGTGATAAGCAAGTCTTTAATCTCCAGTGATTGAACAACTCAGTTTCAGGAACAACTCACCTAATTAACCAGGGCATGATTTAAGTCATTTCATACGTAATATTGCGATAGTCTACTGCAGGAAATAACAAATACACTATCTTTTCATTTCTGTATTCTGACCGGGACCTGGATTTCAATGAAAATCACCAGCATTCAATCTGATGCAAGTGCCATGACTTCACAAGACCTCTCCTTTTGATTTATATCCATGAACCAAGAGGTCTGCCAGACTCCCCACTGCTAGCGTAAAGCAGATGTTTAACTGCAGCATTAAAGGAATACAAGCTTAATCCCACACATAAAGTTAAAGATTCTAAAGAGAAACACTTTCAAATCTATTTTAATAAATCCTGAGTWAAAAGATGCTTATCATTACAGAAGCTTTAAACAAATGAACATTCTTATTTTCATCCCCTTGTTCCATCACTTTTGTTACTTGCTTTTCTTTAGAGAGCTAGAAGATGATAGCCCATTGCTGCTTTTGTTACCTTGCTGTTACAAGGTTCATTCATGACACTTGCACTGAACACGCTTGTGGGATTTTTTTATTTTTATGTTTTAAATACTGAAGACAGGAATCAAATGTTTCTACAGTACTATGTGGGACGCTAAGGTGCACAACGTAGTTTCCTACCACAGGAACGTGTCTCAGCGCTGGGCACAGATACTTCTGTGGGCTTGTTTTCAYGCATCAGGTCTGCAAGTTCAGTTCTTGCTTTCCAAGAAGTCCAATTTGTTGTGTGGGAATGTGGGGATTCTCTGACTTAGAGGACTTTGTTACTTTGTGGGGTTTTTGTTTTTTTTTTTTTTTTTAGATTTTATGCTTTAAGTTCTGTTTTACAAAACACGGACAAAAAAGAAATGTCCTTGACTTTTCAGAAAAACCCTGCCCTAACCATGTAAGAAAATCTGCAATGCTTTTCAGTAATATTAAGAATGTACTAGCAGTGACTCTGCAGTTACTYTTCATAGATTTAAGATCTACGTTTAATTTTGTGCTAGTGTTTCTAATAGCCTTTTTCTGTACAATTATCCATTTTGGCTGCAAAATAGCATGTGAAAAACAACTCAGGTTGTCTCTGAAACAAACAATGCTTTCAAAACCCTAGAAAGATATAATTTCCATTATAATTTTTTCTTGGAATATTGTGTGTACTATTCAATTGCCCTGCTCCATTTTATTCTATTTCCCCAGTCTTTTTTCAAAAGAACTATACAACAATACATTTTTACAAGTGAACCTCAGCTCCTGCTAAGGTTGAATTGCATCTTACAAACTAAAGAATGATTTGGTTTATTAACTTGCAGTGCCACCTAGCAAATGTCCTTAAAATTTTTTTTCCTGATGTAGTTTTACAAAGGACAGATTAGAGCTTTCGTATTTAAAAAAAGACAAACTTGTGCGTGCACTATTTTAAGCATCTAGCGCATACTTTTGTTTTGAACGGTTAAATTTCTATTAGAAATTATGCTTACAAGTAGGATAACAATAAAAATGCTCACATAGCKAAAATTCTGGTAAATGAACTTTGAGAACTAGTTTTGAACATATCCCCTATACCTTTGTCTACAAATRGTTCCATTAATTGTTGGGGGATTTTTTTTTAAATCATACACATAGTAGGTCAGTGCTGAATTTATCGGAGTTTTGCGATAAGAGAGACTCCTGCCACCAAAATAAGGAGGATTTTAGTTTGTCAAGGCACATTAGTACCTTGTGTGGAGATACCTTTTACACTTGCGCGAAAGCTAGACCAGCTTGATTTGCCTTGCCTTAAAATAATAAACATGTCCCAGGACAAAACAAGTTCAGACATTTAACGCTGTGCCTGAACCGTGAAGCTATCCCATAGACCTCCGTGCGGGAGCCATTAAAATGCAGCAATTCGGAATGAATGCTGCAGCCACCGTCCGTCACCCCAAACCTCTCACAGGAAGCCTCCTGTGCAGTTCCTGCGCCAAATTCTAGTGCGCCATTTTAAAAGAGAGTAACACCAAACAAGCAAAAAGCAACCTCATGACATCAAGAGCGAGCGACGGAGAGAAAAATACACTCTGCTGACTGACCTTATCCTTTCTGACAACACATCCTGGACCACCTGCACTATAAGGTCCTTGAATGAAGCAGCTTGTCTCCATTCGCAATGTCAACACGTACGGATATTTAGACAGTACTTTGGCAGCAATACAAAATGATACAGTTTTATTGCTTCTCTTAGAATTTCTAAGTAGAGTTCTGCTATTATACTTCCTGGTGAACARAGAAACTACTACATGCTTTATAGAKTTCAAGAAATAAAGCAAGTCAAAACAAAAGGTAAGTTTCCAGTAATAATGGTTTTGGCTTAGTTGACCTATGACCCTTGATTTTTCAGCCTATCTCCAAAGAGTCCAGCACCGCATGAGGACTGTATTTACAGGAAGACTTGTGTATCAATTCAGCAAGCCAAGGGGAAAAAAGGACATTAAAGTAAAATAAAATAAAGTAAAATAAAATAAAATAAAATAAAATAAAATAAAAGCTCCAGCATGCAAAGAATGTAATTTTGACAAGCACTATGGACCGCATCTCTATCTAAGATGCATGGCAGATGTTTTCATATTTGCTGAGAAATTAATTGCTATCCGAAGTCAAGGAAGAGAACACTTTTTTTTTCTTCCAAAGAAACCTACATTTTGCATAYTCCCTTGAGATCAGAACTGAGCCACTAGTTCTTTCCAGAATAACGATCTCTATATTGTGTGGCCCAATTAGTTTTGCATAGAACTCTATGGAAAAATAACAGGTGCATTTCAGATGCACCTATACTCCTATAAGAACTTTGGACCTTAGTCCCTGCAGATTGGCAAGAACGGTCTTTCCAAAAAGCCATTTTAATAGAAAAGATCCTTSAAAGTGTCTCTCATCAGCCTGACTTGATGCATTTACTTTTTTTGCCAGTTCTGATATCACTCTATGTTTTGGATCCTTATCACTGTTTTTCCACAGACTTGACTTCTCTCCYTGAGGTTTTAATTGTTTTCTATACAGCACAATGACCCACAGTCCAGTTTCCTGCTTGAAAATGTGCTACAAGAAACACAGTTATAAATTCATTAGAATCATAGAATCATAAAATCATTAAGGTTGGAAAAGACCTCTAAGATCATCGAGTCCAACCGTYGACCCAACACCACCATGCCCACTAAACCATGACCCAAAGTGCCACATCCACACGTTTTTTGAACACCTCCAGTGTTGGTGACTCCACCACTTCCCTGGGCAGCCTGTTCCAATGCCTGACTACCCTTTCGGTGAAGAAATTTTTCCTAATGTCCAATCTAAACCTCCCCTGGYGCAACTTGAGGCCATTTCCTCTCGTCCTATCGCTTGTTACTTGGGAGAAGAGACCCACACCCACCTCCCTACAGCCTCCTTTCAGGTAGTTGTAGAGAGCGATAAGGTCTCCCCTCAGCCTCCTCTTCTCCAGGCTAAACAACCCCAGCTCCCTCAGCCGCTCCTCATMAGACCTGTTCTCCAGACCCTTCACCAGCCTCGTYGCCCKTCTCTGGACAYGCTCCAGCACCTCAATGTCCTTCTTGTAGTGAGGGGCCCAAAACTGAACACAGKATTSGAGGTGCGGCCTCACCAGTGCCGAGTACAGGGGCACGATCACCTCCCTACTCCTGCTGGCCACACTATTCCTGACACAGGCCAGGATGCCGTTGGCCTTCTTGGCCACCTGGGCACACTGCCGGCTCATGTTCAGCCGGCCATCGACCAGCACCCCCAGGTCCTTTTCTGCCGGGCAGCTTTCCAGCCACTCTTACAAAAAATCCTCCACCAAACATCACAGTCTTTAATGTCACCACCTTTTCCTTTCACAGAGTTTGCATACATCTGCTACTAAAATGTTGTAACAAGGGAAAATACTTTACACATTATTTCTATCCACTGGAAGTAGCACTCAGATTTAGAATCAAAAAGTCTTTCCCCTCTCCCCAAGTCCATAGGTGCACCTTGCTGAAGGTGAAGTCTTTTTCATGACTGAAAAAGAATCACTTTTTCAGGTCTGGGGGATATGTGACATACCATCCGTTGTTTATCACTGGAAGGTTGGGTATTAGAGAATGAGTGCTACTGTTCCCTTTTMCGTTTCAGTCTCTTCTTGACATCACAGTAAAAATGGATAAATGAAAACGTAGATCAGGCGTTTCAAACAAGTCCCTCTGCTTTCCAATTCTCAAAAGCTGAAACCCACCAGAAGCCCGATCTTCTGACTGAACCAAGCCTCCACAACCCATCTTAAAAGGTCTTGACTTCTGCCTGTCTCACTACACACCATAAAGCACGAATGCTTACTTTAAGACATGGCCTTCAATGTTTCCATTGTCCTCTAAATTGCAAGAGATAGAACTCTGTATTTATAAATTCATGTAACYGTTTCCTTCACGAGAGACTAAGATTATTATTTCTGGAATACATGGCATGTTATAATAAAGTAGGCGGTGTAGATGTTCTCAAATTTATTTTACTCAAATATGCCTTTTCGACTACTAATTATAATGATACTATTCTTTTTTTCTGCCCTTGTATAATGCGAAGATTAGTCGTGACAGGTGGTTTTTTTCCTCCTCAGAAAGTAAAGGAAATCCATACCTTAATTAATATAATAAGAAGATAATTACTATGCTTAAGTGATGAGGACTCAGGCAGCTCTCTGTTGACAAGCTATTTATTTCTCTTTCTTTTCATTCAGTTCATCTATGAGAGCTTTTTAGATACGCATAGCTCTTCATGCCAGTTAACAAAATAATGCAGTACAACTGCGGATATGCAACTACCACAAAATTCATAAGTTTTCTCCCTGTTTGTTGTCTTCGTATTTGMAGAAGGCAGGCCACACATCTATTTTTTTCTCTCGCATCTCCTCTTCATCTCTCAGTCTCTGAGATCGTCTAAGCCCTCACAAAAGCATTTTCTGTACGTTTTACAAACTTTCTGGGCTCAAAGTTACGTCTTACTAACATTTAACCTCAGTTTCTCTATACAAGTTGGGGAATACACTTTTTTGCCAGCCAACAAATGAGGATGRATGGCCCTGGAAGTTCTTAACAGAGCAGCCTTGCTCTAGGTGCTGTTACTTGCAGTGAGCAKTTCTCTTTCATAAATACACAATGCTTCTACAGAGAACTAAAAGATGTTGACCAAAACAGTCTTGTCAGCATTGTCTTGGCAATTCCCTRTAATAAGCTTAGTAGTGCTACTGACCAGCTAGAGATTAACAGTTAGTTATTCTTTTTAATCACTGCATGCACTGTTTCAATTTGTCAGGCAGTTAGGAGAATGAGTAAAAATTTTCAACACTTGACTCCTCTTTGTCATTCTCCAGGCTACAATTACTAATTAGGAGTCATCCTCAATTATCACATGCACCATTAAGTAGTTATTCCAAGTTTTCCTTATTAACAATAACCAAGTGACACATTTCTTTCAGTTTCCATGGATAGTTTCACATTTTTATAAAAATAATCAGACATCTACAAAAATACATAATTAAAAAAAAATACCATACAAAAAGCAACACGGTATTTTATCTCCTGTTTTATCCACATGATATAGTCATTACACAGAGAAGATGAAACCCTATGGAATTTACTATGAAAATTTGTATTTTTGTTTTTCACCATTTAAATTTCTAATATTGAGGAAACGTTGGGTCAATTTTACTGGCCCAAGCCATGAGSCCCCCTTTAATATCCTTAGCTAACACAGAACCAAATTCTTCAACAGGTAACTCCTGCAGAATTCTTACAGCCTTCTGGGAGTCATTTCCTAATTTGCAAACAACATATACAGGAAAAGATGTTTGGCCATTAGTTCTCTGCTTTTCTTCACAAATTCTTTTTTCTAAATATTCCAGATATTCTTCATCCTTTTCTTCTAATTTACTCAAAGGAATGTGGACAGCATGTACCAGGCGACAGATATCCACTTCTACCTGCGGACGAACATCTAACAATACATGAGGAACTTGCTCATCCAACAGTTTTTTGTATTCCTCTACAGATATCCTGTCTTTACTGGAAAGCAGATGTAAAGTCCTACACTTGTCTGTTGCAGAAGAACCACAAAAGGCCTCATAATCCTGAAGGCAGGTGACAGATGGATCGTCACCACAAACAGCACAGTCTGGTTTCTTTGGTCTTAACTTGATGTTGCGAAATCTCCCTTCACGGGCATCAAACATCAGCATGAACTGACTGAAGGAGGAACCCATTCCCGAAGCAATCTTCAGCACTTCCAAGGCCTGGATGCACCCCATGATGCCTGGCACGACACCCAGCACTCCTCCATCTGCACAGTTAGTCACTGTTTCTGGTGGAGGGGGCTTGGGGAAGAGACACCTGTAGCAGGGCCCTCCCTGGTAGTTGTACACGACTAGCTGCCCCTCCAGCCGGAGGGCACTGCCGGACACTAGGGGCTTCCCAGCCAGGACACAGGCGTCGTTCACCAAGTACCTGGTGGGGACGTTGTCGGAGCAGTCGGCGACGATGTCGTACTGCCGCACCAGCTCTAGGGCAGTGCGAGGGCTCAGCGCGCCGCAGTAGGGCACGTACTGTACGGTGGAGTTCAGCAGCCGCAGGGCTGCCGCGGCAGATACGGCCTTGGGGAGCCCTCGGCGAGCCTCCCCGTGCAGCACCTGCCTGTGCAGGTTGCTCGTCTCCACCACGTCGTGATCCACCAGACCTAAGCGGCCGACGCCGGCCGCGGCCAGGTACTGGGCCAGGGGGCAGCCCAGGCCGCCGCAGCCCACCACCAGCACGGAGGAGCGGGCCAGGAGCAGCTGCCCCCGCACGCCCAGCTCGGGCAGCACCAGCTGCCGGCTGTACCGCAGGATGTCGGCGGCGCTCAGCGAGGCCTGGGCGGGCAGAGGGGGGAGCTCGCCAGGAAAGGCGGCGGCACCCTCCTCCGCGGCCGCGGCACCCTCCTCCGCGGCCGCGGCACCCCCCGCCAGGACGGCGGCCAGCCGCTCGCGTAAGCCGCGCAGCTCCTGCTCCCGCCGGCTGATCTCCGCGCTCAACCGCGCCGCCTCCCCGCCGCCCGCCATGGCTGAGGGGAGAGAGCGCGAGRGCGCGTCGCTTCCGCTTCCGGCCGGCTGCCCCCAGCGCTCCAGCGGTTCCGGCGGCGCCGCGCGCACTGATTGGCTGCGGCGCGTCCCCGCCGGCCGCGGGTGCGTCAGCGCGCCGACATGGCGGCCGGCGGCGSCGATAAGTTCTCGGTGCTGCTGCCCACCTACAACGAGCGGGAGAACCTGCCCCTCGTCGTCTGGCTCCTGGCGCGCACCTTCCGGGAGAGGTACCGGCCGCGGGCGCTGCGGGGGTGAGGGCCCGGCGGGGGGTGGGGGTCCCTGAGCGGGCCTGGCTGAGCTCCGTTCCTCCGCCCGGGCCGGCTGCGGGCCGCCGCTCTGCGGGAGGGACGGAGCCGGCGGCCCCTTTGCGAGGGGAGGCGGCTTTCGGAGCTGCAGGGAAAGGGCGGTGTACGAGCGCGGGCCGAGAGCGCCCCTCGGGCGGAGCCGGCAGCTGGTGAGGAACGGGCTCGGAGGGGCTAAAGGCCCTCGGGGTGAGGCTTCGATGGAGAAGTTCAGAACAGCTGTCTGTAGAGCTGGGAAATGTGCCTCAATAAAACGTACAAAATGACGTCACAACTTAGGAAGGTAATAACTTTATCCATGATTTTCACTTGTGATGGAAGGTGCGCAGCCAGTCTTCCCCGAGGTTAATTAGGGAAACGAAATTAATCAGAGATCTCGCATCCTGCAGCAAATGCTAGAGAAAGTGTTGCCAGATGAAAGCGCAAAGGCAATTTTAGCTTTTCATCCTTCGCAATTGCAAGGCTAGAACTGAATGGTAATGCTGGGGTAATGATGAGGTTTATATTGCTGCAACGTGCTGTGAAGCAATTGCAGCTTGAGACGCAAAACAGTGACATTGAGTCACGCTTTATCACTACAAGCATAGTCTTACAGCTATAAGAATAACTATAGCATGTGTCTGTAACTGTCAGAAAATCACTTTGTATTCTATTCTTCAGCTTCATGCCTGTCAAAATGACATAGGTAGTGAAATTGGGTTTTCCATTTGTTCATTTAAAAATAATTCTCATTTCAGTGGAAACAATTTTGAAATTATCATCATAGATGATGGAAGCCCGGATGGGACACAGGAAATTGCTGAACAATTGCAAAAGATATATGGATCAGATAAAATAGTGAGTTGTATATTCTGCATTTTTTTCATTTTTATTCTGTTGGAAAGTACTTGAAGTCCTTRGAGAACTGGAGCAGAGTCCCTGGATTCTGCACTTTCTTTACATCCTTAAACAAATTATTTAAGTTTTTGCACACCACTTTAGACAAATGTAAAATTACGATAGTCCTGCAGCTGCTTAGCAGTGTTATAAATTAATATGTAGAATCATGAATTAATGTTTGCAAAAYGTTTTCAATACTTTGTGCATTGCTCTCTGTGTGCTATTGAGTAATGAATAGTGGTTGTTAGTGTACTTTGTGCATGCCTGAGGGAAAGATGAGGTTTGGATAAGCTTTATTTTCATTTAAAGTGACTGCAGGAATAGGGAAATTGGGAAGATGAACACTAGTCTGGTCTTGTGATTTATTTTTAATCTGTCTAGTTGCATTCCTCAGTAACAGGACTTCTTTTTTTCTATTTAATATATTACCATATAACCATCAATTGTATACAAGATAGTGTCATTTATTTAGTCTTTGAGCCATTAAAGCCTTTTTTTTTTTTTTTTTTGGCAATAAAAGCTTTATCATAGAACAGTGTAAAAACCCAACATTTAGTTTGACAGCTTTGTCCTATAAGCAGTGTCAGACACTCTCTTACTCTATTACTGTGAAAATGTAAGGTTTTAAAAAGTATTTGTGAATTAAGTACCATTTATAGAGATTACTTTAAGAACAATGTATATAGGAAGTTTTAGATGTGTTGTTTTCCCTTTTTTCTTTTTTGATACTAGTAATAGAAAAATTTTAAAATAGATAGTCAACCTTTCCTCACTGCTTAAGAGTTTAATTTTGAAGCTCAATCCGCGGACCAACCCCTGCAGCAGTGTTGAGCCAAGCACACTTAAGTGGAATTAGGTGGAGGCACTGCCATCAGCTTACACTGATACTACTGCAGAAGTGTAAATCAGCTGTGATTTTTCATTAGGTGAATTTTCATTGTTTCCTGATTATTTTATTTTTTCTCACCTGAAATTCTTTTCTTTGTTTCCCAAGCAAAATCATTGTTCTGATTTGTGCTCAGGAGTCATCATCCAAATAACTCCATGGGGCTTCTCACTTACTACACTATGCTTACTGAACATGGTGTGTAGTTAGCTTAATGAGAGGGCAGCATGTTCAAGGAAGTAGATGAGGAATCAAGGTGACTTTTTTTTTGTTAATGTTCAAATTTAACTATTTAAGGAAAAAAAAAAAAAAAACAAACAGAAACCAAAATAACAAATCAGCAGAGGCACTAATGATTACTAACTCTTTCATATCCTTGTCCTTCTCTGAATTACATTACTTATGACCTCTCAGATAATGCATGGAAATTAGCCAAGACTTAAAAAAGTGAGATTTAAAATTTGTTTCTGAAGTATACTTAGATGACTGCTTAAATATCTACCCTCTCCTCCTCAAATGCTGACTTCAGGAAGGCACTTT
This sequence comes from Oceanodroma leucorhoa, assembly GCA_030449065.1. Taxonomy (NCBI): domain Eukaryota; kingdom Metazoa; phylum Chordata; class Aves; order Procellariiformes; genus Oceanodroma; species Oceanodroma leucorhoa. Next base: position 4,993,409 of record JASVER010000063.1, read on the forward strand.
AGGAAGAGTTGAAAGTTAAATTACTGTCATGATGATCTAAAAGTTAGATTCCTGTTTTGTTGGTGGTGCCCCATTCTCACCCTGCACTTCATATGGCCCTGCTGAGGATACTTGACACGGGTTTAAAGCTTGGTCACTCATATTCTGAAAGATTAACAATACTGTTATATGGGCATTATTCATGGGTTATATCTGTATGCACATGAATATCTTGAAATTTATATTCAGCACTAGAAGTATGCTAAATCACTTTGGGAAACTTGCTAAAATATTTGCTGTTAGTGTTTGTCATTCCTTAAAAGTAATGGTGCTGGGGAGACTTGTTCAGATATATAACTGTATTTCAGATAGTGGAATTTGAGGAAATCCTTTAGTTACTAAGATGGTGCTTTTAATTTTGTTGGGTTTTTTTTTTTTTTTTACTGCAGAACTACTAAGTTAAGCCCAAAAAGGGTTTGTTTTTAAATATGACCTGATCAAATACCTGTTTAATACAATGGTTTGTTTCTCCTGTATTTTGAGAGATAAATTTATGTTATCTAGATTTCTAAAAATGAAAAGTACATTTTAAAATATTTTTATACCTTGGAAATAGCGAATTTTCAGTTGACACTAAAATTAATTAAAAACTGTACTTCAAGTAACATATGTATATTTTAATATATCCTGCAGCTTCTAAGACCCAGACCAAGAAAGTTGGGCCTTGGTAAGTCCTTATTAACTCTGGTTAGTATTTAAAAAAAAAAAAAAAAATCTGCTGTATTCTTTGCTTGATTCTAGCATATAAAGTTCCAGGAAAAAATCACAGTAAAGCCCAAGAGCAGAAATATATGTTTTCATCAAGTTTTTTGTAAGTGAACAAGCTTAAAAACCACACACGTAAAAATCAGAGTATTATTTATAGCAAGTTCCCCACAACCTCAAACCTGAAAACTGTGGTCACTGCAATTCTGTACAACTGTGTTTTCCTATTAGCATCGTGCCGTCTCTCTCCCTCCCGTACTGCATTTGCTGATTACAGAATGAGGGGTCTAAATTGAGGAAAAAATGTAATGTTTTACAAGAGTAACTGCTATATTTGTGTGGAACTTACTGATCCAGAGGGGACAGTGGTACTTTCTGTGCAATCTACTTGTGTGCAGGATGCTTCAAAAATTGAACCATAGCTTGTGCAATCTCCAGAGAAGGCTGGGATGTTTTTCTGACACGTATTTGGACAGAGCTCTTCACAGTTAAACCCATTTCAGTGTGAATTATTACTCTAATTAAATAAAAAAATACCTATCTGACGGATGTCCAGCACTCAAACTACAAAGTATTGTCTCACCTGTTAACTACCATGTGAATTGAAGGCTTTGAAATACATTGCAAAAGTTACTCGTATTGCAGAAATCTCACTAATTTCAGATCCAGTCTTGTACCACTGAGATTGATCATTAAAATTTGCATGGAATGATGCAGAACTGCAATTTTATAGCTCTGATGCCGTATTTCACAAAATACGCAAATCAAGTTTGTCATTATTTGCTTTAGAAAAAAGCAGATACCCTAGGAAGTCATAAATGACATTAAAACTTGTAGTATGGAAACTATCCTAAAATAAAGTGGAGATATTTCCATCTGTTAAGATTCATATTGTATCCTTATCCTTCCTCTCTTGTAATAGGAATGGAGAAAATGGTAAGATGCAATACCTTGTTTGATTTACTGTTAATCAGTACCTGCCTTTCTTGCTAAATGTCTTGGCAACCTCCACTTCCATGTGCTGGTGAAACGTTTGACATGTCTTGTGTACTGAGTACTGCAGCTAAATAATTTCTCCAGTCCACTGAACAAAAATAAATTCTAATTTTGATATTGAATTGTCTATTTAAATCACCTTCCTATACCTTTTTCTACATCTCATTTATCTAAAACTCCAAAAAGCCTACCTATCTTTATTTTGATATTTTCTGCCTTCTCATCCTTTGTCCTAATTTGACCAGTATTATGGATTAAAACTGACTGAATTTAAATTTTTYATGTACCATATCTACTAATCATGCACAGTACACAAATCTGTGACACTCCTACTGTGTAACTTTGCAAACAACATGGAAAAGAAAGGAAAGACAGGTTGTTCATTAACCAGGACTTCAGTTTTCTGTGAGAGTGCCTGCTAAGGACATCAGTTGAGAGTGGTTTGTTTTCAGTTTTATCTATTCCTTGTGAAGTTAACAGAAAAATTCAAGACTAATTTGTATTAGTGAAGAATATATGCCAGTTTTTAATCTCTGTTGTGCTGCTGTACTGTCCTCGGAAGCCGTGCTGTCTTTGAACCATAGACTCGGATCAGAAATTTGCATTGTTGAGGAAAATTGTAATAGCTAGACTTATTCCAACTCTTATCAGGATAGCTACACCAGTTCATACAGAATGAATAAAACGCAACAAAATCTGAAGTAAGAAAAAAGAGACTCTCTTCAAATTAGGTATCAGAATATAATTCATGGTGTCAAGGAGAACAAACCAAAATCTGTATACTACTAATAGTAAAGTCTGAATCTAGAAAGCAAGGGTTTTTTAACTATCAGTGATTATCGTGGTGCCTGTGTCCTATTTCCAGTTTTCTATGGCTCCTAAGTGTCTATGGCGCTTCTGGAAATGTTACTTCAAATAGTGTCCCACTTACCAAGTCATGTTTCTCTGTGCATTTCTAGTGCAGTAGGGTTTGCCAAGGTTTATATTTGTAAAATCTAGTGCTGAAATTGTAGGGAAAAGGAAAAATAATTTTAATGTTTGACCACTGATACATTTTAAAATACATTTTTTGAGTTTTTACTTGATCCTTTTCTAGYATAACTTAGAGATCTTAGAAAATAAGTGAAGACTGTGGCTAGAAGATTGCATATGTTAAAATAGTGAGGGAAATTTTCTGTACTGTTTTCATCAGGCACTGCTTATATTCATGGAATGAAGCATGCCACTGGGAATTTTATTGTTATTATGGATGCTGACCTCTCTCACCATGTAAGTCTGTATTTTATGTACTGTGTTTTTACTCTGTTATAATTAAATTTTCATTGATTTTTTTTTTTTTTTTTTTTACCCCCACCCCTTTTTCTATTCTGATCTGTTTTCCTTCCATTTCAGCCAAAATTTATTCCTGAGTTTATCAGGTAGGTGCTGATTGTAGTATGAGAGATGACTTCTGAACATTTATTGTTTAGCAGTAATATTTGAAAGCTTTATATTCTTGTATAGCTGTCTAGCTGCGGTAAGAAAATTGGCAAGGCAAGAATTCAAATAAAAGTGATTGGACCTCATTGGATTCATCCCAAAATAATCCAGAAAAATAATTAGTTCCTAACTAGAGCAAAAATCTCCAAGTTTAAAGTAACAGAGAGCATGTGTGGCTAAGTACTTCTCTTCCTTGTAATGGTTGTTCAGCTKTGAAAAACATGTATGTAAATGTCGTCTTCTAATCATTTTATCATGTGTGCATATAGGGATATTGATTGGAGGACCATGTCCTCAATTATTAGTGAAATACTTCTACCTTTTGTCTACCTCTTACCTTCCTCTCCCTGTAACTTTTCCTAAAATTTTAGATAAGGTTCTGTAGCAGTCAGGCATGGTGTGGACTAAGGGTAGTTCTAGACTTTGTTTTCCTTACTATGGATTTGTGTAATTTAAATATTTAAATTTGTATTTAAAATCATTCTGTCTTTTATACTAGACAGAGGCTTTAAAAATGCGTAAGTTGGTCTTTAGAAATTATTTATGAAGTCGTCTATGAAATTCTGTGACGTAGTTGGTAAAAGATAATCATAAGATTCAAGAGAACAGTTAACAGGTTTTTAAATGCATAATACTTACAACCACTGTAACTATTGCTTTCCTCTCTTCTCTACTTATTTGTTCAAAGGTTTGTAAAATACAGGTTTTGTACTAAAAGAGTGATTGTTCTTATTTTGAAATTTGTCCCACCTTCATACAAATATTCCTCCTGTTTTTCTGATAAAACCAATTGCTTATAGAAAGCAGAAAGAAGGCAATTTTGATATTGTATCTGGAACAAGATATAAAGGAAATGGAGGAGTACATGGTTGGGATTTGAAAAGAAAATTAATCAGGTTAGTATTTTTCTAGATGTTTACACATAATTTTGTTATTTAGAAATAATAATTCGAAGTACTCAACTCAATCTTTGTGAGCTGAACTGAGTCTTTAGTCAATAGTACTGGGTACTGCARAATTATATTAAATAATAAAGCATGCATGATTTGCAAATTCTTTGGTTAAAACCCACCAGAAAAGAATGTAACTATATGACTAGGCTTGAGAAATGGGTTGGAACAGTGAACAAATCTGCATTGCATCAGGTTGGGACAGTCTTTCAGCTTCATCATCCAAAGAATGAGCTGAGACTATGACACTTTTGTCAGGTTTAGAAGACACATTCAGTTAGTTTTAATAGCTGTAATGGTCCTTTCCCTAAACAGTAAATCACTTGCTAAACCCCTCTGTTGACACTCTGATTTGTCACAAGTTAAGAATTATCTGGCACGATCAATGTCAATAAATCATTACTGAGACCTTACTGGAAAACAGTTACAGTGAACACTAGGGAGAGGTTTCACCCAAAAGCAAAGAGGAAAACTCGTTCAAGGTCATATATATGGAGGCTGGCATCTCAGGTTTACAGGGACTGACTTACAGATTTTGAGGAGGTAATCGAGAAGCTTCTGCATAGTCTTTCTCTCTTACACCTGATTTAAGAGAGTAGACATAAGTTAATGCTGATTTATATGTTACTGTAAAGAATTAGGAGCAGAAATTGTGTTACCAGTCTGATCTGGAGATGGTATCATAGGGACTGTATTTGCATTTCTCCTGTTTTTTAATGGCTGGAATAAGTGCTCATCTTTTTGTGAATCTAAATAAAATACACACCCAAAAAAAGGAAGAGAGCTAAATGGACATTACAGAGGAATMTCTTTACATCATACTGGACAAGGTGAAAGACTTGCACATCATATCAGTGTGTAATATAGCCCTCAGCAAGATAGTCACGACTGGCTTTTCGGTCTCACAACATTTTTCATCAGTGGAGCTGATATATCAGTGGAGCTTACAATACTATGAAAGCAGTGTAAACCAGAACTGAACCTTGATTTTCTAAATCCAGGTCTCACATTTGCCCAGGAAGCATTTTTATTCTCTGCTTACAGTGAATGTTAGTCTGAAGAAAAATGTCGGTTTGACTGTTGTCAAATTTGTCTTTTGTATTGCATTAGTGTGTAGTTGTACTGACAGTTCTACCATAAAGAACCAAATTGTAAACCTAATTTCTAAAAATCATTGTTTTCTCCTTCATAGAGAAGTTCAATAATCTACTAATCATCTACATTTGAAGAAAAAAACCGTGGGGTTTTGATTTCAAGATTCTATGATTCTATGATTTTATTAGTCCAATCTAGCAGTGAAAACATATTAGAAATGTAATTGTTTCATATTAAGCAATAAAAGGTTTCTTTTTTTTTCCTAGTAGGATGATACTTACTTATTTTCTAGAAGTTCTGCTTGGTCTTTCAGAATTGTGTACTAAGCCATTTTGACACTCATGTTTTCTTTCACAGTCGTGGTGCCAATTTTATAACTCAGGTTTTGCTGAGACCAGGTGCATCAGACTTAACAGGGAGTTTCAGGTATGGGTCTGGTTTGCAATTCATAAAGTTATTTGAAATTAAGAAACTGCTGAACAAGGAACTGGAGTAAGAACAGACCTTCTTTGCTGAGGACTATGAAATCTGTTTGGAAAGTGTGTAAGAAATAGTAGACTACATTGCAAGAACTGTTGCTCCTATGACTTTTAAATTTTTTTTTAATAGTAATAATGTGAGAGAGTTATTACAGTTAAGATTCCTATACACTATCTTGATTTCCAAAGTTCAGAAATTATGCTTCAGGTTTCATTTTCTTTGTAATTATTTGCAGGTTATACAGAAAAGAAGTCTTACAGAAACTAATGGAAAAATGTGTTTCTAAAGGATACGTCTTCCAGATGGAGATGATTGTTCGGGCTAGACAGTTAGGATATACTATTGGAGAGGTATAGTAAAAGTTTTGATAAATATGTTGTGCTTTCATTTAAATGTAGATACAGATTACTGGGAGCATAGGAAGTTTTTTGCACTTTGAAGAAGCAGCAAGATTTTCAAATCGATATAAAGAAATTACATATGTAGAACTCTATTTTTCCAGCTTTTCCAGGTGAATACCAGATCTGAAATTCCAGTTACTTATTCCCTGGCTGATACGCTTCTCAGATCCTTCCCTCTTCCTGTTGCCATTTCTTTAGCTGCATTCAATTTTACAAGGTTCTTCAAAGGAGAGAAAGAAGTCAAAATATACCATGAAGCTGGTCTGAGCCTTTTCTTTCCTCCTTCATATTGTACAGACATCTCTAGTTGGGTCTTTTCAACTAATTTTGTTTTCTCCAGCAACCTGATTCTATTTCAGATGTATTCTGTTCTCTGTCATTTATTGCCTTGTTATTTTCCAACTTTCCAGCTATCACAACTTTCCACTTCTAAACTCTTTGAATGTGCTGTCTACAATCATTGAAAAAGAACTCCAAACAATTGTTAGATGCTATATTTCCAGCAGGCTGATTGCTGCCTTTTATATTTCATTGAATTGCTCTTGCTGGTGTCTTTAAAGATGATTCACTGGAATTCTTTCTGCAGCCAAATCTCAGAACCAGTTCTTCATCATCATTTTCATGACTGTGAATTGTCAGAGAATTCTGTTGCTGGTACTTCTCTCTCTAAACCTTATGTATTGCATTTCTGTATCAACATTGGGTAGAGTATTTCCACACAATAAAGCAAGCTCTTTTCTTCCACCTTTCTTGCTTATGGAGCAACATCACCATCCTATCTGTAGAAGAGGTTTGACCATAATTTATTTGGTCTTCACATCCAGCTGCATTCACATATTGCTTTCTAATATTGCTGAATTAAATCCTCACCTGTCTATATATCCAGAAACTGAAACCTAGGGTGAGGTGAGGCTTTATTTACTATACATTTTTAAAACAGTAAAATACACTTCTCTAGCTTTAAAAAAATGCAGTCTTGGGTTGCTTATACCTCTTCAGGTTGCTGCTGCAAAGACCTTTTTTCTGTCTATTGTTTGATCCCACCACTCATTTATTAACGTGCCTCTACTGATTGTATAGCATCAAATACAAGATATTTGTCTTCCGGTTCAAAGCCTGAAGGACAGCCTTCGCTAGGCCTAATGTCTCCCAGGCAGTGTTGAGACATGGGCTCTGTTTTTGTCATGGTCARTTATGCCATCCTCCACAATTCTTCTGTTACATACGCAAGTAAGCATCATCTTCCCTCCTCCTTTGGTTTCTCACATGTGGGAAGAGTAATCTCTAACATCTGAAAAGTTGCTTCATTATTCTGCTTCGGCCTTGTCTTTAAGATTTCCGTTGTGATATCTGTGACAAACTTGACAGTGTTCAGATTGCTGACATAGACCTATAAATAAGACTATTGTATTTCTACTGTTCTGTGTATCATCTCTATATTGTAACTTCCTGGGGCAGGACAATTTTCCATTACATTTCAAGTACATTGATACAGTATCTCCTGATCAATACTTATGRTCTTTATATATTATAATTCTCCAAATAGAGGTGACACTTCCTTGTCTAATTCCTGGTTTGTGGGTGCTGCAACTCTACAGGCAGAATAGGAGTTTTTATGCAGTTGTAAAATGTAGATACAGTTGTGAGGATAAAATATTTCTTAAGCAAAGTTGAAAATGAAGATTGTGACCTGCCAGTCTAAAAGGAACAAATGGATGATGAGATGAACTGACACAAGCTATGCCTGAATAGTCTTGTATGCACCTCTGTTTCATTTTGCTATACTTCTTTACCATATATGAAATGTACCACAGTGCATGGAATACACCCTTTTGAAATGCTTCCTTTAAGACTAATGATAGAACTTCTTACGCAAGAAAGGCAAAGTCCAGCAACAACACAGGTGGTTAATTCTTATACTGAAGGGAAAGACTGGATACCTTTTATTAGATGAAATATTAACCATTCTTCCGTCACTGGTCAGGAAATGTSACTTCTGACGTCCTGCACTGACTACATATTCAGTGATTTCTGACCATGCCCCGTAGATCTGCCGCTGCCAGGATGCTTACTGGGATCATCAAAGGGACCCTACTAAGAAAGCCAGAGTCATTGTTGAGTCTATCCACCTGCTTTTTTAGGTATCTTCCTTACCGTCTTCTTGCCCTGGGTTCTCTTCTACTGTGGACTGATCTGCTAGAATTGTGAGAAATCCTCAGTCCTGGCACAGATGCAAGGGTGTGGTGATTTTTGTGTTCCACTTGCCAGATGATTTCTGGTTGAAACTGCCAGCAGAATGCTAAGCCAATTTTTTAATGACTTTTGCAAATGCAATTCTTTATTTTAGCCCCTGAAGTATTTCAGTTTTGCACACAAACATATATGGAAATTCTTTAATATTCTAATACAGTGTTGGCAGAATGTCCTGTCATATGTCATTTGTACGTGGTCAAACTACTGAAAAGCAGTATGTTCCTACCATTTCATGAGTAGTGCGTTGATCTAGACAGTATGATCACTTAAGTAAGGAAAACAAAATTGGTGTTTTAAATGCCCTTTAATCCTGTAAATAATCTATAAAATGGCCAAAGACAAAGACAGGAATTGCTTGTAAAATGTGCACTAACTGCCATATTCAGATGTCATCTTCTAGCCAGCGGTGAGGTTGAGCAGAATGCTGTTTCATGGTGGCCTGAGATTTTTGCCTTCCTGAGGCATTGACTCAAAGGTATTGACTTTAGCTAACAAGGAAAGTGGTGAAGGTTCATTTTAAGCCCCCAGGCTTCACTTAAGCTATTAAGTTTGTTCTGACTGGTGTATCATCCAGCCACTGAGTAATGTCTTTGGATCATCTTTAAAGGTGATAAACCAAATAATTTCATTCTCCCCAGCTATGGGGCATCATTGAAGTCACTGGTAAGAACARCGGACACAAAGGAAGCTAATCTGGTGCTTGCCTTCTTCCCCTGTCTAAACATGCTGTAGTTCAAAGGCCATTCTTTTGTTTACAGAATATCTGATTATTTAGGTTTTGAACCTTAAAAATAGTTTTGCTTGTTTCAACAGGTTCCCATTTCATTTGTGGATCGTGTCTATGGAGAATCTAAACTGGGAGGCAATGAAATAGTTTCCTTCTTAAAGGGACTCTTGACCTTGTTTGCTACAACATGATAGTTTATTCCTAAATCAACTTTTTAGAAAGTTTCTGACATCTGTGTGGTTTTTAATACATACTAGCAGAAGCTTGATAATGTGTTGTGACCAGAAGACCTGCTATAAACTAACAATTAAATGAACCACCAATAATAAACTAAACATATTGTATCCCAAAATGCTCCTTTGAAAATAAATGAACTGTATGTTAAACTAAAAACTAATAAAGACTAATGCTCTATTCTATTTTTGTAAAAATAATGAAGTCTTAATAAACAACACAAAGCTAAATGATCTTTTACATTTAGAAATGAATCTTTATTCAGCAGAAGCTAAATATGATTTTGAAATGAAGACAAGCAAGGACATAAAAAAAATTACAGAATTTATCTTTGTTGTGTGGTTTGCAGATAGTATTTTAAGCAGATAGTATTTTAAATATATACCACTTGGTTCCCTTTCTTTCTTCAGCACATATATACATGTATCTTAAAGCAGATATATAGAACAGTTTCTACAGAACTGRTAATAGCTTGTGTAGTTTAAGAGGAAATACAGATGAATACAGTGATTTGTTATTTGAAATTGTTCCTAGATGGGAAAGAAGGAATATTCTTTGGATAAGAAAAAGAATCTTATGTGTGAATAATTTTGTATTCTGTGTGTTTGTCCAGAAACAGATGACTCCCTTTTCCTATTTTCTTTAGAAACCAAACATTTTTAGAATCTATAAAACAGGAGTATGACATCTCACCGAACTTTAGGGTGACAGAAGACCCAATTCACCTCACTGAAGACATTTGAAAAATTTTTCTTACAGCAAATAAATTTGCAATATAAAATCTGTATTTGTTCCAGATCCTTATGAATGAAATRCAAAGAGAGTAATACTATTTTTTGTTTCACTGTTTGATGTAGCCAGAACTCAGAAATTATGAAGACCTTGCAATCAAATATGCACTTGGGGGGAGGGGGGAAGAAGTATGCATGCAGGAGAATGAAGTTATTCTGATAATGGCGCTATATATATGAAAAATGCATCGTCATTCTTTGCGGTGGGGGGGCTGGAGGAGGGGTGGTAGTTCTGCGGATACCTGTATCAGAAAATTAATGGTAGGAAAGGAGGAGCTACAAATGTCTAAAAAATTACTCCTGTTTGGCTTCTGTTTGTCTGCATTCCTTTAGTACACTAGATACAGTTATTAATATTAGGAAAAAAATTTAGAAAGYCTGTAGATAAACGATAAATTCCTATTTCAGATAGTTATCACAGTCAGTGACAAAAATTAATTAAATAGAACTTTAAAACAAAAGCTTATTTTCTAGTGGAGTGCTTTAGATATATTCCTTTATTCTTTAGTGAAGTTGTATGGATTCTGGTATTTTTTTCCTCTTCTGAGTATTCAGAGTAAATGTTTCATATTCAATTTGCTTTAAAATAATAAAAAAATATATCTGTAGGTTTTGAATCTACCTGTAACTGGATTATAGTGACTTAACGGTACATTTTGTGACATTTGCCTGTACTTTTCCAGCAAATTATATATAATTTCATTTGGTGCAGGCTAATCAGATCTAATAATATATACAGAAATAAATCTCTGGGTCTAAAGGGCCACTGAAATATCCAGTGAACAGGTATTATCTATTTATGTTTCATTTGGAGGTTTCATGGCTAAAATCAACATTTTAAGCTGAAAACAGGTACAAAGTTTTTAATGACCAAATAGTGAGTTTTTAGATGTTTATTCAAATTTACATACTACTGAAAACCATTTGCTAGAATACAAATTCAGCCTCAACAAGATCATATTTTTCTCAGACTTTTRTTAGTGATATATAACTAAGGTCCATTATATTAGTTATTCATGATATAATTGCTGTGAATTAGGGTTTAGCTTTTAGCAKGTGCATGCCTACTTTTTAATTATGAAAACTACCTGGTAAATTTCCTTCATTTATCTATTTATGAGATCATGTTTGAAGGAAGGTGTAAATTAGGCTCATACTATATGGCATATTTTGTGTGCTCCAGTATGTGAAAATTTGAAATGTGACTGGGCTATATTCAGTTTTTAGATAAATAGGAAATATTTCTTATTATGCTTAAAGATAATGGTATTTAAGTTACCAAGAAAGAAGTGCTATAAAGAAACGAAAACAAGTGCTTCATGGCATCAGGACACAAGTAGACACTCTACAATACTTCTTGAAACGAGAAGGTCACAGGAGTGAAACTGATTTCAATAGCCTGCACCAAGTTACTTGTAAAAAGCACTGCTGAAAGGAACTAATATATGGATGCAGGGGAAAGAAGCAGAATTAGGAACATACAGGCTTTCCCTGAGTTAGTGGGATATACACACACACACACACACACACATATATATTTCACAATATATACCATGAGAGCCAGCTGGGGTTTTTTTCCTAGTAAAAAGACCATATATTTCTTCCAAAAAAAAAAAGGAGGGGGGGGAACTGGGCTGCAGGTAACTCAGTGAATGTTGAACGCACTTTCAAAAGTTGCTTACAGTAAATTTTAAAAGCCTGAACTTCAGAAGAGGTAGCTGTTGTTGGTGCATTTGACCCTCCACGCACTTGTAGAGGGGAGAATCATTAAATAGTATGCTGTTGAGTTAGRAAAAAAACCAGAATCTTTGCCCCGAACTGGCCTAAATCACCTCTCCATCCTTTCCCACATCTCAGCCTGCAGTACTTTCTTTACAATGAGTTTCTCCACTGAGGTGACTAAAAACATCTGGTTCTAAAGTATTCCCTGTTTTTGAGCACTTTGATCTGGCACTGCAGAACCTCACCAGCACTCGAACAGTCTTCTGTACACGGGTAAACATTGCAAAAACAAGCTCTAAGCCTGCATTCTATCACTGACCTTGTCTCTTGCATGCACTGCTGTGAGGGTTCATGAAAAATAAGTATCGTAATATGGTAACCAGTATTTGGAGTTCTAATAGAGGTCCTTTAATAAAGCTAGTATCTTTTTAGCAAATAATGGGATGAAATAGCCATCACCTAGTGCTACTTAAACTGTTTTTTACTTTTTTAACATCGAATGGTTTGGGTTGGAAGGGACCTTAAAGATCATGCAGTTCCAACCCCCCCTGCCATGGTCAGAGACACCTTCCAGTAGACTAGGTTGCTCAACAGAAAATCTTTGAGTTACCTGAATATGTTCTCAGCTTCTTTTAATCAAGCCTCTGTGTTTGAAGACCACCTATGTAAATTCTTAACATAAACCCAAAAATTTTAAAAGAATATGTATTGTAGGGGAAGAATGGCTTATAACATAAGAAGGAAGTTATGCAGGAATGGCTATACTATCTCTTACAGTGCTCAACAATAGATGCAGAATGAAAGCAAGTAAGAAACATGGCTAGTATGATCTTTGCCCAAATACACCAACAGTCAGTAGTAATACAGGTTCTTTTGGAGCCAGAGGTCAAGAAGATCGGGACCTTTTAATGGTTCCTTGTGTTTTCTAAGAATTTGATTGGTTTTGAATCCATTTAAAGTTTGGGCTTCTACAGCATCCTATAGCACTGAGTTCAACAATTTTAATACATTTATTTTGCCAAGTACTTTCTTTTGTTTATTTTAAGCTTACTGCCTAATAAATTCATCAGATGTTCTCAATCAGCGGATTGARAGCAGCCCTGCAGAGAAGGACTTGGGAGTTTTSRTGGATGAAAAACTGAATATGAGCCRGCAATGTGCACTGGCAGCCCAGAAAGCCAACCGTATCCCGGGCTGCATCAGAGGAAGCGTGGCCAGCAGGTCGAGGGGGGTGATTCTCCCCCTCTATTCTGCTCTCGTGAGACCCCACCTGGAGTACTGCGTCCAGCTCTGGGGCCCCCTGGAAAGAAAGACCTGTTGAAGTGGGTCCAGAGGAGGGCCATGAAGATGATCAGGGGGCTGGAGCACCGCTCCTATGAGGACAGGCTGAGAGAGTTGGGGTTGTTTAGCCTAGAGAAGAGAAGGCTCTGGGGAGGCCTTATAGCAGCCTTCCCGTACTGAAGGGGGCCTGCAGGAAAGATAGGGAGGGACTGTCCATCAGGGAGTGTAGTGATAGGATGAGGGGTAACAGTTTTAAACTGAAAGAGGGCAGATGTAGATTAGATATTAGGAAGAAATTTTTTCCTGTGCGGGTGGTGAGACACTGGGACAGGTTGCCCAGAGCAGTTGTGGATGCCCCCTCCCTGGAGGTGTTCAAGGCCAGGTTGGATGGGGCTTTGAGCCACCTGGTCTAGTGGAAGGTGTCCCTGCCCATGGGAGGGGGTGGTGGAACTAGATGATCTTTAAGGTCCCTTCCAACCCAAACCATTCTATGATTCTAGTATTCTATTTCTTCTTTCCCATTTGCCTTTTCTTATTTTGTAGACCCTGCTTATCCCCTCATCATACTCAGTCTTGTYTTTTTAATTTCCTCAGACAAGAAGCCACACCACACATTGCTATTCTCAAAATGTTAGTAGCAGACTATAGTAGAACAACAGTTCTATAATATTTGGAGATCAGGTGCCTAGAACTCCATACAATGTCTTAAATAGTCATGTACTAGGGATTTATATAGTGGCATTTTAGTTTTCAGTTCCTTTCTTAATACCATTGCAATACTCCGTGTGCCTTCTTTTGGCCACCACAAAACACTGACTTGACATTTACAGAGAATTTTTCATTTTATGTCCCTGGTTTTACAGTTCCACATAAATCAGCTTTTCTTAATTACATCCATATTCATTTCCTATGAAGGCACAAATACTCTGCTAATGTACTTTCTCTATTATACTTTCTTAGGAATCTGTGTCTGCAAGCACTCAATCATTTGGCAAGAACAGGAGTTTTAATTTCTTCCTGGCTTAAATCAGTATATATCATGGATATATTTGGTTGGGCATGTTTAATGAAGAGGGGGAAGAAGGTAACTCACATTTTGCACCAGTAATAYTCACTTTCCCCTGAAAGGCAAACTGATTACCTCCATTGGCAGACAGGCAAGGCTCTGGGAAGATCTCTTGTTCTGTTTTTGTGGTCTAGAGATTCAATGTGATGTATGAAAACTCTTAAAGAGCAGGCTCAGTTGTTCAAATCCATTAGAACAGCCAAAGCACGTGCTAAACTTCAAGCATGCATTCCCAACAGATTTGAAGTTAAAGAAGAATGGGTTGTGGAGTTTTGCATGGCATATAATTAGGATTATCCTTGACTTAAGTTTGGTGCTAGCACTCTGGTTTGAGAGTACTTCTGAATGCACGTCCCCAGTCAGAGCTCTGCTGAGTGACTTAAGCAGCCCTGTATTAGCGTGAAGTTTGTTATGAGACAATCTGGAGCCCCCGCTGTGAGATGAAACACGTAACTGGSGGCTACTAAAATTGATACCACCTCTTGTCCAAGGACTTAGCACCTGATCAACTGTACTACATGGCAGCTGGACTGTGAGCAGCTGTGGTCTCCTCATGCCCCGAACACCTTCAAGAGCCCCGCCTCAGGGATATGCAATACAGATTCATACCCTGAGGTATGGATTTCGTCACTCTCAGTCTTACGAAGATTTAGGTATGTAATTCACAAGGTCAAGCAGTTTAATCCCTCTGACCTAGATCATTATGATTCTGAAGCTGGGACAACCACTTCAGACAACCAAGGCCTGGTTAACGTATCSAACTGAATGTGAAACCAGTAGCAAAATGAGATCCCTAGCTTAGCTGTTTTGGGTCTTGTGGGTGAGGATTTGTCTGATCTGAGGTTGGAGGGAGTTGGCTTTAGTTTTGGTTTGGTTTGTTTTTTTGTTTTAAATCTGAGGCTTTAATCTGAGCCTGCAATAAAGATGTACGTAGCTGCCAATATAAGCATTATAGTAAAACGTATTTTCCAGTGGACTGTGTAGAAAGCCAACTGCAAGGTTGCACGACCTTCTGCATATCAACAGTAAAAAATAATGATGACTAATCATTAATATTTATTTAAGGGTCTATCAAGATTCCAAGTATAAGCATGGATTGAAATCTTGGCACAAATGAATTAAATGACAGATTGCYTACTGAGTTCAATACACTGATGACTTCAGCAACAGCTTTTCAACACTTAGCATTCCAGACTTCTAGGCAAATTTTAACATTAGGATCAGTATGGACAGGGTATACGCAGACAAGAGGATTGCTTGTCAAACTTTATCATTGTTTCACGACGTATTACCTCCAAAATGCCATGCTGTAGAAGACATGAAAAAAGAAGGTAATCACAGAACTTCTGTAAAGCACAGAAACTTTTTGAGCATCATTTCCTCCTCTGTTCCTGACATATTTTACCTTCTTTCTTCAGGCATGGTGGCCATTTAGAACTTCTTATAGATGTGATTGTTACTGTTCAGAGGAAAATATATTGGGACTGGAGAGAAGGAAACCAAATTGCAACTTTTAATCCAAAATTAGATCTGAAAACTCAGCCCTTGAGAAAGGGATCTCAACAAAGCAGCAGTGGGCGAAGATAGTAAAATGGAAGGGTACCCCTGCAAGGTTAGTGGCACTGACTGTTCAACAGAAATTGGTACAATGGTGCATCGTAATAATAAAAAAAACCAACCTTGTGTTTGGCTCACAAACTTCTCTCCTGTTTTGACTTTTTGCAAACATGTCACACCCCTAGGAGGTGAACCCAGGCAAAACCACAGTTGAGGACTTGATGTTTCCTGGGAAGCTGAGGATGGTTATCTAGCTCCTAAAATGCTGTGCTCTCAGGAAGGGGAAAATCTGAGCACTGATAAATTATACTTCTACTTTTGTTCCAGAACAGGAAAGATCTTGACTGAGCTCCTACAGTCACCGCTTGAGAATGCTTTGGGGTCTTCTGTCCCACTACTCCTGTGCAACCACTGAGGGGATACCCAGGAAGAAAATAACCAGATTTACTTACTACATGGTGAATTTCATGTCATGACTGCAATGTGTTTGGAGAGCCCTCGTTTCTAGTCCAGTTTTCCATTCTGCTTGCTCTTGCAAAGAAGGCATATGGCAGTACTTTTGATGGGTGTATCCTGTCAAAATAATTATATTGCTTATTGTACAATGCAGGGGAAGTGAAAAAGACAAGCTGCTTGAAAGTGATAAATTATTGAAATACTGAAGTTAGGTGATTTTTCAACTTTAATCTATGTCTTTCATTAAGGAAGTCCTATCTGAATGCAGTGTTTCTGAAAGAATTGAGAACATGTAAGACATCAATCCTATATCCACAGAAAAAATGGCAGTACAGCATCACCTCCAAAGGACATGATACTTGACTGACCAGCTTCCAAGTGAAATTTAATTGCTGCTTATGGCACATAAATTTATTAGTCTAAGAGATCAACTTTTCCTTTCAAGTTATCCCAACCAACTAAGCAAACCTATCTTAAGCAGCTCTAATCACAGACCTGCTCAGTATGAGTATCTGCTTAAAAAAACAAGGAGAAAAGAAGGAGAGTACTCTATGTCGAGGGAGAGTACTCTAGTTCTTCCCTACTTTCATCTTGATACAGACTAAATTTGGTTCCTTCCTGGTGACTTTTCCCAAAGTCATCTTCATGGAAGAAGGTTAGAGAAAGCTGACAGATGATGAAGTGTCTAAACAGCATAGGAGCTAGATGGCTYAATGGGTTTTAAAGATCGTTGTAAGACCAGTGATCTTAATGCTGCTGAGGATTAACTTGTATTTATTATATAATTAATTATGTTCGGTGCTTAAGGCTATTGATAGTTGTCTTAGTTATTTTGCATTTGAATAAAAAACCAAACATAGTACTGCTGCTAAACTAGTACAGTTATGAATCTGGGCACAATTTTGACTTGAATCAGTAGCACAACACATGTTAAATTATACCTATTCAACTTGGGAATGCTAATTGTCTCCCCTCTGGTGTTAAGTGATTAGTCTCTTACAATGCTATGATTTTACTGATTTTTCTAGTGGCYACAGTCCATTGTGAGAAACAATACCCACTTCTGTAATATAAAAAGTATATTAAGACTATTATCAACTTTTGCTTCCTTTTGTTCACCTCGCTCTGTACACACAGGAGAAAAATGGGCTCAGGACTCCTTTTCTCCTTCTTGCCTACTGCTTGAATTTTACCTTTAAAATCAATCTATTCATACCAACTTTGTATTATTCTCATCTTTCTTTTCTAACTTGCTGTTGACAACTGTCATACTGTGCAAACCATCGTGAAAAGTCTCACTGAACTAAATGAGAACAAGATCTTGTCCATCATTTGAGGACTCCTTTCTACATATACCRTCTCATCCTTCCCCCAATTTTTTTCAGCCCTTTTTTTCAGTCATTGCAGCTATTGCCAAAGCAGGCAATAGCTCATGTTTGCTCAAACTGCTGCTGCTACATTATCCTTCCCTCCTGTTGTTCTCTCCCTTGCCTTAAAAAACTTAGCCT
This sequence comes from Oceanodroma leucorhoa, assembly GCA_030449065.1. Classification (NCBI taxonomy): domain Eukaryota; kingdom Metazoa; phylum Chordata; class Aves; order Procellariiformes; genus Oceanodroma; species Oceanodroma leucorhoa. The sequence goes on from JASVER010000063.1 coordinate 5,011,149, forward strand.
GCATCACCCATCTTGTGCACTGAGTGGGTATTTCTGCCGTCTGATGCTCTTCTTTCCATCCGTATCTAATTTAATTCCTTCTCACACCAAACTCCAGTTTCTGAACTCTTCACAAATTGTTTTCCATACTCTTTTTGGCCCTAATTCTGGACTGGGTACCACTATCATGGCTGGAAATGCTGTTTCCAGCTGGAAATTCCTCGATATTGTTGATATTGAGGAAGTGGTTAGAGGACTCCCTAACTTCAGCTGTCCTGGCTGCCAGCCTAGCCTGGAGGCTTCTTCTGGTAAGTATCAAGAAACTACAGCAAGATACAAAATTATTCTGATAGTTATGCTCGCACCTGGAATTCAGGACATGGAAAGATGTCCAAAAGCCTATCCGGTTCTCTTACCTGGATTCCAACTATTTCTGCTTGTGCTACTGTATCCTTTGCACGTATCTTCATGTTGTGTTCATTCCCTTAAGTATCTATCAAATATAATTTCTATTCCAATTGCATTATCATGTTCCATTAAACTCAGTTCCTCTAACCTTCAGACACTTCTGTTTTTTCTCAAATTCAACTCTTAGATTACAAGGTCTATGGATCAGCCATTTGTTTTTCCAGTGCTGTTGTATTTTTACACATTTTTTTTCCRTTGCTGTTGTATTTTCTTAGAAATTTATTTTCTATGTGTAATAAATCCATGCTAGAGCCCTAAAGCGTGGTGGTGACAGATACAGTCTGTTAAATGGGACAATCCTCTCCAACCTTGCCCATCTTCCAGGCGTAACCAAATGACCCAAGAATGTCTTGCAGCCTCAAATCTAAATCAGTGCTTGCTAACTTCCATTTCTCTTTTCTGTTACTACAATTCATTTTCTCAGCTATTCTTCTACACGACCAAAAGCATCATATGGACGTACAACTCTCAGTAGGTGAGGCAACTGCAGTAGTTCTCATTCTTCACTCCAAACCTTTTAGAATTGTTTATCTTGGCTTGTTTTCTTCTTTCAGAAAGAAGGAAAGTTTGTGTAACAATACTGTATTAAATATGCTGCAAACATTTCTCCCTCTCTTTTAAAATTTAAATTAATTTTAAGAAGAAAACAGAAGTCTGACCAGTAAGAGACAAGTTAGGTAAGTAAGTGTTATAATGCACCACTAACAAGTGATTGCTAAAAAGTGGTCACTGGTAAAGCATAAATAAAAAAAGTCTTGAAATAGGAAGGTCCTAAAGTTTGTTTGGGGTTGTGTATTTTAGTTGATAGCAATCAAACTGGCTTAAGCAGCCATGAAGTTAGTTGATAGCTTCTGGATATGGTACTGACAACGTTTCAGAAATGTTTTCCAACATACTTTCTTAATTGTACCATCAAAGAAAAAAATATCTACCCTTAGAAGGCAAACTGAAGTAGTTATAGAAAAACCAAACTAGCTTTCTTTACTTTCCTTGAGACACATTTCACTTATGTATATCACAGAAGAACTTTTAAGTACCTCAGTTCTAGAAACCCTTTTAATGCTAAAGCACAAGCTTTGTTTTTGCAGGTAAGTTTTGTCTATTTCCATTCCGCTGTAAAAGACTGACTCTTTCCGTGACTTACTGATTCTTACGACCACTAATGTGAAGGTACCATGAAAGTACCTGGTGAAATAAAGGTGTGATTTGCAGACAGTGGCAAATAGCATACTTCTAAATTCTGCCGAACTAGAAAGTCTTAAAGCAAGCTAACAAATACAGTAAAATGTCACTAAATTCTTCACAAAAGCTATTTATGTGAATTATGATACAACACAGTGGTGTACACATTTTCAGGATATCAGTCACTTGAAAATGTAGGAGATACTTGAGTTTCATGAAGTAATTTATGACAACTTTTCTATGCTTTTATACTTCAGGCAATGATTCGAAAACACAGACTTTTCATTCTAGTATTGTAAGGTTTAACTATAATACATGTCACTGTGAACCAGAAAGGTTTTGAATGCTGAGGATGGAAGGAATTATGCTTTACTTCATCCTTCAAGTGTCTGGGTACTTTTGAAGTAACAAAAGCCATCATTCCCTCTCACTTGTAGAATTTTTTTTCACTATGCTTTAGTATAGAATTTGGCCTCGTTTGTTGAAGAGATCTTGAGCATGTTTGTCTTAATCCACAAGGAAGAATCGCATGTGGAGTCTTGTCATGATCCAGATGTTACTGCTCTCAAAGGACAGTTGTGAAGTCGATCATCTGTCTGCTGTATGTAAGTGTATGAACATACACACGTATGCACGAAGCTCACCAGAAACATGACATGCACACACACCTTCGGATGATTTCTTGCCTTCAGTAAATTACGCCATAATACCATAAACTTAGATTTCAGAGAGCAGCAGCGTGTAAATCCGACACGTCCTCCGTCACCTCACCAAATTTCCTGTTTAATCTCCTAAGACTTTATGAAAGATTTTGCAGTGCCTGACCCTAATGAGGTGCCCAAAATAGCCATCGCCTAATTTGACGCCTCCCTCCCTGCCGCCGGCTGACCCCGGCCTGCGGCTAACCCCGGGAGCCGGGCCCCCCAGCCCGGCCGTCCCGCAGAGGGGTGCGGTGGCTCTGGAAGGGCACTCCCGGGCCCGGGCCGCTCCCAGACGCCCGCCCGACGCCTGAGGCGGGCCGCCGGGAGGCCGGGGCGAAGGGAAGGGCGGCCCCGGCCCCTCAGGCCGCGCCGCCGGCTGCGCTGTCCATGGTGTGCGGCGAGGCGCGGGCGCCGGGGGCTCCGCCGCGGGGCGCGGGGCCGGGCGGGGCGGGGCGCGGTCCCG